>NW_027019384.1:8283559-8313696 GCF_013076305.1 Rhopilema esculentum
TGCAGCTCCTTGCAGCTCCTTGCAGCTCCTTGCAGCTCCTTGCAGCTCGTTGCAGCTCGTTGCAGCTCCTTGCAGCTTATTGCAGCTTATTGCAGCTCCTTGCAGCTCCTTGCAGCTCCTTGCAGCTCCTTGCAGCTCGAAAGGAAAAAAATAAGAAAAAAGTAAATTTTGTTGAGTAGGGAGTGATATAGAATCCATTCCTCATTGTGACTGTCTTCTTTACTTGTAATGCCAAAGAAAATTAGTTCAAGCATCTTCTTCTTCCTCAAGTTGATCACTGTAATTTCCAATGACCTAATCTTCATTGGTTAGGAAATTTTCTGCAACTTCATCGCTTCGCTATAGCACTGCAGAACTTGCTGCTGTTTGGCGGTGTATATCTGGGGCTCTTTAAGGGATTAAAATAAATTGTGTGAAGAAAGATTTTGAGACTTTGGTCGCTGGGGCCAGTATTTTCTGCAGGTATTCACAGCTTTCTTTTTAATTTAACAATCGGATATTTTTCGCGTCAGGTCGCTCAAAAACTTGTTTCTCTTTATATCTTTTCAGTACCATTTCTTCCACACTGGTATGACCAGCTCATTCTCTTTATCGTAGATCTAACAAAACTGTCAGAGTCAATTTCCCTTCTAATTTTCTGTTCATAATGAAGGCCATAGTAAATGATTTTGTCATTAAGTTTCGATCTGGCTGTAGAGCTTCTGGTGACTTGTTCTTCCTTGACTTGCATAGTTTTACTCTTATCTGCATGAGTGTTTCTTCATTTTGCCTTTTTAAGATAATTTTTGCCCAAATTTAGTTACGATGATATCTTCGGAAATTTCCTGCCTCGTCCAACTCCCACGAGCAATTCTACCTTTCCAGAATAACTCTTTAACATTTCACGATTTTTAGTTTCCTTACTTAAACATATTTTCACTTACCTCTTTGCTTAAATAAGTTGCCAATTTTGGAATACAGCCAGTAACTGCTTGTGTTAGCCGGTAAATTTTTGGAAATATATTTTCCCAGGAAATTTACGACTTCAACTGACTTCTCGTTCTCAATTTTTAATAACTATTTTTGAAGGCTTTTCTAGTGTACTGCCATCAAGTCAAGTACAATAATGTCTTTTTGACAATTACATCATTTTTATTGTTAAGGCAAATCGTTTTGAAAATTTTCCAAACTTCATTTGGTTTTATCACCACCGTATTTTGGATTAAGAGAAAATGAAAGTTGAAAACTTGTAACTTGCAAAAATCGGTCAAATCCTTTAAACAATTTTAAGACTTTATGTCGTCTAAAATCAATATCGTGAGAATGCCCTCAATCCGAATCTGACCTCCAAAATTTTAAGCAGAACAGAAAAATTTGAAAATTTTTTAAAACGAGGCTGTAAATTGAATTGGTCTCTCAATCAAAAGGGAATTCGATACAAGTTACTGTAATCAATAAACACGCGACATACACTCATTTTTTTTAACAAGAAACAAAGGTCGATATTGAGTACTCCAGTGTTCTGGAAATTTCAATACACATTGTTTCTTAAGAGTTTCTTGATTATGTCATGAATGATGTTATGAAATGTTCGTGACCTTTTTATAACGTCAAGAGATTTGCTTCCATTCTGATGCTGTATTTAGACGTGGGAAGCATATTTTTATCCCTTGTGTCTCAATTTCTAGGCCATCAGGGCAATCATGTTCTTTGATTTTACAAAATTTCGTTGTTCTCAGTTTTATCACGATTTAATAATTTTGTAATTTTTTGCTTTGAGTACTGAAGTTTCTTAATTTTTTCTGACTGTCCAGTACTCGTTTCTTATAGCCAGTTTCTTAGAAAAAATCAGTGTATTTAGGC
This sequence comes from Rhopilema esculentum, assembly GCF_013076305.1. Next base: position 8,285,402 of record NW_027019384.1, read on the forward strand.
GAAAAAACAGGATCAATCTGCGCAGAGATGTTGATAATTATAGCGAAGGGGATTATAATAGAAAGATAAAAGACGTCAGTTGTAATCCAATAAAGTTTTACAGAGAGAAAACAAAGAAAGATCCCCCCGTTCTTTTCTCCGATACCTGAGGGGATATGGAATGTTAGGAATAACTCAACAGAAGAGTTTGTATTGGTGTGTACACAACTAGTCTAGTACTATCACAGAATGAATATGCATTACAATGCTATACAATATACACTCTTTTTTTAATAAGAACACGAGCCTCAAAACTGGTCAAAAGTTAAGAACAAATTAAGAACAAGCTGAGGCTGAGCTTCTGCAAAACGCAATTTTGAACAACTTTTCTTCTCAAAATCGAGGATTTTTAGCGATGTGTGGGTGCTTTTTCGGTGAATATTCAAATTTGTGAGCAAATTAAGGCTGTCGCACTCACTTTGTTGGCAAATGAGGCCTGAACACCTCCTTAGAGCGAAAAAGCTAGCAATAGCTCTGCTTACATCCTCTTAATTTAAGAGCAAATTAAGAGCAATCCAGCCTCAGATTTTCGAAAAAATTAAGAACAGTCAGCCTGAATTTAAATTTACTAGTTCTTATAAAAAATGAGTGTACATATAGGCGTCAGGGGGTAACACCAGACTTCAACATTTCCCCCTCCCTAACAAAACAATGAACATATTGAAAATTAAAAAAAAACATAAGGCTATATTCGATTATATAGTCGATGCAGTCAGTAGCGGCGCCACGTGGGGGACGCACGTCCCCCCCCCCCCAGTTATCGGCAGGATCAATTTTGCATTTCTTCTAAATCCGATGATAAAATGGGGGAGGGATAATATTTTGGCAACGTATTTTTTGTGATGTAATCCTATGATTTTCAAACTGCCTCTACATAGCCAAAAGTGAGTTATGGGCGTTCCCTTCAGGTAAAAATTGCGTTCCTTGTTAGTAAAAGGGCGTTTTCTGGTGCTAAAGAGGGCGTGGTCTAAAATCTTTTGTTCTGTCCCCCCCCCCTCCAGAGCGTAGTGGCTGGCGCCGCCATTGGATGCAGTTCAAAGAATGCTTCCTGGGACAGTCTTGCTCTCCGAATTCGTAGAGGATAGGTAACGTTTGCTACTATTCACGCCAACATCGATCATCGAGACACACTTCCTTGAATTTCATTTAGAATTATATGAGAGGGTCCTGTCTTTCAAAAGGACCAAATAGAGAACAATTGAAAAGTGTTCTAGTTTCAATTGTGGCCTAGCAAGGCCTAAAATAATAAATTTTTACAGATTCACATATTTTATAAAAATTGGGCGTGGTACTTTGCTGGGATGGCATCATGGGGGTGGCAAATATAGAAACTGCCATCATACTGCAAATAGCATGTCCTAATTGGGCAAATTCTTAAATGAATGCAGTATAAGTAGCAGAAGCTGATTCTTTACATTATGTGGATTGGGTTAATAAGAAAATTAGCTACTTATAGCGATGTCTTGATATGTGAGCGGAAAGGTATCGAAAGAAAACTCTTTTTCTTGGTTTGTTCGAGTCTCCGTCAAAGTTATTTCTTTTCCTTTCACCTTCAAAAACACCTTAAATCAGCCTTGCTTCCCAGACTTTGGTATTTTTTTGTTTTTTTGAGCCATATCTTTGCAGCTTTTCTCGGAACTCGAAACTTGCGAGATCAAGCATATTAATTGCAATATTTATCTATTTGATAAGTTTTCTGGAGCTGTGCTGCTTTCCCCGCCTGCTTCTATGTTGTTATAGGTGGGAATCAGCCTCTCTGCATCGACAGAATTAGGGATTGCTGCGATGTCCGGGACAAAAGCTGGGTGAAGCTTTCTTAAGTGTTGTTTACTTATGGAAAGTTCTTAACTGCATTCAGCCCATCAAACCCCTTGGCTGTCATAAATTGATTTGGCCGAAGAAACAACATTTGGCTGAATTCTGGCAGCATGTTGCAAAAAACAACGAAAATGCAAAGGAAACAAAAATTTTTGCACAGATAATATTCAAACAATTTTAAAATAATTTTAAAATTGCAAATGATTAATGATGAAACAAAGCAAAAGATAACAGACAGTTTTAGATCAAAGCAAGTGAAAACTTTTATAACCTACAAAGCAAATTTTGATTACGGTATCACTCCCAATAATTAGCAAAAATTAGCTTTTTTGTATACTGTGTTTAGCTGGCTGCATTTGGCTGCCAACCACAAAATATGTGGCTGCCAACCATTCAAAACAACTGGCAATATCCTGAAGGTGGAAAGTCACAATATTCTCTCAAAATGAAACCACAGATGCTGGTGTAAAGTGTTTGCATTTGGTAACGATAGACAATGGATCAATGGAAACAATGTTTCTTCTAAATAATATCAAGATTATGCCAGAGTTATGCTAGATTCCAAATTATGCTAGATTTTATGCCAAATGACGATTTTTGGCCAATTTCATGTTAATATTATGCTAGATCAGGTCACACTGGCACCAGCCCACAAGGTAGTGGCTGGAACGGGACTAGCAGGCTCGCCCCTAAATGTTTTTAAAGCCACGCCCTTTGAAACACCGGAAATCACTCCTTTCAGAAAATATTTGCTTTTCTCCGTCCTCATTCATGAACATAACGATTTAAAGAAGATTTCAATTAACATAAAAATACAAAACCGAGTTAGATAAAATACAAATTTATCTTTGATCACACAAGATAAAGCACCATCAAAAAGAACAAAAACATGTTCCCAGAAGAACTGCTACTAATGCGTTCGTTTGCGTGAACTTTCAAAACATTTTCTAACCTATTATTGCAAAAAAGTTGAGGAGGACTATAGTCCTTGTTATGCAACATTCCCAATTGAATGTTCCTCCCAGCTACCACCGAGAGGCTTATCATCGTTCAGCTGCTGTAGCCTTGAGGGGAAGTTTTCCAATGCTTCTCCAATTTAATCCCTACCCTTTTGAATAGTAAAGTAGTTAAATTACAATCTCAAATTATTAACAATTTGCCCCAAAGACGGTTGCCAAGAAATGAAATATTACTTAGTGCCTGATAGTGGCTAACTATGTAGAAAAACCTTATTCCAGGAAGTGGGCTTGCTAGGTGCACCAGCCCTTGTACTGCCTGGAGAATACCGATTTTTAAGGTCGGTGTCACCACTGGGAACATTTTCCCGACTGATGCACCTGCCCGTAAGACGAAAAGGTCTTCGGGAAAAGAATGATAGCCAGATTGGAAGAATAAGCAGACACAGAAAAAGAGGCGGGTGGGAGGGGACTCAAAAATTGAACATTGCTGCAGCGGCAAACAACCGTTTGCAGCATGCATAAAACTTGCAGAGGGGGCGTAGCACTCGTGCATCCCTTATAAACCTACAAATGTCCCGGATGTCCTAGGATAGCCTGCACGTGACAGAAAGTGAAAGCGAGGTTAAATGATAGCATCAAAGGGGTGATTAACTCTGTTTAAAACCGGGTTCTAAACAACATTTAAAACACCTTAGTTGAACTGGTTTAGATCTTTTTTTGAAATCCACTGAAAGATATCACATAAAAACCCCAAAATACATTACGGGCAGGAAATCATAATCTCGGTCTTGGTTTTAAGGCTCAGTGTCTTTTTTGAAGCAAGTCATAAAAGCAAACTAAATTGAGATGATGTCTTGAAGTTAAAGATGTATACAGAGTCCATCTTACTTCAAAATAGCACACAACAATATTGTAAAGCGCAATTGATTTTTCTCCGCATGTACTGAAGCTTCGAGCTCTGAAGTTTCTTAATTCTTCTTTATTATCCATTGCTTATTTCTTATCGCAATTTTCTTATAAAAAATGAGTGCAATACATAAGGCTGGGATTGGGCATTCACTTCGAGTTAAAAAAATTTCCCATCTCTTTCTTAGGCGTTTCGATTGGTATTTTATGCTGCACTTTTAAGAAAATGCATTATTTACAAATCCACACTTTCTACAATTACAGTTCCACAATTTTAATTTACGACTCCACAAAGTGAGTCAGATCCACGCTTATTTTAGGCCCTGGGCCTAGACGTTCTGTTTGTGGTCACTTTTGTCGTTTGATCGGTCAGCATTAGCGGTATCGATATACACAGGTGGTCGGTTTCTGAAAGTGTCGGGCGGTACGACCTTTTGGCCCTCTCCTTAATAAACCTGTAATAAAGAAGTTAACCTGAGGCAAAAGTCGCCCAATGCATATGTACTCAAGAATTTCACTGTATTAACAACGATTAGGTGAGAATTCAAGTCGCCTAAATCGTCGGCTATACATTTCGCCTCGACTGAAATCAGGATTGAGCAGTCTGGAAAATATGAGTTGAATCAGTGGCGAAGCCAAAGGTCCTGCTTGTCCTGCCGGGCAGAACCACGAATTTCAAAAGATAACAATTTTTAAAATGTTAAAAATTGATTCACTTTATGAAATCATTATATGCCTGATTCAAAGGCATTTCTTGTCTTATTCTACACTTATACTTCGTGGCTGTGCCCTTTTTCAATTTTGAGACACAGGGTGACTGAAATGGAATTACGAGTATCCGGTTCGTAAATTGATATCGTCAAAAATTTAGCCCTGTGGTCAGTCCTGCCCAATATTACTCGTAGGCAGGACTAAACCCTATGTTTGGTCCTGCCCAACAATGGGCAAACGCCTCGTAGCCCTGTTTTTGGTCCTGCCTCACAATAGAAGAAAACAATAGCACTACTGCCCTTCAGAAATGGCAGGACCTCAGGTCCTGCCCTTTTGGAGCCCTATGTTTCGGTATAATTTGTTGATTTTCTTCGCCGTGGTCAAAGGTCACAAAGAATTTTCACTTAGGCCATAGTCAGGCTTAACTATTTTGATATCATGGATAAAACTAACTGTAACGAAGACATCATGATTTTGCTGCTAAAGAAGTTTTTGCTACTAGAAGCTTCAGCCCTACACTGTCGTCAATTGATTTATACAAGAATCGATCGTTTCAAGACGAGTGGTACTTATGGAAATCAAATTGTTTAGGGTCGTTCTGTTGGTCCTATTTACTGTTAAAGTCGGGAATATCACAGACATCGCGATAAACCTGATATGCATATAGTTCTCTCTCAGACTGCAGAGAGCAAAGGAAGTCATATTCAAAGGCCTATTTTAAAAAGTAGAAAAGTTTGCCGCCGCTGCCGAGAGAAAATATTCTTTTTTTTGTACCAGGAAAGCCGAGATCGAGGGGAGATGGAGGAGTGTTCATGACAGAAAAAGGGCTTGCTTGAATTTAATTTCAGCAGTTCGTTTCGTCCTCCTGCCTTAAACAGGAACTACCATACAATTCAGAGGTCCCGATGAAAAGGACGTTTTGAAAAGGATGAAAAGGAAAACAATGGTAATTACTGGGAGCTTTTGTACTCGGTGACTCAGACCCCGTTTACACTGTCACGTGCAAGTTTGGAACCGTGACAAAACTGTCGCGGTTCGCCCTTGCGTTTACACTAGCACTGTGGAACCGTGACGATTTTGCTCTGCTATCCGGAACAGTTTTGACCCTGCTTTGAAAGCGAACGAATTTTGTACCGTCACGGTTCCGTTTTTGAACGGGACAGTGTAAACACCTATCCGAGACGATTTTGTCACGGATTCACAAAGAGGTCTTTTGTATGGCTGTTTCAGGTAATCGAGGCTTTGATTGTGGCGTAACTACGTTCTCAAATTCTGAAGAAAAGGAAATTCTGAAGAAAAGACGACCACAGAAAAGGCTTGTAGTGTTTCCCAGTCCAAGCCTTGATTGGACTTTGCAGTTTTGTAGTCTAAAATAACACTGAAAATTAAAGCCACCTTGTCTTTCGTCCAAGTAAAGTTTTAATCGGCCTTCCGCTCCATTTTGACTCACAATAAAAATTCGATTGTTGACTTCAGCGGCAAAATAAAAGCCTTGGTTGACTAAATACAGCTTCTTCTAAACAATGTTCTACCATTAAATTAAGGTCGTACCGGTACAGTGTAAACGGAACGGCTAAACGGAACAATTTGGAACCGCGACAGTGTAAACACTTGCGAACCGTAACGGTACAAAATTGTCCCGGGACAGTGTAAACGGGGTCTCAGACTGTATTGTACTGGCAAAATGTCAGGGGTCTCCTCTGATATTCAAAACAAATTGATTCAAGACCCTATCTACCGTTCATCAGACATATCCATGTTGGACAAAATATTTTTACTTTTTTAAATAATTTGAATCAATTATGTTTCCAGTATGTATTGCAACTGTATATGCCTATCTGTACAAGCAACTTCTTTTTAGTCCATGATATCAAAATTTTCAATCAATGAAAACATTTTCAAATGTTACTTATTTTAGAAAGAATTTTTGTGATGCTCTTTTGACTTCTTTAATGTTAGGCAGGATGAACTTGAAAGGATCCGAACCTTCATCCCCTTTTTTCAAAAATGTGGCAGTGAAAAATGTTTCACTGCAATCTTGATTTCAACATATCCAGAAGGGCGTTTCCCCCTTTTCCGAGGGTCTCTAGGGCGTGGCTTCACGTGATTTTTCCCAGACCCCCTTTCAGCAGGACCACCTGCTCTTGGTTTTTCGGATAATTTACCATGGCCTGCAGTTAAATTTTGGCTAAATTTTGGTTTACTAAAACTTTTTAAAATCTTAAAGTTTAAAACCTCTTAATTTTGAATTTAATTCCATTTCCAATAAACGGAAATCACATGAAAAAGTGATAAAACCAGTTCACTGACTCCCACGATAAGCGCAGTTATAACCTTACATTTGCGTCATGCTGATTGCCCCATTAGATATTAGATAGAAGGGTGTATATCCGACACATGGCAGAACCATTGCACCGCACAGGAATTCAGTTTCTAACAGGCAACTGATTGTTAGTATGTGCTACATCCTTCCATTGTATGAAAGAGCAGCTTTGTTTTTCTTATATTCAAAAAACTTCAGTTGATTTTAGCATTTTCACCACGCTCATTCATCAATCGGTCGCTAATATTCAAATTTGGAATTTGTTAATGCTGAGATTATGGCTTCGTCCACATCAAATTCTACTAAATCTTCAAAGTGGAAAGGCTGTTATGATTCTACTCGAAAGTACAAGAAGAGTTGAGAAAAGGAACATGTTTGGCAGCACGATTGGCGAAATTCGTCTTCATAGAACCAAATGCAGCCATCTGCTGACAAAAGTCATTTCTCCAGCAATGAAACATGAACTTCAAGAGGATGCAAAAGACAAGGGCTTCGCTGTGCTGATTGATGAAACAACTGACGTTGCCGCTAAGAAGAATTTATGCATCTGCGTTAGATACTTCAGCGAACAAAATTTGAAAATTGAGACAGCGTATGTCGGCATGGTTGAGGTAACTGAGTCAACAGGTGAAAGCTTGTTCCAGGCCTTAAAAGCTGCTCTTGAAGGAATTGGACTCAACTTGGCAAATTGCTTTGGCTTTTCCAGTGATGGTGCGTCGACAATGGTTGGGGTCAGAAATTCGGTTTGGACAAGAATGAAAAATTTTCACCTCACTGCACAATGATGAAGTGTATTTGCCACTCACTTGAGTTGTGCACTCAACATGCCTTCGAAGTGATGCCTTCTAACCTTGGTTTCTTGTTAAAAGAAATACCTAAATGGTCTTCTAAAAGCACTACCAGGCGAGAAGCATTTAAGGAACTGTTAATCGTAATGGACCCAAGGGAAGAATCTGCAGCAAAACCCTTGCCGTTTCAGAAAATGTCAACGACTCGCTGGCTTGTGAGAGGCAAAGTTATTATAACTTGTTGGTCAATTGGGAGGAAATCAAAGCCTATTTCATGGTAGAGGAGCCCAACCTCAAATCTGATGTGAGATACAAAGCCAGGATGATTTTGAGCATGCTGAACGATCCAGTGAGCCTTCTCTACTTTCACTTTCTGTCAACAGTGATTACGGAATTTGAAAGAGTAAACGCCTTCTTTCAAACGACAAATGCCGACCCGGATGAAATGGTCCGCCAGCTTGTCTGTCTTCAAAAGTCTTTACATGAAAGAATCTACGGCTTTGGGGGAGGGGACACTGTTCTGCCTTTGTCGCGCATTGACTTTGGCGTGAAGTACTTGATGGAAACAAAAAAGTACATGGAAGGACAAGGAAACAGCAGCACCGCCAAGGAAATTGTGAAGGACATTTCCACAAGATGCAAGAGTTTTCTTGTGGAACTTCTTCAACAAGTAAGGAAGAGGCTGCCAGACAACGAGAAATTATTCTGTGGTCTGAACAATCTAAATCCGAAGATTGCCTTGTCGCAAATGGACCGTCTGTTGCTTGTTTCGCTGCCTATGCTTCACATTGCCAGAGATATAACGGCTGTAGAAGAGCAGTACCGCCAAATACTTCACGTGGACTTGGCATCCGAAGAAGTCTTTAGGTAAAATTCCTTCAGATTTGGCAGATTTTTGGGCAGGTGTATACCAATTCCAGACAGTTTCAGGGCATAGGCAATTTAAAAATCTTGCCCTTTATGCCCTGACTGCGCTTGCTTTATTCCTGAAGCAATGCCGTCTGTGAAAGAGTATTCTCTCAGCTGACGTGCGTCAAGACCAGGCTGAGAAACTCAATGAAGTTGCAGATGCTGGATGCCATCATCCGCATTAGATCCAGCTTGAAGATGAGAGGATATTGTTGTAAAGATTTCAAGCCAACCCCAAAAATGTTGGAACTGTTCAATTCAGCAAACATGCGCCAAGAAAAGTGTGATGAAGAAGAAATTATCTGCTTGGACGCTTTTCAACATTTTTACGTATTAACGGTCTTAAACATTTCTACCTATTACATTTCTATCTACCTGTTATTTTAAACGAAAATCCTTTGTTGTGAAACAATAGGCATTGTTTAAATTTTTTTGGCTACTTGGGCGAAGATTTGGCCTACTAAAATCTTAAATCTGGCAACCGCTGACCAAAGACATGTGGCAGCCCTGCTTGGTTAGCTTCGCCACTGAGTTGAATACAATTTGGTACTCCTGATAACATCAACGCGTTCCTATTCATAAAGCTGGCCATCATCTGTGGTTTTATTCCGCGGTTTATTTATCGTTACCCTGGATACCAGACTCACTATATAAAATAATAGAGAGTCTGGTCTAGTGCGCCCCATTCTTGTTCCGGTGAACTTACTTGAAAGAACTGACTAGGCCTGTGAAACAAGACTGTCGGATAAATAACAAAGATACTCAGTAGTCAGATTTGTTTTGGGAAATCTTTAAGCAAATGTATTTTATATAGTTCTGTAAAGTTGACATTATTAATACAGTGATAACAGACTTTTCTGCCTCAAGATTCCAATCAAATCAGGTGTAAAACGCCTTGGCAGCAAAAGGCATGTGCGAAGCATGAAATTAAAGTTAGCACAATGCAGTTATTAAATGTTAATCATTGTTAAATTTCGCATACAACTTGAAACAAGTCTTTTGTAATTTTCCACATAAATTGTGTGTACTTTCAGTCTATTTCCTCACTGTGAAGGCAGCGCCCTTGGACACCGCGGCGGTTAGAATCATCACGTTAGAAGTTCGCCACAGCAAATTTGGCCAATATGACAAGCGAAGCCCCGTATGCCGGGCGAAATATTACCCATAACTGATTTACTTGTGTTTGTTGTTGTTTGTTTTCGGCGCCTTGCGGTGTTTCTTATTTGATGTGTTGTAATATAAATTTAGAATAAATATTGTTGCTCTTTTGTTCTTAATATTATCATGCTGTCCGTAGTCGATATTGGTTTTAAAGCACGCTTAGCTGCATCTTGTTGTGTTAAAGTAATTGATTGATGGATTTATTGTTTAGCTCAGTTGGAGTTGGGAGAGGCGTGCTCAAGTTGGAGAGTAGTTGGTGATCGAGTAGTTTGAAGTGAAGTTTTCAAGTTGTTTAAAGTTGTCAAGATCGTTCGTTGTCAAGAATGGAATTTATTATAATAAAAACTTGTAAATAGTATATATATATATATATATCGTGTTTATTTTATTGTGGATTTTGCTACCATACACCGACCAGCCTTAAAAAGCACAACAAATGCATTTCACTACAAGGCCTAATTTCCTTGCAATGAGAGGCACTGCCTGGAATATCAGAGACTTTCCAAAGCCAGTTGGCAATATGGCGAAGATGTCTTTTCTCTCTACAAACAAGGCTTCCAATGCTATTCTGTGTTAAGTTCCACAACATGCGGAAAATATTCTTTGAGTACAGTTTTAACAGCATCTTCTGACTCAATCGTTATATTCGCTACCTTTATTTATGTTTTGTTCTGTTCAATGTTTTACACCAGAGCTAAGTTTATTGTTTCGCTGTGACCTTTGAATGTACAGAAATCTGTACACTCGCTCCTGATTGGTTAATATCAGCACACCAGAACGAGAATGGGGCGCACTAGACCAGACTTTTATTTTACATAAGTCTGGTATTTTTGTATTTTGAGTGAACAGTGGGTTGCGTGATTGACAAAATTGGAGAAAATCCTAAATTGTGGAATGAATTATCGCAGCGCATTTCTGCTTTTCGCTATTTTATGTGGCGGCTGCCTACTTTTACAGTACAGATTGAGCTATGTATCCATATCGAGATGTTTTTCTCAAAAAGGGTATGCAACTTTGTTATAATGTTAAATATACGGAGACGGTTTATTTTGCATATTTCAGATGTAAGCCTACATTTGTAACAGCATGGTAACACGACAGAATGACGGAAATTGCGGGGGTGTGGGGGGCGGTCGCCCCCCAGGTTTTGCTAAATTGGCAATTTTGTCGGTAAAATTGCTTGCTTTGTGGGCATTGCCCCACCCCCCACTCAGTGGCGGCGCCAGCTACTGCCGAGTGGGAGGGTAATAGGCGTAGCCAGTGAGACCACGCCCTAATCGCCACGTTTCAGTGCATTGTACCAGGTCAAATTACCTTAGGAAATATGATCTACCCCTACTTAGTGCTTTTTAACTCGTTTTTAAACGAAATATGTAGACCATGTTTCAAAAAAGTGGGGGGGTAATTACCCCCCAATACCACCCCCTGGCGCCGCCACTGCCCCCAATTGAAAAATGAATTTCCGCCACTGACACGACATCGCCACAGAATAAGAATTACCACAGAATTCTCATTCTGTGAAATCACGTTCCAATTATGCGAGAAACGTGACGACAATCAAGCGACGAGAAACATTTTGGTAACAACAAGCAGAACAATCCAGTAACAACCCAGTAACAAACAGAACAACCCAGGGACAAGCAGAACAACCCAGTAACAAGCAGAAATGTGAATTAATTGTTTAGTAAATGAAACATGGGGGCTTTTATAATCAAACTCTCTGAAATTCGTGTTGGCTAGCAGGGGCGGACTGGCTGATCGGGCTATTCGGACGATCGCCCGAAGGGCCGGTCGGTTTGAGGGCCGGCTGATAAAAGTGCCAAAAAACTAGATTAAAAAGTGAATGCGAGGCAAAAAAGTATACCCAAGCGTTGATCTGTTTGCCTTGAATTTTCAGAGACTTTGTGGGAATGAATAAATATACACGCAAGTACTCGAGAACCATTAAAATTACGAATTCATTATTGTCACCGCAGCCCAGACACACTTCAGGAAACATGTTATTGTTATATTTTGTTACATGTTATTGTTATAAACTGATTGGTTAATATCAGCACACCAGAACGAGAATGGGGCGCACTAGACCAGACTTTTATTTTACATAAGTCTGGTATTTTTGTATTTTGAGTGAACAGTGGGTTGCGTGATTGACAAAATTGGAGAAAATCCTAAATTGTGGAATGAATTATCGCAGCGCATTTCTGCTTTTCGCTATTTTATGTGGCGGCTGCCTACTTTTACAGTACAGATTGAGCTATGTATCCATATCGAGATGTTTTTCTCAAAAAGGGTATGCAACTTTGTTATAATGTTAAATATACGGAGACGGTTTATTTTGCATATTTCAGATGTAAGCCTACATTTGTAACAGCATGGTAACACGACAGAATGACGGAAATTGCGGGGGTGTGGGGGGCGGTCGCCCCCCAGGTTTTGCTAAATTGGCAATTTTGTCGGTAAAATTGCTTGCTTTGTGGGCATTGCCCCACCCCCCACTCAGTGGCGGCGCCAGCTACTGCCGAGTGGGAGGGTAATAGGCGTAGCCAGTGAGACCACGCCCTAATCGCCACGTTTCAGTGCATTGTACCAGGTCAAATTACCTTAGGAAATATGATCTACCCCTACTTAGTGCTTTTTAACTCGTTTTTAAACGAAATATGTAGACCATGTTTCAAAAAAGTGGGGGGGTAATTACCCCCCAATACCACCCCCTGGCGCCGCCACTGCCCCCAATTGAAAAATGAATTTCCGCCACTGACACGACATCGCCACAGAATAAGAATTACCACAGAATTCTCATTCTGTGAAATCACGTTCCAATTATGCGAGAAACGTGACGACAATCAAGCGACGAGAAACATTTTGGTAACAACAAGCAGAACAATCCAGTAACAACCCAGTAACAAACAGAACAACCCAGGGACAAGCAGAACAACCCAGTAACAAGCAGAAATGTGAATTAATTGTTTAGTAAATGAAACATGGGGGCTTTTATAATCAAACTCTCTGAAATTCGTGTTGGCTAGCAGGGGCGGACTGGCTGATCGGGCTATTCGGACGATCGCCCGAAGGGCCGGTCGGTTTGAGGGCCGGCTGATAAAAGTGCCAAAAAACTAGATTAAAAAGTGAATGCGAGGCAAAAAAGTATACCCAAGCGTTGATCTGTTTGCCTTGAATTTTCAGAGACTTTGTGGGAATGAATAAATATACACGCAAGTACTCGAGAACCATTAAAATTACGAATTCATTATTGTCACCGCAGCCCAGACACACTTCAGGAAACATGTTATTGTTATATTTTCTCTTGACGGTATTTCCTTTTTGGCGACATACTATACTGTAGCACCCCTGTTTCAATGCGATACATAAGATTTTAACCTGCCCTGGTGACTTTTTACTTAGCTTTTGCTTCAAGCTGGTCATGTTTTTGCCTAAGCACAAGCTATTGCTTAAGGAGGCTGTTGATAGTACACTTACAGAAACAGTAAAATGACTATAAAATGAAATCCATGCAATGTAGCTCCTTATAATTTAGCACACATTTGATTCTCCTTGTTTGAAATATTTTGAGCAAAAATTTTGGGGAAAAATTTGAATGGTTTCCATGGAAACATAAGAAAAAGAGTATCAAATTGCAATGATTTAGTGCAGATATCTAAGCTGAATAAAACAATATAAATGTGAAATTTTGCACAAACATCACTTATACCATTAGGAATGCAATAAGTAGAAGAAATTTAGATTTTTCAATTTTGGGGGCAAAATACTCCGAAAAAGACTGTTTCCATGGCAACTACCACCAACTGTGACAGATTTCAAAATCCTCTACTTATTGCATAGTTTAATCTTTACTACATATATTCCAAAAGTTTCAGCTGGTTTCACAAAACAGCTTGAAAAATACAAATGTTTTTGTAACAGAAGTGCTGAAATTTCATGTTTTGAGAAAAACGCCATTAAAAATAAAGTTGTAAATCTTGGCAAAGTTTGGCCCTTGCAAGTAAAATGGTTTACTTGGCTTAATTTTTTATTACAGGTGCTTGAAGCTTACTCCTTACTGCAAAAATATCTTCAATTAATCTACAAATCAAGCATACTTTCTTGCTTCAGTTTATCTTTTCTTCTTTCTCTCTACGGTAACAAAAATGTCTTTTTCATCACAAAATGTTATATTAGAGACTTCTGTTTGCTTTGTCACTGAATAAGGTCTTTTCCTGCTCTGCTTCTTTTTGGCACATTTCTCAACCTCTGGTTCAACTTCTAAACCAAAAGCACCTGATTTATAGAAGGTTTCACTTGGCTTTCCTTGAATCTTTTTTTTTTCATGCGCTAGACTTCCTTTTCATATTCTCTATTCTTCTTTTGTTCTCCTTTCGAAAAAATTTAAGGGTTTGAGAACCTAAGTCTGTTACCCCCAGACTCTGCACCAGCAGTGCTTTCCATGCAGTACCTGTATTAAAAACAGATACAGCTTCACATACAGCAATTGTCACTCGTTTTACACCACAGTACTTTGTCTTAGGGCATCGATTTGTCCAAAGTTGACCGTTCAGGTTTTGTGTCGACTCTCATTTCGGTTTTGTGTAAGGCCCCTTAAACATCTCTTTAATAGTTCATCCTGGGATAATCTATCAAAAATTGGTTTCAACTCTTCATGAAAAACGGCAGGAAGTCGATTCTCTTGATTGTTTTCGCCATCACCAAAAATCTTCTCCAATACTTGCACCATGTTGCTTCATCCTGTGGGCAGTACTGGTGCTGCTGCTCAAGAGAAAGTTTTTCTGACTTTACCATGTGGTGCTGAATTGCCATTATGCTGTTCTTCATACCATCCTTGTTCCCTGCATTTCTTCTGATAGCCAAACCATAATAGTTTTGCATGCTATCAATTGCAGCTTTTGTCAATCTACCTTTACCCCCGACAGGTTTTCCATCTGGAAGCATTTCTTTCTTCATCCTTCTTTTATATTCCCTGAGTGGTGTACCAATTCGCTTTTGGACATGGCCAACACATTCTTCCTTTAAAACTGAGTAATCATCCCCATATTTGACTTGCAATGCCTCCTTTACTTTTCCAAAAGTACTACTGTCCCCATCTCCAATAAACTCTGTATATTTCAAAAACCTTTTTTCAATACTTCTTCATTGTCAATGGTGGAGGTTACCTCCACAAAACTTTTCTAGCCCTGCACGGCCCCATTGGTACGATGAAATTACTGACCGTATACCTACTTCTAATGTACCCCTGCCTTTAGTACTAACGTGTTTGCTTGTGGGAATTGCTGTCTGAAATCCGCAATGTTTGCAAAATATTGTAAGGCTTTCAGCAAGGCCTTTTCTCTTCGTTGCATCCACAACAATTTCAATCTTTGTTCCCTTGTTTTGCTAATTTCAAGCTATTGCTTAATGTAATAAACTTAAAAGTCCAAAAATTAGAAATCTCTAAGCGATTTGCTCTGTATTTGAAGCAATGAAAAAGACATACGTAGAACGGGGGAAGAGCAAGAAGACTTCAATCAAAGGTGGAGCACAGAAATTTCGTGATGAAAAGCTGCGAGACTTAAAAAGGATTCAGCTACGATACAAAGCTTTTTTATCAAGGAAAAGCCACAAACATCACAAAAAACAGCATGGTCTTGCTCTTGCTTCTTTCAATAACTCATACAAGTTATGGAAAGTTTATTAGGCCTACACTATCATAAGTCAAATGCACCCCCTGCCCAACAGGGGTATGGAGCTACACGATAAAATTTCAACAGGGGTGCCCTTGTTTTCTTTTTGGGGTCAGAAATTGACAAATTGATATTTTTGGGTTGCTGAAAATCATTGTGGTTTTTCGGAGGATTAGAAAATTATTTGTCACAAGTGGAGTGTGATAGAAGCCTTCCACTTTAAATATATAAAGAACAGGTTACGTAGTAATTTTCGCAGCCAAACCTGGAGTCCTTTATGTTAATGTTCTTAGAAAAACACCTGTTAGATGACATCCAGAACGATCACATTATCAACATATAATTTACTGTATTAAGAAACAGAGTCAAACCAATGAGTTAAAATTTTTGTTTATTTACTGTTTAGTCAGCAAATGACATATTTAACATGTTCTGTTAACCATATTCTGTTAACCAGCATTCATCCCTGTACTAAATTACTGAATTTAAAAACTTGTTTTCCTTACAGACTAACATTCACTTGTATTTTCCGAGGAGTTTTTTATTTGCTATTATTGTGGGCCGGTTTGATCAAAATTTGCCCGGGCCAAAATAATTAGCCAGTCCGCCCCTGTTGGCTAGAACTATCAAGAGGCCGTCAATCATGTCTATGGACCCCGGATCGGGACAAAAAATAAATAGTAAAGCATGCCTAAAGGGGTATGGAGAATGCTCCCCCAGAAATTTTTGAAAATGGTGGCTACTCTGGTGGCTATTTTGGTTGCTAAAATAGCTATGCTGGGTAAACTGCTCTGGCGGCAGTGGCTAAGATAGAGGGAATCAGAGGGGGGCAACAAAACCCTGTAGAGCTAGACCGAGGGGCAATTCACTCTTGAAAATAGCGTACAAGATTTTACCAAAACAAAAGGATTTCTAGGGATTTTCAGATAAAACAATAGGATTTTCATAAAAGGTGTACGAGATTTTCTTGGAGTGATTTTTCCCTCGAGCTAGACTCCTATTTTGTCGGAAAACCTCTGGTCTTGTCGGAAATTTTCTATGTTTATCTAATTGCTGTGTTTTATAGGAAAGAACTTAAAGCTAAATAAAAATAAGAATATCTGAATATGTCAAAATATTTATTTATTTCAGTTCTGATGTCGTTATATTTTGTGTACTTAGATATGGTTGTATTTAGGGTGTATTATGGCTCTTCAACTAAGTTTATTTAGATAAATTAACTTTTTATGATGATGATGGAAACGCCAAACATTGGTTCCGTGTTTGTCACCTTGCCATCAAAATTTCACGATATTGCGCCATTCAATCGCCTGGGGATAAAAATGACATTGATGTGCCTACAAGAAAAATCATGCCCTGTCGTGGGATAAAATTCGGAAAATCCAAGAACCAGGAAACTGATGGTTTGCCTAGAATCATTTTTACTGAGGCGGAAAGTTAACCTCTTCTTTTATCCAAATTATAAGTTGTAAGAGGTTGCCCATTGTATTCCTTCCCATGCAGTACATTGTTATAAAGGAAACATACTACAGTAAGACCATTATTGGTGGGGCTTCAGAAACCCCCCAGCCCCCCGGCTCCGACGAGCCTGAAAAATGTGACTGCAACAGGGCTACATGTACAGATTTACACTATGGCATGCACATCTATTTGCAACAGTGTGTCTGTTGTAATCGAATTTAGTTAACGAATTAAATGTTTTCCATTTTCATATACTTCGCAGTGACCTTAGAAGCAATCTAGCTAAGAGCAGCGAAGCATACACGGAATATGAAAATTTTAATGCTGTAGTCGAAGAAGTTCTGAATAACCATGTACCTCTAAAACAAAAATAATTACGCGCAAATGATGCACCTTTCATGACGAAAACTTTAAAAAAGGCAATTATGCTCCGTTCACAGTTACGTAACAGACTAAACAGGCATAATACTTCTGAAAACTGGAACGCTTTTAAAAAGCAAAGAAATAGATGTGTGAAAATTCTGCGACAAGCAAAAATATCATATTATGGTAACCTTGATATAAATTCTGTCACTGACCAGGGGCGGATTCAGGGTGTCGCACAGGTCGCACGGAAGACCGTCAGATTTTCAGAATTTAGTTTTAGTCTTCAGTCATTGAAATAAAGCAATCATGTTTACCACAATCTTTTATTTTCCTCCTTAAGACCCCGTTTACACTGTCCCGGGACAATTTTGTACCGTTACGGTTCGCAAGTGTTTACACTGTCGCGGTTCCAAATTGTTCCGTTTAGCCGTTCCGTTTACACTGTACCGGTACGACCTTAATTTAATGGTAGAACATTGTTTAGAAGAAGCTGTATTTAGTCAACCAAGGCTTTTATTTTGCCGCTGAAGTCAACAATCGAATTTTTATTGTGAGTTAAAATGGAGCGGAAGGCCGATTAAAACTTTACTTGGACGAAAGACAAGGTGGCTTTAATTTTCAGTGTTATTTTAGACTACAAAACTGCCAAGTTCAATCAAGGCTTGGACTGGGAAACACTACAAGCCTTTTCTGTGGTCGTCTTTTCTTCAGAATTCCCTTTTCTTCAGAATTTGAGAACGTAGTTACGCCACAATCAAAGCCTCGATTACCTGAAACAGCCATACAAAAGACCTCTTTGTGAATCCGTGACAAAATCGTCTCGGATAGGTGTTTACACTGTCCCGTTCAAAAACGGAACCGTGACGGTACAAAATTCGTTCGCTTTCAAAGCAGGGTCAAAACTGTTCCGGATAGCAGAGCAAAATCGTCACGGTTCCACAGTGCTAGTGTAAACGCAAGGGCGAACCGCGACAGTTTTGTCACGGTTCCAAACTTGCACGGGACAGTGTAAACGGGGTCTAAAGATAATACACAGAACCGAACTTGGTCGATCTCACACACAATGCTACGATTCAATTAAATATAGAAAAAATTCCAATACCATCCTAGACCGTAAACATTATAATTTTGAGCATGTCGCCCGTGCCGCACAAATATGCAAGGCTCTTTGTTATGCAAATATTTTACCAAATCTCACCAATCAAGATTCAATTTTTCACATATTTGTGCGGCACGAAAAGTCTGTAAACACTATGTTAGATTACTGTGCCGCACAACTGCTGGCAAGGGAAGAAAGTGGATGAGGTTGTAAAGTGTACACTTCTGAATCTCAAGATATTTTGTTTCAACTGCGTGTTGGATTTGCTGGAAAATTTGAAAAAACCTTTTGAAGGGAAAAATGTTTGACTGAACAACTTGAAGGTTTCAGGGCCCCAGTCCTAATCACGAATGACAGTGAAATAGCGGAGATCCTTAGTGAATTTTTTACAAATATCACAAAGACAGAAAAACGAAACTCTCGACCTATCACAGTTCTATCCGCATTATCAAAGGTTTTTGAACGGCTTCTATATGCTCAGATGGTTGACTTCGCGGATACGTTCTTAGTTCCCTACTAATGTGGTTTTCGGAAAGGTTTCAACACACAGCATGCGCTGTTGAGATTAATGGATATTTGTAAGAATTTCCTAGATAAAAAAGGGTGGTTGGTGCCTTGCTAATGGATCTCTCAAAAGCGTTTGATTGCATAGACCATGAGCTATCAATTGCGAAATTAAATGCCTATGGTTTTTGTACAGATGCTCAATTATTGATTTATAATTACCTATCCGGTAGAAGACAAAGGGTAAAATTAAATGGTTCATTCAGCACTTGGCGAGAAACCTTTGCAGGTGTACCACAAGGATCAGTCCTTGGGCCTCTTCTATTTAATTTATATATTAATGATTTATTCTTAATGGTAACTGATACTGCAGTATGTAACTTTGCTGATGATACTACGATTTTCGCAGCTGACTGTCAATTGGATAAAGTTTTAGAACGGCTAGAAACTGATGCTCTTATTCTATCAAAATAGTTTCCAGAAAACTTTATCAAATTGAATGCAGGGAAATGTCATCTTCTTACTTTTGGAACAAATCAAGATGACATTAAGATCAAAATCGGTGAGGCCATTGTTGAAGAAAGCTCTGAAGAAAAACTGCTAGGGGTGATAATAGATAAAAATCTTAATTTCAAAAGTATCGTCTCAAATTTATGCAAAAGAGCCAGCCAAAAACTGCATGCTCTTGCTAGAGTTTCGCCATTTATGGGTTCTGATAAACTGCGTCTCCTAATGAACAGCTACATAAAAGCTCAGTTTAGCTACTGCCCCCTTATTTGGATGTTCCATGACAGATGTCTGAATGCTAAAGTAAATAAAATCCACGAAAGAGCACTCAGAATTGTTTATAAAGACAGTCATGCTGACTACGAAGCATTGCTGACTGTGGATAGGGCAGTATCAATTCACCAACGCAATCTACAGTACTTGATGATAGAAATATACAAAACCAAACATAACCTGAACCCTAGTTTCACGAGTGAGATTTTTGAAACAAGAAATGTACATTATGATTTGCGAACTAAAAATAATCTTTGCATTCCAAAAGCCAGGACAACTTCTTATGGTATAGAAACTGTGAGATATTTAGGTCAAAAACTGTGGCAAACACTACCTTACAGTATAAGAGAGTCCCAATCATTGGCAACATTTAAAAAAGAATTAAGAGCACACCCTATAGAATGCGACTGTAGATTGTGTAAAATATTTATTGCTGGATTAGGTTTTATTTAGAACATTATACCATAAACATTTTTAATATTGTAATGTTGCATAAACATCTTAGCGCTATACCATATCAGTCGTTGCATAAATATTTTTAATACTGTATCATATATTTATTTAATACTAATTCTTTATAGATAGTTGGCCTTAATTAGCTTCTTTATTAGCTATCAGACGTTCATTTAGTACGCCAACTTTAAATAAATTATTTATTAGTATTATTATTATTATTGTCAAAATTGTTTCTGTTGCTTTTTGTTGTGTCCACTATACTGCTGGCTAATGCCTAGGCAGACTATTTTTGTTGTTCTATTTTCTTTCATAAAAAGTTTTAACAATCTCACAGTTTTGGCTGAGTACCCATTTTTGGCATTGTTCGATTACTAATTTTGCCTCCTTCTCTCCTTCACATAGTCTCTTGATATGACACTCCAATTGCTTGCTGTAACAGCCTAGAACGTCAAATACAACATTGATTTGATCTATTTCGTATCCACGATTTAACCGTTCCAGTGACTTTCTCATTTCAGAATACTTGTCTTGTTTTTCTTTCTCTCTCTTGGCATTATTATTATTATTATTATTATTATTATTATTATTATTATTATTGTTCCCACTGTTGAAAAAGACAAATCTTTTAAATATCTTGGTAGATACTTCAACTTTCCTATGGATAATAGTGATCATATGCCAGAACTATTGGAAACTGTCAACTCGTTAATGTCCAGTATCGACAAATTGTCGTGTCATCCAAAGAACAAAATTCTGTTAAACCACCGATATGTGCTATCCAAAATTTCCTGGAACCTGACCTTCGCTGATTTAAGCAAGACATGGGTGACAGAGAATCTAGACAATGTTGTTTCAAGCTTTGTTAGACAATGGCTCGAGCTGCCAATAAGTGCTTCACTAAGTAGCCTCGTCATTCCAAAATCGAAGTTTGGCATCAATCTCATTCTTCCATCTACCAAGTTCTTACAATGCCAAACAGTTATCCGCAACTCTTTAAGACTGTCCCCAAACCAAGAGATTCGCTCTTTATGGAAAGACTCTAGCACTGGTACAAACATACAATATGACGTTTATCGCAACACCAAACAAGTTCTCAAATCCATCCAAAGTGAACACGAAAACCGCATTGAAAACGTTCTTACATCTCAAGGATTTATTATCTCGTGCATCTTAAAATTTGCTTCTAAGGGAACTAATCAACTTTGGTCTAGTGTCCAGCAAAAGTTACCAAAAAACATTTACAACTTTACCATCAAATACCTAAACAACACTCTTGCCACTAGGAAAAACCTCTGCAAATGGTCAATTACTCAGTCATCTGCCTGCTCTTTCTGTCTCCAATCAGAATCATTACAGCACATAGTCTCTAGCTGCAATAATTATCTTGAACATGGTAGGTATACCTGGAGACATGATTCTGTACTTCTATATTTGGCTAAAATCCTTTCAACACCTAGAAACTCACTTTACGCCGACCTGCCTTCATTTCTATCACCTTCTTTAATCACAGGCGACTCCTATCGACCAGATCTTGTCTTCGTAACTGAAGATCGAATCCTTTACATGCTAGAGCTTACTGTTGGGTTCGAAAGCAACATCGACGAAAACAGTACTCGAAAAGCTGGGAAATATAGCGATCTTATCAAGGAACTGAGCCCTGCCTATAAACGTGTTACCTTTGTTAACCTTTCTATGAGTGTCCTTGGCATTCTAGGAATCACATCTACCTCTCTCTCCAACATGCTCCATCAACTCAATTTTGACTCAAATCAAACTAAATCCATCTTGATGTAACTCATGAACATTTCTATCCGCTGCACCTACTATATCTTCTGTCATCGAAACAAACCATGGCTAAGCCCCGAACTAATCGACTTTTAAATATTGTAATGCAGATAAGCCAATTATATGATGCCTGTAAAAGCGATTCGTATAATTGTAAATTTAAAATGTATTCAATGAAAATGAGATGTTTAAAAAATAATAATAATAATAATAATAATAATAATAATGAAAACATTTTTTTATTTTATATTCTTCTACTTACAACAGTAACCTCACTTTACAGGTAGTTACTATCGGCTAGCCTGGTGACAAGTTTACTAATTTTACAAAAGTTATAATATTTAAATAAATCATATGAGTGCAAAGAATCTTTAGAAGGAGAGCAGTTCAGGGTTTGTCCAAGTCTTATTGCGCATACAGAATATATAATAGGATGTGCGTATAATTATTGCTGACAGTTTTTTAATTATAAAATTACGGTGTTGGTAGTCAAGTTTTAGTTCATCACACATATCGATGAAAGAATCACAGGAGTTACCAAAGATACCGAGACAGCTGATAGATAGATTAACAAAGTTTACTTTTTTGAACTTAGGGCGTAGTTCCTTTAGAAGGGAACGGTACTTCTCAGCTTTACGCGAAGCGTTATTGTCCAGGTTAGTCTCGAACCCAACAGTTAATTCGATGACATACAGACAGTTAGAAGCAGTTTTGATTAGCATGTCGGGACGGAACGAATCGCCAGTTATGATACATGGTGATAAATAAGCGGGAATGTCAGCAAAAATGAATACATCTCGGATACATTGAAATGATGATGCAATGAAGTGCAGGGCAGAGTCGTGCCTCCAAGTAAAACGCCCTTGCTCAAGGTATTTGTTACATCCAGCTACGACATGAAGAAGTGATTCAGGCTGAAGGCAGAATGAGCAATCTGGAGAAGAGCTAATTTTCCATAAGCAGAGGTTGTTCCTTGTGGCTAGTGTGTTGTTGAGATACCTTATCGTAAAGTTGAAGATGTTTTTTGGAAGTTTACTTTGAGCTGCAGACCAGAGTGAGGTTAACTTTGTATATGAATGCTCAAGCAGGAATGAAATGATGAAGCCTTGAGATGTTAACTGAGTTTTGAGCTTTTCAGTGTGTTCATCCCTTACACATTTCAGTACCGCCTTAGTGTTCTTGTATGCGTCGAACTGTATATTAGGTCCATAATTGGTGTTCATCCATAGGGATTTGATGTTTTCGTTGGGCGAAGATTTGAGTGAGTTTCGAAGAACAATCTGGCACTGTTGAAACTTTACGGAAGGAAGCAGAAGCTCAAGACCAAAGTGTTTACGAGAAAGAACTATGCCACTCAATGTCGAAGATATTGGAAGCTCGAGCCACTGTCGAACGAATTTTGTGACAAGCTGATCTAAGTTTTCGCAAACCCACGTTTTGGAGAGATTAGCAACTGTGAGATCCCAAGAGAGCTTTGAAAGGATGTATTGATTAAACAGTAGAATTTTGTTCCGCGGGTGAATTTTCAAGGAATCGATAACTTTGAGCATCTCACGGAGAGAAGAGGTCAAGTGATCCTTGTGTTCCTGGTTCTTCATATCATAATTGAAGAAACGACCCAGGTATTTGAAAGATTCGCCATGTTTCACAAAAGGGACAGGATCGTTGTTAATGAAGAGTTTAGGCTGAAACTGTGCAGATCTAGTTGCAAACTTTTTAATTCCAAAGGTGATGCACTTGTCTACGCGGATGATCATATTTGCCCATTGGCACCATCTTGTAAAACAGTTTAGCAATAATTGATTTTCGCGTTCATCACTTGTGCAACTGCAGCATCATCAGCGAATTGAAACCAGTGAACCGGGTTAAACAAGCGATCATTGCCGTCATGAGGAGAAAATCCAAGTTGTTTATATTTGTCTTGTTTTACCAGCTGAATAAAGGTGTTGAAACATAAATTGAAAATGAGAGGGCTGAGGCAGTCCCCTTGCAGTACTCCTCTTTTGACTGGAATGGCCGGAGACCTGAAATTATCTGTTATAATTGAAGTGTGGAAATCAGTATAAAGATTAGACACGAGATCTTGAAAGTGAGCAGGGATGTGATGATAGTCCATAGCTTTAATGATTAAGTTATGATGGACCTCTCCAAATGCGTTCTTTAAATCCAAAAGAGTGACAACCACAGAGCGTTGCTTTATGCGTGCTTTATTGATAATATGGGCCATCAGTGAAGTATGTTCCAGCACTCCAGAGATGCTAGGAGTGAACCCTTTCTGGATCTCGTGTTCAATGAAATTATTTTGTTTGAGAAAGGAAAACAGAGCATCACGCAGGCAAGAGGTAAATATTTTTAGCGGTACAGACTCGAGGGTAATAGGTCGAAAGTTTGCCGGATCATCAATGCTGCCTTTTTTATAGACTAAAACTGTACAAGCTTTTTTCCATTCGCTAGGAACGTGGCCCGTGGTCCACACAACACGTATTATTTCAGTCAGAAATGACCGGAGGTAAGGGCATCTCTTGAAACAAATAATAGAAATCTTGTCCAAAGGGCATGGAGATCCTGCTGACTTCATTTTGCGAATAACTTTTGTCACTTTTTCATAAGACGGGGGTTGTGTATCAAATGGAACTGAAGGTTGAGAAAGAGAAGGAATCCATGGCGGTATGACAAATTGCCGGTCTGGGAAGACTGCTGAAAACATTTTAACGAAAAATTGTGTACAACGGTTAACAGAGAATGATGGCAGAACGGCAGATTGTTTTTCGATAACATTTTTTACGAAACTCCAGAGGTTCTTCGAGATGAGCTTATCGTAATCTTGGGATGTTGTTGCAGAGCTGCATATGTTACGATCCTGGCTGAGTTTTGATCGAAGAAGGCGGGATACAAATTTAATTTCAGTAGGTGGAACACTTGACAATTTCAGACGTTTTAATTCTTTCTTGAGTGATTGTTTGGAGCAGTCCTTATATTTGTTAAGTAGATCATTATCACGAGTTCCGTTGACGGTTCCGTATGAATGTTTAAAATAATTGTAAATTGAATCGTTCATGAATTTAATCGTGGAATCAAGAGAGACTTTCTCAATTTTAGTGTTAATAAAGATAGATTTAAAATAATTGTTAGCAGTATTCCATTGATCATCAGTCTTAGGCAGACGTACACCAGGTTTGATTTCATAATCACAAAGTGTATCCGTTGTCACTTCCGTATGGCTGATCAGTGATTGGTTGGCGCCAATATTTGAATTTTCAAAATCCAACGGTTGATCCTCTAGGCCTTCAATTACTCTGCATCGTCTTTGGTGCATTTTCAGTCCTTTAGCACCCGAACATTCTTTCCCACAGACACATTTAACTATACCCGACGTCTGGAGGGCATTTTTGTCAGACTCTGATGTGATATTAATCGTGTTGTTTGGTCCAGCACTCTCGGGCAATCTTTTTCTGCAGCGCCATGTGTGGCGGCCTAGCACCTGAAAATCCTTTCCGCAGTACGAACAAACCACCGAAATTATTAGAAGCCATAGTAAGCGAGGTCGCAGCATAACGATTCTGGCTCGGTTGAATACAATATACTAATTCGTATCTTTAAATAAGCGTTGTAGACATCCAGGCTGTTTGAAAAATCGAAGAAACGAGATCGTGTACAATGTGCGTGTGAACGCCACAATAATAATAATAATAATAATAATAATAATAATAATAATAATAATAATACCCCTTTAGGCATGCTTTACTATTTATTTTTCTCCCGATCCGGGGTCCATAGATTCTCTCTGTCCGTTGGCAAAATCACAAAGCCTCCGAAACAGACGAAGATATGATTGACGGCCTCTTTTCTTGATAGTTCTAGCCCACACGAACTACAGAGAGTTGGATTATAAACGCCCCCATGTTTTATTTACTAAACAATTAATTCATATTTCTGCTTGTTACTGGGTTGTTCTGCTTGTTCCTGGGCTGTTCCGCTTGTTACTGGGTTGTTACTGGGTTGTTCCGCTTGTTCCTTGTTTTAGCAACGTGGTTCACCAACAGACAAGACTGCATTCTGCTTCCAGACAAAAAAGAAAACCTTTTTTTCTTTAAGTTTTTCTTAACAATCGAGCTTGTTGCAAGGGGTTTTTGTCAAATAGCTAGCAGCCTTTCTTAATCTTAACCAAACCACATCTGAAGCCCTGTGTTCGAAATGAAAACATCTATTTTTTTTGTCTCATAATATGTCGTGAGAATAAAAACTTTAATAACAATACACTCTAATATCTAAGATCGTATTATTGTCAGCGAGCACCAGCAATTTTGCAAACGGATAATGGAAATTTTTGGATTGGAAAGAGAAGATTTTAAAGCAAGGTGTAATTACTTTTGCGAAGGCAATTAAAACGATTAACCACGTGTACAAAATACGTAGAAAATCTTTATAGTTATATTGTCAATTAAAGCTCGTTGCTGGCCATGCTTCAAAACTTCAAACAAAACTTCACTGGCGATTAAAACAAAGCGATCGATTTGCGGGCTTGTCACAAGGGCCGAGGGGCAAATCACTGCTTAAAATCACGTACGCTCTCAAAAATAATCACACTTTAATCACAAATTAATCACATTAATCACAAAAAATCACATTAATCGCATTAATATCATATTAATCACAAAAAACCACCAGTCACATTAAGCGCAAATATTTGAATCTTTAGTCACGTTTATTCGCCTATGTTATTGAAAAAATTAAATGTCCCTTTCAAGGTTTTGAACACTTTAATGTACATGTTCAAAAATTTGCCAACACACTCGAGAACATGAGCATAAATGAAGGCCCCGTTCTCACGCCGGGGTCGCTGAAACAACTAAAAGATGAAATAAAATTTTGTTGCCGATTTTTAAGTACTTCCAAGCTTGGGTGTTGGGGGTATGCGGGACACCCGGTGGGCCCCTTTCAAGTGAGTTTGTAAAACCCAGGACAAACAGACCTCTGTGAAAGAGATGCGTGGAATATGAACAGGGCCGCCAAGAGGGGGACAAGGAAGAGCAAACTGCCCCAAGGCCTCGAGGTTTAGGGGATCTCTTAAAGCCAGGAATTCCAATATAAGAACTGAATTTTAAGGAAACGCAACAAAGTATGCCTAAAAAGTTGTAAAACGTTATAAATAATTGTAAAAGATATTCTGAGATGTATTTCAAGCTAATTTAAATGGCGTGGCCGGAAAGATTTTCTGCTCGCCTCGCTCGCAGTCCTAAAAGTGCTCTGTCACGTTGTTTGTGTTTGTATCGAATGTGCACTATGTGCACTGCAGCATTGGATTTGTTCCACATTTTTTGCAGTCTTAAAGAGACAATGGTTAGAGAAAAGAGGATACACCCCAACAAATGAAGCAAATGAACCTTTAAAGGTGATAAAAGCTAGCAATTTTTCGTAGGTGCATGGTTTCCTGGTACGTACCATTTTTGACGACCTGTGGTTTGTGATTGGAGATGTCATACAAATGAGCAGGCCTTCTTATGATCATTTTCTCCCGGCCCTTTTCTAGGGGCCCAACGTCCCTGTTTTATACTCATTCCCCGTTGATTGCTGATCTACGTAACAAAAATCTCTGCCGAACTGCCACGATAGGTTGTCATTTGATTCACCAAATACTGTAGTTTAATTTGACCTATGACTGGCCTTACCATTATGTATTTTCGTTTTATTCATGTATCTTGCCCTATGTCGCCTCTTCAAACGGGTTTGATTGCACAAAAAACCTATTTGAAAGCACTTTCAAATATGTGATTAATTCTTAAAAAGTCACGAATTAATCACAAATTAATCACTTTAATCACTAAAAAATCGAATTAATCACAAATTAATCACTCGTGATATTTAATCTCGTACACCATTTTCATTAGTGATTTGCCCCTCGATTTCACCGTGGTCTTGCAAACTTTGTACCGTGGTACCGTGTTGTCACGTTCTAAAGCTATTCCATCTTAGCATTCCTTTTGAATGTTAAAAAATCTGGAGCTCATTGTGAATCGCAGTTGATGCTTTTACCGAGAAACTTTAGGGGAAATGGACACAAGGCACAATTTTACCTAAAGAGGGCCTGGCGCCTGGATTTTTGGAATTGGTGTCAACAATAAATGTATAAAATAAGGAACACCGCAACGTGCTGAGAACAAACAACGACAAATACAATCAAATATTAGCCTATATTTCGCCCTGGCACACTTCATCAGAGCAAAAGTAAACGGATTTTTTATAAGTCCTCCCTAATAAAGGCCCACTCCCTTAGAAAGGAGACTGGGAATAGCATTCTGTAATGACGTCTTCAAGAAGTATCAAATACCACCTCAAAGTACCATACATTCAAAAAATCGGTTGTATAAGGATTTGCTCTAACACTTCGCAAGATTCAGGGTTCGTAAGAACAAGGCAGATCCAAAACTGCAGCGTTCTTTTTGCAACATAACTATTTGAAGTTACTATGGTTATATGGAGTTTACACCTGGTGTCAAGATATTTGCATGACAAAAGGTCACCACAACATGAAGAATCAAACGTTATTACAGCAGATCA
>NW_027019384.1:8316982-8709832 GCF_013076305.1 Rhopilema esculentum
AAAGAAATTAAATAGAAATAAGGACAGAATTACTGAAAATAAATATTGGAAAGAGACACATCTGAAAAACTTTGCTTTTTTGATTTTCTTGTTCAATCAAAGACTCAACATCAGATTAGCTATGTCATTATAAGTGAGATTCGTCACACTAACAAGTGAAATAATAAACATCGAAAAAACTACATATTGAGTTAAAGACTTAGTATTAGTAATTGATAACCCAATACTACAGATAGAGAAAGCAAGAAACGCCACTAGAGGAGTTTGGAAAGCATGTGCACTATTTGACATTCTTAAAGTTGAAAATGTAATAACAATTACCTTATTTTGTATAATTTTTTTTATGTCGTCGAGCATAATGAAGTTTTTACTCCTTTTCAAATTAAAAGCACGGCGACCCTGTTCTTTAGGGCCCCCAGTTTTTGTTCGTAGGGCAGCAACTACAAAACAGACAATAAAGATATTAAATTTTATAATTCTAATCCGTCTTAAACCCATCATCAATTTAGAATAATAATTGTTTATGCATTATTGATTGATTGCACCACATCGTAAAGTTTCAAAGATGAGGTAGAAATAAGTTAAATTATAACTTTATTTTTACAATTAAAATGTGTGGCTTTATCAAAATCAGCATTTTTTCTTATTTGTGTAAAATAATATAAAGCAATGGAATCATACCTTTATTTATTGCCAAGAAGCCCAATGATCTTCTCTTTAATTTCCTAGAAAGTATACCAATATCTACACCACAAAATTATCACAAATGTTGATTAAAGTGTTTTCCTATCATTGACATGTACACTTCAGAATGAGCCAAAAGTCTACTTTAAGCTGCCTGTCATCAAGTTGATTTGCTTTAAGTAATAGATCTTGCCAATGTAACAAAAAAGAAATGTGACAATAAAGTTCCTAACAGTATTGTGCTTGTGTCCATTTGAAACCAGATTGCTCATACCATATTATTTCTATCTTGTTGTAAGATGTAACCAGTTGTCTTTCAACAAGTTCTCTTAATGTAACTACTCTTTGAAAAAGGATCAGGAAAAATTTGATAAGTGAGTTATGGTGTTGTTTTATAGTCTGCTTTGCAACAGAAACTTTCTCCAATTTGGGCAGTCTTTTTCTCAATTATTCAGACTGATGCATCCCTGAATTGAAAATTTAAAAAGGCTTGAACTTTGAAAGCATTTGGATAAGAAAAAAATTTATAAAAACAGGAAAGTTTCAAAAACAGTTTACTACACTGAAGCAAATACATGTTTATAAACTTCAAAAAATCAGTCAAACCTCGGTGCTCTTTACGATTTATGTAATTCTCTACTTCATCAAGGTCTACTGTGTAATGCTCTAATAACATTCATCTGAGGTCATTTTCCGATTCTGATGAGCTTTTGTCTACTTCCATTTGTTGTTGCATCCTTTTCATGGCTGCCTTGTCTGCTTCATGCTGACGTGCTCGAAGTATATAATTTTTACTTTCTGCTTTATAGCCTTTAAACTTTCTATGAGTTGGCTGCCATATTATTTTTCCATTCTAAGTCGAATAATTGAATGAACAAATTCATGTGTTAAAGAATTTTTGCGTCTTTTTTCCTGAGACCTTGACCTCACAGGAGTATACAAGTTTTCTTAATATTGTAGCCTATGTTTAAAGTGGAGCCAGGCTTCTACAATTTTTTCCTTGCAGCAACTAAAGAAGACTGTCGCCATCCCTCGCCCAAAGCTCTGTATCAAAACAAGTTTATTGTGCAAACCTATTGTTTCTACGTACTCTTACCACTTGAGGTTTGTGCATGCAAACTTCAAAGGTCCTGACCGAGAGTTCTCCTTCTGCATATTTCCTATTCTGTCACCCCGTGCTGTACGATATTTAAAATCCTCAGTACCATTTGTAAGACAGGAGATGCAAAACCATACAGAAAGTAATTGATGTCCTACAAGAGCAAGATAAATTTCCTGTGCCAACATATGAAGAGGTGGAAAAAAAGATGAACTCTCTAAGAAGCTATTTTGTGGCAGAGAAAAACAAGACCCACCAGAGCAGAGTCAGTGGTGCAGGTGCAGAAGAAATGTACCGAAGCAAATGGCAATTTTTCCAGTCTCTCAGTTTCCTGGCGGATGAAACAGTCAATATGCATATCAAGTCGAAAATAAACCTTCGTCAAAGATCTCAAAAAAGACAGAAGCTAAGTGAACCAATGTGCTAATAGAGACAGCAATAGATGCACTGAAAAAACCAAGGCCAACCGTAAAACAGCACAAGAGAACAGCAGATCAAATATTCGGGGAAATGGTGTGGAAACTATTGTCAGAAATCCTAGAAGGCTTTGCAAAAGACATGGCTATACAACGTCAGCTTGTGCAGTTGAAACATGGTCAACAAACACAGATACAACAGCCAACTGTTGCCTATCCTCCATTGCAACCATTTCAACTACAACAATCAAGCAATGAATACAATTCACGTGGCAGCCCTTCTTCCTCGCCTGGCCAAAGAACAAATTCCAGAACACATTCAAATATTTCGTTTGAATCTGAACAGGACAAATGCTCTAAAAAGTCCTTTACTGTTTTAGATAAACAAAAACTATTTGGATACTTTGATGATAACAAATTTAATTTTTTCCTAATAGCAACATTATTTTCCACTGAACTCTTTTTTATAAGAAAGCATCTGTATGAAACCAGTACTCGAAAATGAGAAAAGGTTAAGAAACCCCAATACTCTAGCTAAAAACAACTTATTTAGATTGAGAATAACCGAAAATCAAGATTTCGTGATTTTTCTATTGCTAATTTTGACTAAACTTACCTGCACTACAAAATTACAAAAAGAATAAAAATACACAGTGATTAGCAAACCAAATTTAAAGTATTGAGGGCTCTTGTTTTTGAAAATAAAATAGAAATATTCTAAAAACTTTCTAAATGTTCTAACATTTTGTAAACCTTAAGGAACTGGGGGTACACACTGTCTAAGATGGTTTCTTATAAAAGATGAGAGTATTTTATTAAACTGCATTTATTTTTCTGTAATGTGCTGCACTTCAATATACTCCAAATCATTATTCATATTCATTTTCTGCTAATAATTATGTTTCTGAGAACAATTCACGTTTTTTCCTATGTGACGTAAGAATTTGTTGGCGCCTGTGAAAAAAGTGATGAACTTGGTTTTACTCTGCTTTTGTTCAGAATAAAATTTCTGAACAATGATAGAGGATTGACAACTGTTAAGGGCATTAAATGTATATAAAGTGTATATTTTGATCTGTAACAGTTTATTGTATGAAATTATTATTCTGTCTGAAATTAAACTGCCTCTGTTCAAAACCAAACTTCATAAATGGCTGCTTTGCAAAAGATAATCAAGTTTTACCCAAAATAAGGTGGAAGTTGCGTGTCTCACAAATAAAAGAGAAACTACCAACGCTTCATTAATGGTTCACCAGCGATTCACAGATGGTTAACCAAATTTTTTTGTTACGTTAAGAACCGTCACCAAACACAAGTGACACACGCATTTTAATTTAACATGGGCCTGCAATACTCAATGGGAATGTGCCAATGAACAAACAACTATAAGTGAAACTCGAAATATTAATCATAGCCTATCTATGTAATGGTATTATCATTTAAATTTTCATGTATGAAAGTATTCAATATAAAAAAGTTAGAAAGTAATCAATACCTACTAACTAAGTTAAGGAATAACCAATTGAAAGTTATCAACTTTCAAAGAGTTGCTTGACAGTTTCTAGGTATCTGAGCCAAGCATTAACAGTTCTGCAAAGCAGCGTTTGCATTTAGAAATTACTCTTCTGTCTCTTTCCTCAATTTGTCAGTGAAAATTTAAGTATCCCCACCCACATTCAATCATTTCATTCTCCTGTTCATTGGTGCTGTTGTAATGGCCAGGATACTGTATTGGTTCTTTTCCAGTTGCAAAAATGGGGATGTCTTTATCGAACAATAATGTCCTGGGGCTGTAAATGGATTGTTTGCACCTTGAGAAGAAGCAACATATAGACCCCTTGCACCGTGACGTAGAACAAAGATGTTAACAAAATGCGCGCGCATCCTGTGCTGCAAAAAAATTGAAGCATGGCGTCCGCATTGTATAGGACAGCTGTTTTCCCTATCCACGCAGTGTTTGCCGGCTGTTTTCACTAGGTACCATGCGGTTTCAATCCTATAAATTGATACAGCATCTTTGAAGTTTAAGAAGAAATTCGATATCGAATGAAAATGACTTCGAATTATTACGAAAGTTTAGATGCAACTGAGAAGGCTAACTACAGAGCGAAACTCACTCTCAGCAGCGGTGAAGCAATTCCAGATCCATACATACTTCAAAGTGAATGGAACAACGATATCGCTAACCTACCGGAGCTCTCTTGGAGAGATGTTACTGAGTACCTAATTGATACACCCAGCAACTTCAGCAAAGAGTCAATGAAAGCCTACAAATCACTTGAAGCCTATGACTACTTTGTGTGCAAACATGTACAGGACTGTTTTTACCACAAAATATCAGATGCTTCAGAGTTCTGTTTCGTTAAATCTGAGGTATGTTCTTATTTTAATTTTC
The DNA here is from genome assembly GCF_013076305.1 of Rhopilema esculentum. The sequence continues at coordinate 8,321,577 of NW_027019384.1, forward strand.
TCAGCTTGTTTATTGTGATAATTAATGATTAGGAAATTGAAACTATTGGTAGGTCTATGTGCAGCGAATCTACAAAAGATGGCAATAAATGATTATAAACTACTTGATTATAAAACACACAAAAACCAAACTTTGTAAACATCTTCAGTAAAGAAATACACAAATCTGCATTTTCAAGTTTGGTATTAATTTTAGTCTCAAACTCCTGTTTAAAGATACATTTATTCTTTGATATCTTGAAACTGTTTGGTGCACATCACCCATTATGAAATGGCTTTTATTTTAGGTATTACCTAGCCAGAGGCAAGGCAAAAAGACATCAATGTACAATGTCTGGGTTTGTCTAAACAAGTTGCATGGCTGGATCTTAACAGCAAATTGCACATGTATGGCTGGGCTAGGATCAGCTTGCAGTCTTATAGCTGCTCTTTTGTTTAAACTTGAAGCTGCAGCCCATTTCCGTTTGAACCAGCCAACAGCATCAACAAGCCTGTTATGTGCATGGAAATCTTCAAAGAAACATGTCATACCTGCTCCTCTCTCTTCTATTGACTTTAGCCAACCAAGAAAGAAGACATTGCCAAAGCCTCAGACAAATATTACAGAATACAAGAACTATAGCTGTTTGGACCCAACAGTTGGAGAAGATGCCATTTCTGTGCATATGCTAAAAAAACTTCATAAAATATACCCAAAAGCAGCTGTGTTTACTAGTTTGCCATTGTATGACATTCTGGACAATGAGGCTCAGTCTTCTGAAAAAGATGCACAAATGATATCTGGTTCTGGTAGTGAGACAGACACTGATATAGAAAACAGCGCTTACACATTACCGGAACCACTAACAAGTCTTTTTGACCCTACAGCTATTAATATGACAGATGAGGACCTACAAGTGCATGGAAGAAAGTTGTATACTGAATATCGTGAAAGGAACTTTCAGAAGTCCTATGACAATCTTTTTTGGAAAACCAAAGATCAGAGTGCAAATAAAGAATGGATGTTGCATAGAGCTGGAAGAATAACAGGCTCAACAGTGAAGAATGTTGCCAGAATGAGGGACAGTCAATCCCTTATTGAAACGATTATGCAATACAGGCCAGGCTTTTCCTCAAAATACACAGCCCATGGAAAGCAGATGGAACCTGTTGCACGAGAAAAATTTGAAAAAGAGGAAGGTATGAAGCATACAAATTTCAAAGTTGAGCAAGCTGGACTGTTGATTAATGCTGAAATACCATATTTAGGTGCTTCTCCTGATGGAATTGTGAGCTGTGATTGTCATGGAAGGGGAGTGCTGGAAATAAAATGCCCTTACAATTATAAGGACAGCTTTGAAGGATGGGCTGAAGATAATAAGTTTCCTATTGATCCTGAGTACAAAATGAGGGAAAATCATCGCTACTACTATCAAATTCAATTACAGATGGAGCTAGCTGGTGTTGACTTTGGATATTTTTATGTTTTCTCTGCAGGGGTGGATGAGGCCATGCTGTGTTTAACTATAAAAAACAAAACCTTTATGGAAGAGCTCAAAAACACTCTTTTTAATAAATTTCTACATATAGTGCAGCCGCTTAACCTCAAAAAATGGACGAATTGTGCATTTTATGATACAAGCATGAAATTTGGTACAAGTACACAATTTGACATGCTGATTAAGATGAGATGCAGACCCCACTTCAAAAATGCCCCCAAATACTATTTTTAGACTGGGGTACCTGTACCCAGTCCTTTTTTGGTCTTCTTCCATATCTTTTAAACTATGCAAGATATAAATCTGAAATTTAGTGTTCTGGCTTAATTTGACATGCTGATTAAGATGAGATGCATACCTCACTTCAAAGACGCCCCAAGAATCTATTTTTAGACTGGGGTACCTGTACCCAGTCCTTTTTGCCTTCCTCCGTATCTTTTAAACTATGCCCGTTAGAAACCCGATATTTAGTTTCCTGGCGTAATTTGACATGCTGATTAAGATGAAATACAGACCCAACTTCAAAAATGCCCCCCAAAACTATTTTTAGACTGGGGTACCTGTACCCAGTCCTTTTTTGGCCTCTCTCCATATCTTTTAAACAATGCAGGTCATAAACTCGAAATTTAGTTTTCTGAAGTACTTTCACATGCTAAATAAGTTGAAATTAAGAGCCCACTTCAAAAATGCCCCCAAAAGCTATTTTTAGACTGGGGTACCTGTACCCAGTCCTTTTTTGGTCTTCCTCCATATCTTTTAAACTATGCAAGTCATTAACCTGAAACTCAGTTTTCTGACGTGATTTGACATGCTGAATAAGATGAGATGCGATAAAATATTGAAAACCCCCAAAAAATATTTCCTTAGACTGGGGTATTTTTACCCAGTCTTCCATTGGATCCTATTCTTAAATGTGGAAACATGCAAGTTGTAAAACGGGAGTAATTGGACGTTTAAAACAAAATATCTTATAACAAACCTGAACGGTTCTCAGGCCTGGACTCGTTCTATACGGTAAAAACATAAAGAAAGTAATTGTCCTGTATTAGGATTATTCCTAACCTACCACAGGTCAAACTCTGCAACTCTTAAACTATTTTCAGCATATACCGTAGATTTATGATGGGGATACCTTTTACAGTAAACTGTTCGTTTAGTTCTCTGAACACTGACCATCACAACTGCATAACGGGGAGCAAGGGATGTCATATTTTCGACACATACATTTTCCACGGCAGTTCTTTTTGCACGCACAATGCTTCAGTTCTTTCAAGGACTTTGAGGCCTCTGGGGTTATCATCCATACTGGCAAAATGGAGCCATTCACTTCTTTCCATCCCCATGCAGTTATATCTGGTAGGTTTTGGATACATTGTAAGGACTGTCTCCAGACATGGCTGAAAATCAAAGCCCAGTGATTAGTTATCAAGTATGTATCATGCTGTAGCAATGGGCAGTATCAAGAGAAAAAAGTTCTAGTAGACCTATTTTAGAATAAGTGACTTCAACAATAAACAACATGAAAATCTAAAATTTCATTGTATAGGCATGTACGTAGCAATTGGTCACTAGTGTGATCTAATCTTACCCTCCTTGAAAAGCTGACCGAAGTGCATGCTGATGCAAAGCATCCTCAGTTGGTGGTATGCCTTCAACTGTCCTCGATTTCTTTGTAAAGAGAAACCTCCTTGCTTCATTCACTGCAAGACACTGAGAAGACCGATCGTACAGCAAAACCACGTACCTCTGAAGCAACGACATATGTTCATTGGTAACTGTATCAGGAGCATTTGAAAGAGAAACGAAAGTTTCTGTTACCTCAGGAAAAGCCTTCCAAACGTCCCAGGCAGTGAGTTTGCCTCTTCCACAAAATGAAGAAGCTGTGTCGCAACCAGTAAAAGCGTACCAAAATAAGAGGCCAGAACAAACTCTTTCTTCTAGCGCATTTGCGTAATCGTGGATGGGTAACCACCTTCTGTCTTTTCCTGTCCCAAACTCGATCCAAAGATGTACTAAACTGAGCTGCCGGAACAATGCAATAGCTATTATAACAACATCAGTGTCCACTGTTTTGATGGCGACTCTTTCATGTCCGGAACTGGACATGCTCTTCAAGTGGACAAACATTCTAGTGTCAGCTTCTTCGTGATTACACGGGGAAAGCTGCTCCTTGTTAACATCTTTACAGTTTATAGTAGCATCATCGTCGTTTGCAAAGACAAGCTGTAAGTTATACAGTGCAGCTTCTGCCGAGCATATACCGGCAATAAGTCGGAACAACTCTAATTTGTTCTCGTTTACTCGCAGGAAGTTTTGCCATTTACGAGTGATGGGTGTTTTGTCTGAGACGCGTATCCTTGCTCCCGTTCCCCTCTTTTCTCTGGTAAGTGCCTTGATGCTTTTCTCTCTGTAGACGTCGAAGACCACGTCAATGCGTTCTAATGAGCTTTGGTTTATTTTAGAATGCAATTTTGAAAAGAATTCATGTCTGCAATAATCCCCAAAAGTAGTTGATTCTCTGGGAGGTAACATTTGCACTAATGCAGCTCCATCGATAACAAGGGCAGTTATGTCAGGCTCCTGGTACCGAACCTCTGCGTATTTTGAAAAAATTTTGATGCAGTCTGATTTTGCTGTTTGACGTACTCTGCCATATTGTGACAACGAAGGTGGATACGAATGGTTCTCGTGTGAAAAGAACTCATCAAGATCACATTCTCTCGTCTGACATGCGACATAAAGGGAAGCATAGAGACTACAGTCCTGCTTAAGTGACGTGACTTGTAGCTTGCTGTTACTAGTAACAACTGAGTTCTTTTGTCTGAAAAGAGGCAGCTTGTTTCTCTTTATTACGTCATGTATGGATTTCTCTGTTTTTATTATTCTCTCTTTTACGAAATCTTTGTACTGGTTTTCACCTTTCTTTTTTGCATCCCGGACTGACTGAATCGACGTTTCATTCATTACTGTCTTACTGATAACCATCATAAGTATATCATTTTCTTCATCAAAGGGGTTGCCTTCTCGTTCAAATGCTTCTGCTAGGGCTACAACATCCTTTCTAAATCTCTTTTCAAAGGCTGCCGTATTTTCGTGATGACTTTTAAACTCTGAATTATTCTCAGCTGACTCATTATATTCTGAGATCATTCTAGCGACTTCTGGTCCTGCAACCATCCACCTCATAAGAGCCTTAGGGCTATTCAATATACCAATTGCACCGCCATCATCTTTTATCAATTTATTGTTTTGCTCGTGGGCGTGGTCATCTGCGATGCAAGAGAATTTTCTCTTTGATTTTTGTACGGTGAATTTTCCTTTCAAGAATTGCTTGTGCACTTCTGGGTGTCTAAAGGGTAGGTCTTTCAAGCTCTGGATAAAAACTGGAAGCCAACGGGAATAGTGGACATGGTCCAAAGCAAACATCCAAGGTGTGACTTGCTCTAGTGCATCAACGAACATGTCAAAATTAGCAATCCGAATACTTTTGACTAGCAGTAAAAGCAAGCTTTGTAGATAGAGGACTGTATACCAATACTCAAAATGCACTGACTGATCTCTTTTGTACATAACCCATTTGTCATAATCGAGGTCGATTCTTTCTTCGATTTCCTTATTGAATGCCTTTTTCAAAAGAATATGCAGGGCTGCTAACGACACTTGATGAGCATACCTTGACTTTTTTACATGTCCCGCTGATAAGAGAGCATCTGCAGTACCAGACGTGTGTATCTGTGCCGATACAAGTAGCTCACTCCACTCACTTCCTTCAAGCCAGTCTCCAATCATGTTAAGTGTTGCCATCTCTATATGTAGGCCTCCCATCATGAATATAAACTTGTCCTCGCCAAATAACTCTGGAAACTGCCATTGGATCTGTTTCCCAAGTGCATAGACAGGTTGATCTGCAGTTATCACTGGTTTCTGGCCAGGGTTGAGATGATCGACTGCCTTCCTTATTATCTTCATGGTATGCTTAACCATAGCAAAAGAATTGATATTTTCATCGATCAGAGGCATTAGTGCTGACAAGCATTTTGGACGTGGCTTCGCATTTGTGGTCTCTTCATTGAATGCTGACCAGGAAACTTTCGCTGAAAAATCTAATGACTGCTCTTCTTTTGAAAGCAATTCAATTCTCTGAAGCCAACTATTACTTTCTTTGATCGGCATGTGCGATACATTTCCTACAGTCGAATTGATTAGGGCTACTGGACAGCTTTGTTTCACCTCGGCTACTGGAGATATGTCAGTGTAGTACTCTGGCAGTTCAGCATTTTGTGAATGACGACCTCTACTTTCAAGGTTATACTGAGAAAGTTTGCACTGAGCTGCTTCATCTGGATGCTGGAAAAGTGAGATCCCGGTACCGTGGAAATGCCGTCTTGCAGTTGCTGATGTCGCATTATGGTCAATATTATCTATCGCTGCTGTGGTAAAAAAGCCATGTTGCAAGCAAGGTGGGCACACTAAATCATGCCTCTTGTATCTATCGCATAGTACTTCTGTTATCGATGTCTGAATGTTTTCTATCCTGTCAGAGGAAATACTCAAGCCAAAACTAGCTAGCTTATCAATAACACCAGCTTTTCGAGTTTTTGAATGCAGCATTAAGCCAACATACACTGGCAGCGGGGTTTCACGCTCCAATTTGTGCCTTCTGTTTCCTCCATCGCGTTTCTGTTTTGTTGCGTTGTATCGTATTAGCTGAGCAATATCCTGAGCGAAGATATCTGCGTCTTCTACCGTTTCATTATCTGCAGGACAGTTTGTCCCTTCAAGCAACATTCGAACAAGGTACACTAGACTAGATGGTACCGACGATTTCACATAATCTGCATCAAAACTTCCTTCAAATTCTGGAAAGCTGGAGAAAATATCTTTCCTTACTATATCTGCTGCCTTAGCAAGAACCATGCCATCATTTTCTAAGTCCTTTGAGCAAGCATCAAAAAGAGCTTCGCCACTATTTTCTTCAAAGGTTAACAAAACATCTCTGCCTTTTTTTAAAGCTTGAAGTCCTGGAATGTGATTCACGAGCTTCTCCTTAAGTCTAGTGCTATGAACACTCTCTGGATCACCGCCATAATGTACAATCGTCTGAATATAGCGGCTTTTGATGTCACTTAGCTTGAATACTGGCGATCTTCCTGGTAGTTCTTTACATTGAATTATGTAATGAACGATCTCGGATAATGCTATACCGAAAACTAACGCCTTTGACTTGTCAGTTTCGCTCTCGCTATTCTTAAATTCTCTCAATCTGTTATAAAACCTTACCAGGCATTTACTGTGGTATTTCGACTCGAGTGCAACTATATCCCCTTGACTTAGCTTTGCTAGTAGTTTTTCATCACGAAGCTGAGTCGCAGCAGCACGTATTCGCTGATCTAGCCCCAATGTGCTAGCAGTTCTGAGATTCTTATCCTTGTCAACTTCATCACAAAAGAAGCACGTTGATTCCAAAAAGTTAGCGCTTTGGTATAATGATCTTGTTCCTCTGGATGAGTTTATATTGTCCTTTTCAGTTTCAGAAAGCTGTCTTCTCTTTACTGCTCTTTCGAAGTGATACTTGTCACAACTATTTCTACATGATTTATGAAACTTAGCAGCATGTGAAATAAACGACTCTTCAAGGGACTGGCATGTTGCTTGAAGCCTTTCTATTTTGAGGCCATTTGGTAATAGAAGTGCCTCTGATAACTTTCGAAGATCTCCAGCTAAAGTTATATAGCCAGCATCTTTGTCTTTTTTCTTGTTGTTAAAAGGGCATAGCAGTTTTTCTTCAGTGCTGAGCTGACAAATCAAACACAGATCCCAATCTATTTCTCGTTGGGCAAAAGAAGTGGAAGCTTTCACCAACTCAAACCTTCGCTTTGACATCATGCTACTTCATCCTAAAACAGCAAAATAAATTTATGAAGATGTCACGTACATTAAAAATATAAATGCATTCGTCGTGCTTAGAAAAGAATTTTGATAGAAAAAATATAATAATGCATACATTAAAGACATACTTTGTTTAAGTCAGCAGTACCTCTGTTTCCACCTTCTCGCCAAAAACCTCTTTCTTCGTTACACGTGTTTTGAATCAGCGAATGAAACAGCAAAGCTGAGTGGGTACGATGACTTGTACACGCAAAATGCAGAGTTATTTGTTGGCTTCCTAATTAAATGTTTTACATGAACAGAATTCAAAAGTGTAAAATTTGGAATCACGTTAAACGCCGTATTATGGTCAAATAAGGTTAGAACATTTATTTTTGATGCGTATCACCAGGCCCACCGAGAAAGGACCCAAAAAAATCGACAAAGATCAAACAATGGGACACAAATAGCACTTTTTCAAAGAGTATTTGAAAACATTCGAGTATTTATATCGTGTTGGGAGCATCTGCTTTCAGCATGAGTTAAGGAGCCATTGTGTACAACTGGTCATTGACGGAAACTGTTACCAGCTTACCAACAGTTGTGCAATGCAAAAATGATAATTCAGCCAATATTTAGTAAACCCTCTCCTTTATCTTGACTCGCTGACTTTTGAATATAATGAGAAACTAGAATCCAGAAACTTGCTTTGGGTGGACCCAAGCACCTGCGCAGGTCCGGATCATGAAACAGAACTAAAACCATACAGAAATTGAGATTTTATGTTGTATTCAGTATTTAATTTTATGTGTTAAAACGAACCTTTCTCGTTTATTTCTTGTAGGATTGAAGAGATGTAGAGTAAAGCCAAGACGAAATCCTTTCTCGTATTGTAACTTGGTAACCTAATGGGGGACTGGGTACAGGTACCCTAGTCTAAAAATAACTTTTGAGGGTTTTTCAAATGGGGTCTGCATCCCATCTTAATCAGCATTTAAACTTACGCCAGAAAACTAAATTTCATATTTATATCTTGTATAGTTTAAAAGATATGGAGAGAGGCCAAAAAGGACTGGGTACAGGTACCCCAGTCTAAAAATAGTTTTGGGGGCATTCTTGAAGTAGGGTCTGCATCTCATCTTAATCAGCATGTCAAATTACGCCAGGAAACTAAATATCGGGTTTATAACGTGCATAGTTTAAAAGATACGGAGGAAGGCAAAAAGGACTGGGTACAGGTACCCCAGTCTAAAAATAGATTCTTGGGGCGTTTTGAAGTGGGGTCTGCATCCCATCTTAATCAGCATGTCAAATTACGCCAGGAAACTAAATATCGGGTTTATAACGTGCATAGTTTAAAAGATACGGAGGAAGGCAAAAAGGACTGGGTACAGGTACCCCAGTCTAAAAATAGATTCTTGGGGCGTTTTGAAGTGGGGTCTGCATCCCATCTTAATCAGCATGTCAAATTACGCCAGGAAACTAAATATCGGGTTTATAACGTGCATAGTTTAAAAGATACGGAGGAAGGCAAAAAGGACTGGGTACAGGTACCCCAGTCTAAAAATAGTTTTTGGGGGCATTTTTGAAGTTGGGTCTGCATCTCATCTTAATCAGCATGTCAAATTACGCCAGGAAACTAATTATCGGGTTTATAACGTGCATAGTTTAAAAGATACGGAGGAAGGCAAAAAGGACTGGGTACAGGTACCCCAGACTAAAAATAGATTCTTGGGGCGTTTTGAAGTGGGGTCTGCATCCCATCTTAATCAGCATGTCAAATTACGCCAGAAAACTAAATTTCGAGTTTATAACTTGCATTATTTAGAAGATATGGAGGAAGACCAAAAAAGGACTGGGTACAGGTACCCCAGTCTAAAAATAGCATTTGGGGGCATTTTTCAAGTGGGGTCTGCATCTCATCTTAATTAGCGTGTCAAACTGTGTACTTGTACCAAATTTCATGCTTGCATCATAAAATGCACAATTCAACTGCTAAGCGGCTGCACTTTTAGACTCTGGATTCTAGAAATTCAATGTTTGGCATCCACTATAACAGAGAGGTAAGCTTTAGGGGCTGAGGGGGTAGGGAGCACCAGAAAATGAACCTCCCAATTCTCTGGAAAACCCTCAGTTCTCAGAACCTTTGGATATAACGCCATTATTTTAGACATGATAGCATTCCAGATGTTTTCAACGCCCCCTCGTTATATCTGCTGTATCGTTCAACCCCATGATAAAACAATTCACCAGAGATAAGCTTTTTTAATCAACACCAACCTCACTAGCTTTCAGTGGCGTAGTCAGGGTGTCAAGATTTGGGAGAGGACCAGAGGGGTAATGGCGAGCGAAGCGGTGTACGTCTAGGGACCTTTCCAGGGAATAACCTTTTCTAGGGCCTTGAAAAGGATCCTTATGGAAAAATAATTGGAAATGAGCATTAACTTATTGCTGACTAAAGTCTCTATAAGATACTAACATTCGAAAATAGGGTTGGCAGCCGTTCCTCTTTAGGGCACATCGGGGGGGGCAGTCTTCCCTCCTTGCCCCTAAACTCAATACGCCAGTGCCTGGCTTTATCACAAAGTGAGAAATAAAAACTCCATTCTCTTGCTCTCAACCACGACAAAATGTATTCGTATCTTAGCTAAATGTAATTTTTAGTACGATCGAATCGAAATAATCAATTTATTCGTACAAATGCTAAATATGGCTGTTAAAGACAAATAAATGCATGCAATAGAAAGGAAGGTTCTTATTCTCACATCTCTATATATTTTTTTAATTGGAAGCGCCGTTCCTGTGATAATGCTCTACCAATGTTTCCATCATTACATTGAAAAGATGCCGTTCTATTTGTTCAAAAAAGATACCGTTACAAGAACTGAGATACCGCTCAATCCGTACAAAAAACTGCATAGTTGCGACAAAACCAGCAACATTATGTGGTCTAATATCTGGAGCAGCATTTTTGCATCTACAATTGCACACAATACCTGCCAATGGCTTTTGAGCAACAACAACAGCCATTTTGTCAAGTACATTCACTGTTTCCCCAATACCCTTTCAAACAACTTTGCATTTTTCTCAATATAAATGCACACAATATTCGAACGCGATCTGTATGTGAGAAACAGGGAACTCAGCTATTTCTTTAGGCGTGAATTAAATGCAGATTGAGAAATGACTGAAACTGCTTAAGTGCTCCAATTGCCTTTTTAAAGTATTGTAGCACTCGCCCGTCGGAACCGGGGGGGGGCTGGGGGCTGGGGGCTGGAGCCCCCCAATAATTGTCAAACTGTAGTATGTTTCCTTTATAACAGTGTACTGAATGAGAAGGAAAACAATGGGCAGCCCCCCCCCCCCAATATGAATTTTGTTCCGACGGCATTGTACGCTAAGAGAGCGTCATGAATACTCATGAAGACAAAAACTTCCTCGTTCCACGCTCAATTGAGAAACGAAAGCAAATTTCGCTGAATAAGATCGGAATATTTTCTGTTTACATAAATTTAAAGTGCATATTCCTGACGGAAGGACGAGAAGCTGGCAAGTTAAGGGTAGATAATGAAAAACCTGTTTTAGGCTCAATAATAAATTGAAACACGGGGGATTGTTCAAGAAGCATCCAGGCAGCTACACGAAGCAATCAATATTTATCTTGTACTTCAACCCTATGTCAACAAAATCAACATAAGGCTGAAGCCTGTTAGGTCAACAAAATTAGGGATTGATTAGAAGGGCCTAGAAGCGAAACTTAGAGAGTTTACAAAATGGTTTTACACATCGTAATTAAAAGACATCAATCAAGTCGAATAACAACGACAATTCAAAATAAGGTAGATGCTAATGTACATAGATAAGTGCAAATCAATTACTTTCTGTTGTTGGATAGACAGCTGTTCATAACACAGTAGCTGGTTGTTATCACATAGAACACAGAGTACATACAGAACAAAATAATAGAATGCTCCCTTCAGTTACTTTCGTAGGCTTTTCAAGCATTTTTCATACAATCTTTTTGCAGGGCCTACGCCACGAATTTGAAAGTGGGGGGGGGGGAGGTTAGCAAAAGGAAGGGGCCAAGGCTTTTCCCCTTTTACTGCAGCTTGGGGGGGCATGGCCCCTGCCCACCGGTGGAGTGGGCCCTGTTTAATGGTACAAAACTTGAAAATGGCTTTGAAAAAAGCAAACATTGGAGAATACTGAAACATTTGAGTATTAATTTTCAATAGGCGAATTGACTGGTGTGGGTTGACTGGCACCCGCTGGGAAAAAATTGATTGCAAAAGCGAAGAGCTTTTTGCCATGTAGGGATGCTTTTGCGACAAAATTTATTTTTAGAATGATCATCATGAAATAAATAAAAACCTTGCGACAAGCAATTTCTAAGAGACTTTAAGAAGATTTTTAGGTGACAAAAAACAGTTTTCAAAAATAACCTTTTTTTAATGGCACGCCCCCTCCCCACCCCCTCTGTAATTATTTCCCCTGCTCAACTAGACTTGCGGCACCACAAATCCAGCATTTGATTGGCATTTGACTACACGGGTTCTACAAAGAAGGACGAGTATACCCCCGTTCATCATTGTGAGAGCAAAAAGCTGCAAATAGTCACAGCTGGAACTGTTATCGACAAACAGCTTTGGACAACGGACCTGACGAAACGCATTTTATGTCATCATTGACAGATATCAACGAGGCTGCAAGACGAAATGACGATAAATACAACACAAAATGCAACGACAGAAAACCCATGGCCATACGTTGCTCTTGATCCAAAGCAAGGGCTTATACTGTTTTTAATTACGCTTCCTGGTACAGTTGCGAATATTATTGCCTTCCTCGCTACACTAAAGCTTACGAGGCAACAAAAGAATGCAGCACCAAATTATCTTATTCTGGCATTAACTTTCACAGACTTCTACGGCATCACATTCTGCACCCTACCAACACTGATTTGCTATCGTTACAAACGCTGGATTGGAGGCAATGCGATGTGCAATTTCCAGAGCGTTTCAACGATGTTTGCCAGCCTGGCGTCAGGAATCCTTGCAACAGTCATGTCAACAGATCGACTTATTGCAATCTGGAAACCCTTCGTTTACAAGAAATACGTCAACTTGAAGAAAACTCTTATCACAATCACAGCTACGTGGTTATCAGCTTTCGCCATTGCAATCCTACCCTTAGCAGGTCAAGGGTTTTTCGTGCGGAATCTGACTGGGACTTATTGCACCATTAATTGGTTTGCGAAACAGACGGCGAATCAGATTTACGCTGTGTTTTACGCGATACTCGGCGTATCTTTGATCGGTATTGTTGTATTCTGCAACGCGAAAATAGTGCATTCGTTGCTGACATCGAAAGCGAAACAGGGTACTCTTCATGGAATGGGATCGAATGACGAAACACGTAGCAGGTTTGAAATACAGTTGTTCAAGTCAGTTGGTTCAATTTCATTCCTTTTTGTTCTGTGTTGGTTTCCGTTCATGGTGAGTATTAGTTCCTAAACAAACATTTCTAGTTTTCATCTCTACGAGACATCGTTTGTTTTCTGTGTGCATATAAACGTCGCACGTACAGGTACAAGTTCGTTAGTAGCTAGAAACAGCCAGTAATAGTAGGACAAGTTTGTGCTGTCTTGTCTGTTCCTTTATGACGTCAGCTATGTAGCCAATAAAAAAGAAAGTAATAGCAAGTACAGGGCAAGCCAATATTCTTTTTTCACCAGGCCGGAGGCTGAGTGGAAATTTCTAGAGCAGGAGGGGGGGGTGTGAAAAGCCTCCCCTATCTTCCTCCGGTTCTCTACTGCTCGACTCCACTCTCCCACTGTGACCCTGGTACAAATGCCACAATATTTGTGGCCTAAAACCTGGCTTCCTAGATAGCAGCTTTATGTTGTATCAATGTTTTTGAGCGGGCTGAAAGCAATTAACTTGGGAGTAAACTCCAGGTGTTTTCTCCTCGGAGAAATTCGTTTGTTTGCAGAAGGCCTCTGCATTTATCTTACAATAACAGTTTTTGCGATCTTGCTGACGGTATATTACATCTTGATTAAAAATTAGCTGCAGCTGAGCGGCTATTATGCAAACTCAAAAGAATGCTTTATCTAAGCTGAAATGAGATATGAAATAAACCAACGGAACACAGTTTCAATCAATCAGCTGTTGAATTCAGAGGTTGCCGCCTACGGGGGCTAATGGGAGTTCTCCTTCAAAAACTGCTCGGACAAAGCTTCCTATGTTCTTGAGTGGAAGGCAAGAAGAGGTGTACAAGAAATCAAAGAAACATAAGTTTATTTCATTATATGGCAGTTTAAACACTGTATGGAAAACAATGTAGATGGAATCAGGGACGCCGGAGCCAATAAAGGGCAAGGGGGCAGCAATTCAGAAAGGGAATCTTCAGTGGCTAGATGCGCGCATTTGTGCGCCGTAAGGTTACCCTTCTATCCGCTCTTGGCATCGTGGAAATAGAAATAATTCCATTCTTTTATTTCATTTGAAGGGATTTGAACTTTAACTTTGCGAGAGAGTAAAAGCATGCGACAATAGCAATAGGTTACAGTAATTAGCAGTGAGAGGCCTACGATAATTTCACGGAAGTAACTATCAACGTAATGCTTGATTTTTCGTTAATTCTAATAATTGTTTTGTCGTCTATTATTTTTGAGCAAAAAGAATAATAGAAGCATAAGAGTCGTTGGGAATTATGGTTAACGTTAGATCTTTAAAAAAATGACTGTATTTAAAATTGTTATTTTCTTAAAAAGGGCACATTTGCACCCTCTGCCCCTCCTGGTGAAGGCAAGGGGGCGCTGCCCCCTCGTGCCCCGCTGCTCCGGCGTTCATGGATGGAATTGAAGTGTTTTTGATGTTTACGCTCAAATGCATATTGCTACTGTACAGTAACATCTGGAGTCATTAAAGGACGTGATGTAGTACCATTTTAAAGTAGGGTGAAAAAGAAACTTGAGCATTTTTATCAATCTGTTTAGAGAACAACACTCCGCGGTTCTGGTTTAAGTATTGCACCTTTGAAATTCTTGCTACTGTTGGCCCCAAAAGTCATCACCGATTGGTCGCAAAATTATGTTTATATTTCCAGTACACCCAATACGCAAGTAAAAAAATCATATTCGGCAGGTGAAACGAGAATATTTGATGGGAAGTTGGAGAAAACTTCATCAACGACTGATGTACCCTGTCTAAAACTCGGTATTTTCATACCACGTTTAAAAGGCCTATTTCGAAACCAATTGCTGACACATGACATTGTTGAAACAAATTCTGAAGCCAATTCTGAGAAAGGCTTCAGATGACAGCAGACCACAAACTTTCCTTACGGGCAAAACCGTCGTGTGCGTGTCGTAGACATGCAAACATTTTCTGCTTGTATAGATTAACTTATTTCGTTTCTTATTATCTCTCCAGAAGTAGCGTTATTGTACAAAATGTCGATATTCGTACAGGAACACTGGCGCCGACTACGTACAATATCATGCCGACAGAAAATTTGGTTAATACAGTATACTCTCGTTAAATGGGACACTCAAGGGACCGAGCAACAGTGTACTACTAAGCGGTTTCATAATTGAATGGTAGCCACTATTTACTTTGCGTCAAACCAGTAAAGGTGGATGATTAAGGGACAAAAATCGCATGGAAATGGCAAAAAATAAAGAGATCCCGCGCCGCCGGAAGGCCAGAGTGGCCATGCCCCCTCCTCACTTGTTTGCGAAGCAAGTAGTTTTAAAGCTGTAGTATTACGGGTAAGAAGCCTTGGCCCCCTACTTTTTTAGCCTTGCCCCCCAACTTTCAAATTCGTGGCGCAGACCCTGAGATACAGTGTTCTTCAAATCTATGCTAACAGGTGTTTTCGGAATTATCGTTTTTTTATCATATCTTTAAATATCATCAATCATAAGACATAGAAATTATGAATTATTGAAAAGGAAGCGTTATACTGAAATCAAACCTAGGTGTTTTGTGTCAACTGTCCAAAAATGACGTCAAGATTTACGGCAGTTTCACAATTTCATTAGCAAAAGCTTTCTGTTTCCATTTATAAACCAAATTTCAAGAACACACGGATATACCAGGAAAGGAAAGTGAAACTGAGAAAAGAAAATGGCGCAGCGATTCTTTCAACGAAGTAAACAGCATTCAAGAATATAAGTGAACAGTAACAAGAGCTATTTGAGAAAATGTAAGATTACGATTAAGACTGTGTAGGGGGAGGGGGTGGGGGTGGAGGGGGCACTTCAAAGGGTTTGTAGGACAGGGCTACTCTACCTACGTGTGCAAGATAAGATAACAGAAGGTAAGCAAGCAACCCTATGTGGTACTCGATTCAAAGTCATGTATCTTAGCAACAAAAGCAACAAATGCACTACCCAAAAAGCGAGACATCGAATCTCGCGGAAGGCAAGTGATTCGATTTGGATTTTTGGAAATAATTTTCTCAATATTGTTTAGGAATAGTGAAGGATGTAAAACATTTCGACAGTATTCAATCAAGCACCAAACCCAGACGTTTTGCACTCATAAATCTAAACAGTCATATTTATCGAATGGTTTTTACATATAGTTTTCCCCATAAATATGAAAACTTTCACATAAAGATTTGTGGCCACTTGCAACCCTACCGAAGTTAATGTAGTTTTGACTGACCAATTAAACAAAGAGCTGATCATTCAACCAACTTGAATGAGGAAGGATATGGTCAGCGATGATCGATGAAAAATCAATGATTAAAGTGCTGATCTGCTGAATCACTCTTGGCTTAAATTGGATCTAGGCTTATTTGGATTGACCACAAAAAACTGGAGTACAACTAATCATTGTGTGAGTCAAACAAAAAGATGATTTGATTGATCCAAGATTTGACTGCCTGCCTTGGTGCAGATTAAACACCTTGCAAAGCGATTTTCATAGATAAAGTAACTTTTTAAAAAGTTCCAGTTTGTTTTTCGAGCAGCTGGCAGTATGTGGAGGCTTTGTTATGTCTTTCAAAAAAGATCTATATAAGATCGTGTCTGAAATTCTAAAAATTGAAAACTACGAAGATTTTTCTTCGTGTAGGAGTGGATGGAAATCTGGTGCAGACTTCCCAAAAACTACCACATTGAACATATATGACTGATGGACCATCCATTTTGATCATCATTTTCACAAGTCATTTTCACAAGGCAACACATTGAAATTTTCCATGGAATTCACAATGAAAATCCACGCAATATTACATGCATGAAAGTTAAGTAATTCAAATTAATGTGCTTTGTTATTCTTTTATGGATGGATAGTCTCATCTATACATACTCCAGTCCAGATGGACAGTTATCAATTGAAATAAAAAATGCCTGCTCAAACCACTTTGCGAGGCTGGCAGTAATACAAATTAGGCCCACGATTCAGAAGTGTGTGATACGAATATGACGACTGTTTGGATCAAATTGTTTTTCAAAAAACGTACAGAGGGCATTACAACACCCTCCTTCCCCCAGGTACGGTTTGTAGACAAAATTGAAGGGGAACAAGGAAGCACTGACAAAACCACATGTTTCCGTGTATTCGACCGCGTGATGTTTTGGATAAAAGGCTCACTTTCTCGTTTGCTATATTCCTTTAATCAAAAATCTTCTTCAAAAGAATATATTTGGTCAGATTCATCAAACGGAAACGGACGGATGCTTTCGGACAACAAAGGCAAGTGACGTAACCGAACAACAGGAAGTCACACAGATCAAAAGGCCGGCGATAGCTGTCAGACTTAGTTGCAAGTTAGTTCCTTTTTGATGTTCTAAAACATGACATCCAACTACACAGTCACGTTGCCGACGAGTGTCCTGCAGTTAGCGAATTATACAAACTTCAGTGGAACAAATACATCGTCAACTGTAAACCCAGACTGGCCTTACGTGCCAATACAGCCGAAGCAAGGCCTTATCCTTTTCATCATTACATTATGTGGTACCCTGGCGAATGTCACAGCATTATTGGCGACGATAAAACTAGCTGTCAAACAAAAGAATGCTATAAATTATTTGATAATGGCTCTAACTGTTACAGATATTTATGGAATAGCTTTGTGCACTTTGCCAACATTGCTTTGCTATTTGAAAAGACGTTGGGTCGGAGGCATGGCAATGTGCAATTTTCAAGGAGTGTCCACAATGTTTGCTAGTTTGGCATCAGGCTCACTGGCCACAGCTATGGCAGTAGAGCGTTTGTTTGCTATATGGAAGCCGTTTTTGTACAGAAATTCTGCCACTAGGAGAAAGACAGGGGCTACAGTATTTGCTATATGGATGTGTGCAATCATAATTGCACTTTTTCCTCTTTCAGGAAAAGGAAACTTTGTTAGAAATTTGACTGGAACATACTGCACTGTTAACTGGTTTGCAAAAAATAGAGCGAATGTTGCATATGCATTGTTTTATGTTGTAATGGGGATTTTATTGGTGATGATTGTCCTGTTTTGTAATATAAACATTGCAGTTTGTTTAATGCTTGCTAAAAGAAGGAGAGTTACATTAAGGGCTGATTCCCAAAAAAAGAAACTCTTGAAGAAAAATTCAGGAACAGATGTTCCAAAAGAAGCCAGATCTGTATCAAGATCGAACTCAGACCTTGAAAAAATTGAAATGAATGCAGTCAAAAGAAATGCGACAAGTGCATTGGAGAGGCAGCTGGCAAAAACGGTTGGGTTGATATCAATACTGTTTGTGCTTTGCTGGGTTCCGTTCATGGTATGTAAAGACCTTCTACACAGACAACATCAACACAATCACTGCTTTTCAGCCTCTTCTCTTGTATCAGAGGCATTCACAAAAGCAGGATTTCCTCTCATCTATAAAATTTAACCTGTCACATAATCAAGTTTTTTAATTTCTATTGATAGCCCATGTCCGCACATGTTTAAAAGACCTTGCTCCTGTACCTGTCAATTTCCTTTACCTTCATTGAGAGGCCATTGTAAATAAGTTGTTCCATATTTGAACTTACTTCCTTCTGAGAATTTATGTCAAGACTTGATTCTTGGAATTTTATTTGGCATTTGCTATTAAGTGAACTTCCATGTGCTCTAGGTGGAGGTAATAGAGTCTGAAAAAGATGCGCAAAAACAGAGCATTCATAGTTGCTTTTACCTCTTTTTAAACATCTGGTAGACATTAAATTTGGCAACACTTACAGCACACTGGGTTCTTTTTTGGCTACAAGCAGGCACACAAATGGGGGGGGGAGGGGATGGGTGGTGGGGTGTCACACTTTGAAATTATTTGAACCAGTCAGAAAATTTGAGAGTATTTAGTAAATCCAAGTTGTAATTAAAATGCTTATATGCATCTGAGAAAAGTATTACATCAACATTAATGCAAAGAAACCTCTCAATTCAGATAGTAATGGCATAAATCCTATAATGTCATGATTCTTATAGCACCAAATGTTTCTTTACTTGTTGATGATCTAACCATTAGCTTCTCAACAAATTTTATTTATATTTGTTTATTTTTTACCATTTACTATTTTTTTACCATTTGTTATCAAATAAATAAAATTTATTTTATTTAGCTTCAAGCTATTTTATGTATCATAGTATTTAAAGTGAAGATATAAATATATGACATTTGTAATAATACATTAAAATCAACAGTTTATTATATATATATGTCAGCTTGATTTTTTCTGTTTCTAGATCAGAATCATCTGCAATCTGACAGGCACCTGGACTAATGCTTGGATTGATGTGCAAGTTGCTCGTTTACTCCTGCTAAACTTTGTTTTGGATCCATTTCTGTACACACTTTCAAGGAAGCAATGCAGAGACATTGTCAAGGAATGGTTTTGCTGCTGCTGCTACAAGAATGGCAGGAGGTAGGAGTTTAATTGTCTTTTACATCTTAGACAATGATCAAGAAATGTATTAGATGTATTTTAGGTGATAATTGATATCAAGTCCTTGCAATAAAACAACTGTTAAAAAGTTGCCTTGTTCATGTCCAAGAAAGTCAGCTAGCAATTAGCTTTTTGCCCAGATTTCAAGTTGGAGCTTTGTAGATACTGTAAATCAACTATTGAATCTTCCTGTTTTATTGCCCCTATTCAACATAAACCCTATCTTGGCTTAACTTAATTTTATAAATGCCCTTGTTTTAACACCCTTTAATTACAATCCTTTCTTAATTTAAGGTGGCTTCACTCAGTACATGTAGGATTCGTAACTTTGCAACAGGGCAAAGCAGCAAACAAATCTGTTAATGTCAGACTTGTTCATTTTTATCCTAATATTTTCCAGCAAAATAAGAAAATTTCCAAAATTGTCTGATAAACATTGATAAACACAAAAGCGTCAATGTCTTCATTGTGTAGATAGGTTTTCACACCCTCTCATGTAAATCCTTTCCTCTTTTTGGCATCTGTTCTTCAGGGAGCAATCATTTTAGGGCTATTGGATAGAGGATTTACCAAAACCTGTGCAATTTGTCAGCTTTTTGTTTAATCTAATTATAACTTGTTTGCCTGTTTGCTATTGCTTTTAGGTTATTTGATAAATTATGTATGTTAAAATGAGCTACAGCAATTAAGCGTTTTTAACATTGTTAATATTGTGAGCTACTGGCTTTCATGAAAGAGGCTGAGTGGGTTTAACTGGCCAGGTTTCCATTACTATTTCATCATATACATTTGTCTTTCAATTAGGATCAATTTATGTCCAAATTGGTTTACTGTTATAAGGACAAAACAAGGCTCCTTCCTCTCTTCCTCTGGCCATATTGCAACATCGACAACTACATCAAATGTTCAGCTGGTGCAAATTAGGAAAGGATCAACAGATACAACACCAGAGCATTCAGTTACCAATGTTGCTGTACATACACCTAACCAAAAAATTGAGAATGAAGACAGAGAAGAGAATTCTGGAAGACATTTGACAGTGACAGAAGGTGAAAACAGAGATGGCTGTGAAATCAAACCAATGCACCGAATGCATTCTGAAATACATGCTAGAAAGCCAAAATATCTAGAAGAGAAAACAATTTCCATGCCAGATCTTGCACATAAATTAACGACAGTAGAAGATGAAGAAGTAAAAGTAGATGTTGGTTTCATGTATGATTTGGCATTCCAAAGACAAAACAGTAACTGAGTTATACAAGTTCAGCCCAACTTGGTGTTATTTGAAAATACATTATCAGTTGGAATTCTTGTCTTTGGTGCTTGCATGTCAGTTATTTAAGTCAGTATGCAATTTTCTTTTGCAGTTTATCCATTTCCTTCATAACCTTGAAATGATCATATTGTATATATTCAATTGACTAAACCTGTAGTAAATGCATTTGTAGATAGAGATATAATAAATTAATGATAAAATTGGATTCATTTACATAATGGTATTTTTAAAATGGAATATGTAAATCCTTTATTAAGCAGCCCCGAAAATATTGAAAATAATGTTGAAAATGACTAAAGACGTGGTTCGAGCCTGGTTGCATGAAAAATCTAACACTTTAGAGACTTTTGTAAATTTTAGGGATCCCCTAGAACCTAAACACAGACATGATATTATTTTAGGTACAGCCTGACAAAGCCAGGCAAAAAAAAGTCTCTTTGCGTTTGAAAGCATGCTATGCATTTTTACATTCCCCTATATTTCATCCAACAAACACTTGAATGTCCATTGATAAATAACCCCATATTGCATACAGTTTGTTTACAGTAGAATTTCTTAGATAGCATTATATTTAAAATACACTTTCATGTGACATCATCTTAAAATATCTGCAAATTAGATTTGGTGTTAAGTATCAGTTTCAAGTTTCAAGCAAAATTTTTGCGAAATTGTAAAATTATATGATAATGATTTACGGGCATTTCTACACAATGTAAAGTAACTTATTCTGCTTGGAAATGCAATACCCTTTAATAGCTAGTTAAACACATTTGAAAAAGTCTCTTTTCTAACCTTCCTTAGTCAAATGAGCTAGAATCTCTGTTTTCATTGACGATAGAGAGCCAGCATTTGTTTCCAGTAGTTTTAGTAATGACCTCATATTTTGATTTTGTTCCAGAAATCTTGTTGCCATTTCGTAAGTTATCTTTGGAGATAACTGTTTTCTGTTATCTTCTGTTGGTGATTGTATTAAAAGCTCTACAATGAAGAAAATGTTGCTTGGCATCAGAATGCAATGGAGTTGCCAAGTGATGATGTTACAAAAGCCTGTTTTTAGAATTTTTTAAATTTGTTGCGATATTCTGAAAGAGCATCACAAAATACCTCTAAATCTGCAAAATCAGTTATAAGGTATTACAAATTGACTGAGATATGACAAGATGAGCACAAGCTCTGGCCCCATCAAACCTCTGTAATTTGGTCTCAGGTCATAACTTTATAACTTTATGAACTGAGCCAACATTCTAAATATATTTTTCTGTGATGTCACACTTGAGAACTTTATTGGAAATAAAATACAGTATCTTCCTTGGATTATAAAGATGGATTCTAAAATGATTATTTTGCCATTCTTTTTTTCTTAAGCTATTTTTATTATAAATTTTGGTCACCTTAGGGTCATTATTAATTTTCTCATGCTTTAAAAAGTACTAACAAGAAGTGCTCTAGTCAGACACAATGTTTCTGCTCTTTTATGTTTTCTCTTTAAGTTCTATAGTACTAACTAAGTATCAATTTGATGGTTACAGACTACCAATTTAGAATGAAAAATACATTAACTACCTCTCTCTTCGTTGAGTAAATTTGACAGGTTTTCCAAATCAGAGTTTTTCTTTATTGTATTTGAGGATTTGAATACTATATCATCCATTGATGCCTTTCTGATATCATCAATTATTTCATCAATTCCTGGATGCCCAGGTGGATCACCATATGTCTCTGACAAGTGTTTGGCCATATTTACTATATACCTTTAAAAATGAAAATATAATCAAATAAAATCATAAATCAGATACAGGCCTTCAAATAAGTTTTCATTTGATTTGGCCAGGTTGAAAGAAAAGTATGATAGCTGAGCCATTTGTAGGTAATGTAAATCCTCAACCTTGCCCCCTTGTTCAAGCCCCCTTATTAGATTCTTTTTGAATAAAAATCTTAAGGTGAAGTCTTGAGTGTCAGCTGATAGGTCATTCCAGAGTTTCGCCTCCATATATCAAACAGACTTGCGATGCCAAATTGCTAGCTTTAATAATAAATTTTCTTAAATGTGATGATAACAAATTTCATTTAGGCATTCACATAGCACTTAGCAAGTGATCTTTTAGATTCTTTTTGAATAAAAATCTTAAGGTGGAGTCTTGAGTGTCAGCTGATAGGTCATTCCAGAGTTTTGTCGAGTTGGAGATGAACTACAAATTACAATAAGTTTTTGAAAAGGAAACTGCATACAGTAGTTAGTTCATAGTTCAAAGTGTTTGCTGTCAGACATTCAAAAGAACTCATTAAGAGCTATCTAGGTCATATGCCCAAAAATATAATTCAATCCAAAAATATTAATATGTTCAGTTGTTTTTGATGATCTCTTTATATGTCCCCATATATCAAACAGACTTTAAGCCAAATTATAGCGTTTTTCTTATCTAGATAAATATCCCCTCGGAAGTTTGACAATTTTAGAATAAAGGGTTATTAAGTAAAAATGTAATGAACTTGGAAATGGTGGACAGGCTACCAACAGCTGTTCATATGGCAGATTGGAGATGATTTTCTAAGCACCTCCTCGTATAAACTCTCTTCTTATTCATCATCATCTACTAAAAACGGTCTTAATTAATAAGCCCCAAAAAGCAAAGGGACAAATTCGAGAATTTTTCTTGATGGTATGGTACAAGTAATTTCTATTGAGGTGCGAGCGAAGAGATTTCGGGCCACCAGGTCGGATTTATAGATATTAGTACAACTGCGAGTAAAAACAAGTTTTCCAACCTAGTCAATTCTTTAAAGCAAGATAGATAAGAAAAATTAAATTTGTAAAAAAAACAACCTAAAAAATTAATTTGCAAGACTTAACTGATGAAATTAGTTTTAAGAATATACTTTTATATGTTCTTGGAGGCGTATTTAGGCTTCATAATGAACAAGAAAATTCAAGAATGTTTTTTTCTCTAGTGTCTATGTCTACTTAAATTAAATTTGTACTGTCACTTACGTTTGTCTGCAGACGCCATTTTAAGCTTTAGAACCCTGATGTTGATGTTGTTGATGCTGCCTTCAAATAACAGGGATCTGATGAGATCAATGTTCCAATATCTGAACCTGAAGTGCTTTGAATAACTTCTCGATGATAACCCGTTATTTGCAAAATGCCCACCGTAATATTACTCGATGTTTCTATGTCAATGTCAAGGCGAACCATCGGTGTTAATGGTCGTAAAACGGACACACAATTGAAACAACTAGCTGAACATGGAATATTGTTTTTCCTAGATGAACTGGCTGAGAGATGCAAACTGGAGTTCTCTGCCCTAGTCATTTTCTCCTCTCTCTGGGAAATTGTCGTTCCATTCACGCGAGATTTCAGTGCTCTCAAGGCTGGTTGTTTAGACCTAGATGTTTATGATAAAACCCGAATTGAAAATGCCCTTCATGGCGTCCAGAACCTTGTAATGGAGGAATGGGGAGGATTTGTCCCAATCAATTTGATTCTTGTCACTGACGGACGGGTTGGCACAGGTTCATGCTCACTCAAGGAGTCCTTGAGAAAACAGAAAACCGGCGAATCTGATTTCCCATTACCTTTTAATTTCCCCTGTAATTTATCAGTGGTTTGCTTGAGTGACTCACGCTTCGATGAGAGTTTCACAGAAAACATGAACTGTTACAAAGAACTGATCAATCTTAATAATAATAATGGAGAGATTTATATCCCGGAAATTCCACTCACAGAGCTACATATTGAGCACGTTTTTAAAAAGATTATTCAACTTCACTATGAAGGCTACGATGGTATGTTGACGTGTGG
The DNA here is from genome assembly GCF_013076305.1 of Rhopilema esculentum. The sequence continues at coordinate 8,345,900 of NW_027019384.1, forward strand.
CAATTTGAAGTCCTCTATAACCTTATCACCAAGTCCTAGCTTTAAAAGCAGTTGGCTAAGCCTTCTGAATCTTTACAGGCCAGAAAAGAAGAATCTTTCACAGCTGAAAATACCCAATGAAATAAAAACTGTGGGTTTTTTAGACATTCCTGATATTTCGAACCCCCCGTATATAAGCAGACATGTTGTTATCCCAGTGCCAAAGCAAAACCAAGACTTGGAAAATGGCTGCAAAGTTACTCAAGTGACTGCAACAGATGACGATGCCAGGAATCCATCCTTTTGTGTCCTTTTGCATGGCAGTTTGAAAATTGAGAAGATGGTTGCTATTGTTCAGCTTGGGTGAGATTTTCTTATGTATCAAAAGATGAGTCAAGCAAAAAGCCACTTGCATCCTGGGCAATTAAAGTTGCTTTTGTGCATATTCATTTACTTTTGCATTAGTGAGAAAGAAATTGGATACCAAACAACCATCTGTGCTGCTTTTTAAAGTTGTTTGATAAAATTTAACAGGTCAAATTACAACAGATGTGTTTAATTTGTCCCACCTTTCTCTGTGGGTCATAAGCAAAGGGAGCATCAAAGTGGAGCACCTCTGTGATCTGGAAATTGGCAGTTTACTTCTGATCCAGAAAAGTGTGGTTAAATGCACCCTGTGCCCTAGCTTCTAATGTCTTACCATGGGTGCCTTTTTTCTGATGTTTGCAATTAACTGGTTAATTATTGGAAATATTTAACAAAAAAGCAGTTTTTACAACACAATTATTAACTTCTTGCATGAAGAATAACGTTTATGGTAAAATGCAGGAATAACTGGACTTTAATCATCAGCTGGCAGATGCAGGACTTTTGTATATTTTTTTCAATGTGGGTAAAAGATGATAATGGGGTTCTTTTTTTACAGAACAGATTGGTTTGGAATGCTCCACTCATGGTCCGATAATAGGAAAAAGTCAACACTCATGCTTTCAATATTTGAGCCAAATGTATCAATATCATGGCTTGGTAACTTGAAAAACCTGGCACCCAGTGCAGAGCTAAACCCTAATCCATACCAGTATGATCAAAAGGAAGACGCAGAGGAAACTCCATTTCCAGTGCATCCTCTCAAAAGGCGAAGTTATCATCTACAACCAAATGTTGTTTGGATAAAAAATGCTGGCTTGCAGGTATGTTAGTTTTGCACTAAAGCCAAACTCTCTGAAGATAGAGCATTGTAAGGAGGGCAGGTATGCTGAAAGTTAAGGTCATCAAAGAGATGATTGGAGAACTCCCGCCCCCATATAATTCCTATTTTCTGATTTTCTTTGAATTCAGATGAACTGGAGAGTTGCGAATCCTTTAAGCACTTTCAATGGTGCTGCCTCTGGCACTGTAGTTTTAGCTTTGGTGGGAAAAATAAAAAAATAAAGTAATAAATCCAATTGTTTTTGGTCTTTTAAAACTTTCAAAGCAAGTCTCTTGTGAGATGAGTCAGTTGTTGATAAAAGTTTGCAATTTGTGGGAATTTAATTTTTTAAGTAGATTACACCGAAAGGAAGTCAGTTATATTAAATTTCTGTTCTTAGTAAATATGTCTATCATACTAACAAAGAAATATCTTATTTCCAGTCTGATGTGCAGAAGGTGTTAAGATATGCCAAAAAACTACCTGAAAAGCATTCAGCATTCTACAAGGTGAATATTGATTGTAAAGGTTGTAAAGCCTGCGTAAACACACTGATTTGAAGTGTTTTGTAAGGAATTATCTTTGCTTTGCAATCTTTTGCTTTTCATAAATATGTTCCAATGTCTGCACTTGAAATGTATGTAATTATTGGTATTGAAAAGTAATGTCAACGATACTGCTGTGACAATAAAAACATACCCCACATGACTTCAAACAGTAAGGGACGATTTGCTATGATTTGTTCCTTAAAATCATGGAAAGCCATCTCATTGGCTATAAAAATACAACAAAGACTTCTGAAAAATGATTCTGGCATTGTGGATACAAGAAATCAATGTTTGAAGTAAGACTTTTAAACTTCCTCTATTCGAAAAGTCTGTATGCAGGCAATTGTATACAATGAATTTAGCATTTTATCTTAAGAATATTGTTGCACCGTTAAAAGGTGAAATATTGTTGCACCTTTTTTTATTTACAAATCTGTACAATGTCTGTATGCTATACATGTTTAGAAAGCTAGGGGGTGTCCAAAGACGAGTACCCAAAGGCTCTAGTAAGCATTTAAATGCCAAAAATGGCCTATCTTGGCTAAATATGACTTACATGAAACTCTCAGTATTTAAACAATTTTGAAACATCAGTATAGAGCAAGTTTTCAAGTTTTATGTAATATCAAGTTTTATGTAATATCTATCCTCACTTTTAATCTTTCAACTTCACAGGAGCTGAATAGAATCAGAAAAGCAAGCCTGTGTTACAGCTTCCATCAGCTTCTGTTTCATCTAGCAGACTTGCTTGAGAAAGAGGCCAGAAATTCTTCCAAAGATGTTGCACGCCAGCTTGCAAATGCAGCCTCAGAGTTAAGAATAGCACCAAAAAGAGATTTAGCAAGAAACATTGGACCTTTAGAGAGTAGTTCATGATAAACTTTCATAAGCAGAAGGAAAAGACCTTAATTTAGTACTTGGGATACATTGTAAGATACTTTACTCCTGTAAAATTTCTGATAAGAATGCACAGGACTCTTTGTCTCTCCAGGGCAATTTCAAAGTTTGGTTATGGTCCCTCTCTTATTTATGTCACCATAAATCAATTCTCTGGCAATTCCAATGCTTGGAAAAATGAGTTGATGAAAGGAAGTGAAACCCAGCTGCTAGACTTTTATAAGCAGAAGGAAAAGACCTTAATTTAGTACTTGGGATACATTGTAAGATACTTTACTCCTGTAGAATTTCTGATAAGAATGCACAGGACTCTTTGTCTCTCCAGGGCAATTTCAAAGTTTGGTTATGGTCCATCTCTTATTTATGTCACCATAAATCAATTTTCTGGCAATTCCAATGCTTGGAAAAATGAGTTGATGAAAGGAAGTGAAACCCAGCTGCTAGGAGAGTCTGCTGGGTAAGGTTTCACATTACTAGAAGTCTTATATAACAAATGAATTGAGTATCATCTTTCACTTTGACCAAATGAGGAAAAAATCACAATTCAAAAGCAAGCCCAAGACTTGAGAAATGAGACCAAAGTTATCAAAGTGACTTTGACTGAGATGATGCAAAAGTTTTTTCTTGTAAATTTCATTGTAGCACTGAATAAAAAGATTGAAAAAAGAAAAAACTCCATTTCACCCTTCATACAGAATATTAACAGTTGGTTCTTTGCATATATTAGGTTGCTTTCTAAGCTTTTGATTCATTAAGCAATCAGCTAAAGCATACAAAACATGGCCAACAAGAAGGCATATGTATTATGCTACACATGAAACAGCTACCTGATAGGAAGTCCATGGCAGGAACAACTACACAACTTCTGTAGGTAGAGAAACTGGCTACTTTTGGTTTAAAGGATAGGATTTTGATCCAGCCATTCCATACATATTCTTCTGTAATTTCATCACTTTAAAACCTATAACCTCATTCAAATTTTATTCCTTGGGCAAGAGGTAGACTCTTACTGTAATTGATTGTGCTGTAAAGTAAATACAGTCCATTAGAAGTCCAGCAGAAATTAGCGAAATTTGAAAACCACAACTTTGATATAATAACAGCTTTAGTTACCCGGTCAACTAACAAATAATATTTAGAAATTCATATTCCAAGATAAGATAAAGATAGTAGTTGATTTACCTAAACTATTTATAAATAAATAACATGTCCCTCATTACATGTAATCCATACATCTGCTTGTCATCACTAGATTTTTGTCTGTTTATAAAGCATGTAGCTCAACATATCTAAATCATCATAGTAGCAAGATTGGCATGATGACAGTAACATAATTTTGAAATTGGCCAAGAAATCATTAATCTCAATAAAAAACTTCCTGCTTTTATACAAACCACATGGTTTGACAATTTTAGTAAGAAGGTGGTGTCCTGGTAGGAAACCAGTTGCCTCTTCCTTTGGTCTCCTGCATATTACCTGTGGTCTACCAAAAGGGACTGGAGGACTGGAGAGAATATTTCCAGGAAAATTGGGTCACCCAGAGGATACCCTGTATCCTTAATAAGCGATCTCCCACAAATAATAACCGGTTGTCCAGGGTGCATGGGAGACTGAATTGGTCACCCCTGAAACCACTAATCATACATATACAAATTTTCCAGGAAAAGTTCTGTCTGGTCCCCAGAGTTCCCTTTTGGTAGACCGCTAAACAATATTGAAATATTGTACAAAAAACTTAATATCAATTTACCAGGTGGATCTCCTCATGTACTGCTTCCAAGAGTCACTTCCTGATTCTCTACCTCCACCTGTGTGTTTCTCTCCACCTGTACATCAACAGTTTTTATAATAAAATACAACAACAAAAACAGCTGCATTGAAAGATTGTCATTATTCGACAAAGTTTGATTTTAAAAATGTTTTATTGTGTGGCTGAGGTAGGATAGGTTAGCTCATTGAGATTTTTTGAAAGAAAATTTTTTTGTGACAGATGGCAAATAACCCTAGCAAAACAGAAACAGTAAATCTCATTGATTTAGGAAGAATCATATCTTTGCTACATTTTTAATTAAAACAAAATTTATACTACCTACAGTTAAATAGATCAGACACGAGCAAACACCCACTGGGTAAAAATTAGAATTCACTTACCAAAAGCACCACCAATTTCAGCTCCACTTGTTGGGATATTAACATTCACAATTCCACAGTCAGATCCTGAAGCACTAGATGTAAAAAGAAGCACATAATCAAATCAAACATCATTCTAAAGCTAGATGAAACTGAGAAATCAATGCCATTCTTGAGAAAGGATGGTTTAGCCAACTCGTCTATCTACTGTCATTTTGCCAGCTAATGATGGTCTGAAATCAGTTTTAAATATTAAGCTTTTCTGTCATCCTGCTTTCCAGGTCAACTGCAATGCTGCTGGTAAAATATCTTTAAATATGGTAGCAAAAAGCCCTTTAATTGATTTTTATTTATGCTTCCATTGACCATTAACCTTTTTCAAAAGGACAAAAATCCAGAGTAACAGGACTGCTTGATTGACTCCCAGCAAGTATTTGTGATGATATGAGAAAGTAAACTACCATAATGCAGTATGAGAAAAACGAGACTAAATTATTATGTACTACATATGAGAAAAATCACTACATACAATTAGGATAACAGAAAACTTATCATTCAATTTGACACTGTGCAGGTATATCTGCCAAACTGGTTGTCTTACTGTAGTATTATAGAGCAACTAATTTAGTAGTATTATAGAGCATTTTATACAGATAACCTCTTCGAAACTTAATCAATGTTAATACTACTCGCATTTCGAAAAACAACTTGCGACTGTCATTGTCCTTATCATAATGCAATTGTATCATATCTGTGAATACTGCTATTGTCCTTATCATAACGCAATCGTTCAACATTGTTCTATAGGAATTAAAACACATCATACAACACTTACCCCATCCATTTGAAAATTCTTGCAGGATCTTTGGTAAACAAGCTGCTTGATAAGCCTTGCTTGACTTCATTATTCCACTCAACAGCCTGTTCAAAACTCTAAATCAAATAAAAAAGTCATCAATCAATAATGAATTTATCTTGCATATATCTGAATGGATTATGTGTGTTCTCAAGCAGAGATTTGTGTTGTGTTTTGCAGTCTTTGTTCTCAGATAAATTATTACATTCTTGTGACACAAAAACAATACGTGAAAAATAAAGGAAGGTGAATGAACTGTTGCTTTACTCAAGACCAGATCTAATAGGCACAAAAGTTCATGCTCTGAATTTTTGCAGGCGCTTTCTGAACTGATTACTTATCTCTTTTATTATAAAATCATTACTTTGCTGGCACAAGTTGTGTTCTCAATATCAAGTTGAATCTTTGTCTCTTTTTCTCTCTCTACTATGTCTCTTTATCTCTATGTTCTCTTTTTACTTAATCAATTAACTATTTTCTATTTCACTCTTTTTATATCTCTTATCTCTATTCATATGATCTGATCACTTACAATTACTCTATTGTTCTTTTCTCTGAGCATAATGTAATGACGTGTAAAACTCAGTCGTCTGCAGAAGGCTGAAAATTACATCCTCCTTCAAGGCGCATATCACTTCACGAAAATCTTGTATCGTATATCTTTGGCAAAATTCCCTTGTTTTCGAGCAAAATCCCCCAAAAATCACTCAAGCTCGTACGCTGTCCAGAAAGAGTGACATGCCTTTGTCAAACATGGCGTTTGGTAATTATCGCGTAAGTGCAATTAAGAGGAATAATATAACAATATGTCTGATGTATTGGAGCAAAAATTTCAAGTACATCCCCTAAAGAAATCACCCAGAAAAATATTCCGACGTCTTTTGGCAACACAAAAAGTCTCTATATGTTCAGTTTTTGGAGTGAAAGCTTTTTTACATTAAAATAAAAAAAATCTTACAAAAACGTTTAAGATATTGGACAGCCATTTTTACTGAAGATGTCTTTATGTGATGAAATTCATAAAACAAAATGGACTGTTTGTTAATCTAAACCCCCGTAAATAAAAGCTATGTATACTAAAATTCTTTTCCCAATCCAAATTCATAGTTAATAAGTTAGTGCAAAGAAATTTGAAATGTTTTTCAAAAACGAGGTCATAAATTTTGATCTATAGTTGAAGGTTCTTAGTTGATAACTTGGTTAACACGAATGCTATCTAATTTGGTTAAAACACACGCTGTTCAAGATCTGTTTGCAGCACTCTATTTTTCATGAGCACACAACATTAGCACTGGAAATAGCAAGCTGTCAAAATGGGTGACCTGCCTGCACTACAATGCTTTGAAATAGGAAAACAGCGTTGGTATTAGAAATAGGACGGGCAACATCGATGAAAACTGTTTTTAGTGCATAACGATGCTATCCTTCGCAATCCTGTGTCAAGACAGCGCAAGGACTCCCGTTGAAGCCTACATTAACGTGGACAACTTGCTAAAGAATTTGCATTTTGGTGAAAACGATATACAATGGCACTGACAATAGAGGTAACAAAAATTTCCTACTTTGGAAGCAAACGTAATTTTTTTGAAATGCAGCAGAATCTTGTTGATTTTTAAGGTCTCTCTTAAACTAAACTTCCTTTCTACACATTTCAGCAATTCAAAATCGCCAACCTGTCTGTTGCGAGGTGGTCAACAGACTAATAAGCTGTAAAAGTTCTTACAATCAAGCTTAGTAACCACGTCGAGCGAACAAGAGGTTATTGAAGCAAATCATGGTATGGTTCTCATATTTAAGATGGAGAACTTCAGTATAATCGTGATAACTAGGATCTCCAAGGGAAAGATAAAGATGGCTTGAGTTGATTAATCTTCGTGGTATTGGGGGTTCACCCGTCAAAAGAAGGTTAAAGGAAGAGTGCAAAAAACAAAACTTTGAATTACTTTAGGATTGAGCTATTGGAAATACATTGTAAACTCAAAGACCTTGTCTGGAATCGCAAAGCTCACTTTTCAATAAATAACAGAATCCTTAAAACACCACTAAGCTTCATTTAATCAATAGAAAAAGTACGTATCTCCCGCATATCTTTCAAAATTTCATTCACCTTCCAAACTTGTATTATTTTGCTTAATTTTATAGATAGCAAGATTAGAATTTTAGTGAAATTGGCTCCCCATCACTTTGTCATTAATACATCAAATAAAAAGTTTATTCTCTTCAACTGAAAACTTAGAAATTATAAAAAAAATATACTCACAGAGCATTTCAAAATGTACAAGATTGGTGCAAATGTTTCAGTATGAACAACAGATGCATCATGGGATATATCTGCTATGATTGTTGGTTCCACGTAGAAGCCAGGTCGGTCAATTCTCTTTAAAGTAAAAAACGTTGGTAGAAGAAATTCCACTGGCACGAGACCAAAGACAGCTTAAATGGTCAGGGCTATGTTATCACACCATTATTAGTAGGATGTTTTAGGTTTATTTTAGTGTCCTAGGTAACACTTAACAATTATTCTTTCATTATTTCTTATTTTCATGACTATAAAAATAGATCTTAAGTATATACCTTGTAAGAATGTTGCTTAATGAAATGAAATTTGAATTTTGTGCAGTCTATGGTGCTATAAAGTGCTCCCTAAGAAGGTTATTACAACAAATTCAAAAAGTGTTAATGATAACTTGTGACACTGAGTGGTAATGAAGCCAACCTTAGCGAAAGTGAATCATATAGTGGTATTAAAAAATTAGACGTTAATTTTGGAAGAAAATTCAAACTACAATGATAAATTGTCCAACTTATCTAGATATATGCTTGTCATTGCTAGTAAACTTTTGTGGCCAAAACGGTGACACTGGAAACGATGAAAGAAAACAACAACAAAATTATTGCTTGGTTAGTTTTAATCGAAAAGCAACTTACATTGCCACCACAGACTAGTCTCCCACCCTGAAAAAAGAAGAAATTTCAGTGCGAAATTATTCTGGTGCAAAAATAAAATTACTGTGCAAGCAACCACGAACTGTTTTGGCCATTGATGGATCATTGTTAGCTTTCATAAACCATTTGATTTATTCAATAATACTACTGCTACAAGTAAAATTTACTTATCCTTTTTTCTTGTAACATTAAAACTGATTCCAAGTATTCAGCAACTATTTTGTCTTTCAGTATGCAATTCTTATTTACAAAGAGCAACTATATTTCTTTGGAAATAAGCCAAGGCTTATATATATATATATTCCATCTTCTAGAGAAGCTTTTTAGGTTAGATTATGAACAAAGGTGCTTGCATTTTCTGTTGAAGAACAACGTATTTCTATTCTGATGTATGATTTAGTCAAAACGATGACAAGAAAGAATGCCAAAAAAAGTTCTTGTATTTGCCAGGGTACAGCTGGAAACTTTAAAGCAGAAAATGATGAAGAACAAAAATTAAAAGATGAAGTTGAACAATGGTGATTTAGATATAAGATAAAGGAGCACATCTTCTGAATGATTTTATGTTGCTTAGAAATGGTTTAAACTTCCCCTGAACTTAATACTGAATACATGTCGGCTTGCAAAACTGAATACAAAATGTGGAAAGGTCAAAGCCTGGAGAAGGTATCAATTCTTTGAATAATAAAACAAGCAAAATTAATCCAAAGAGACTTAGATGTAGAAGATACAAACTTGAGTCTGGGCATCTTTAACCGCCTTGTGATATGCATCAACTGCTTGCTGTGAGTGGAGGGGTCCATACAAGGTTCCATCTGAAAGCAAAACATGAAAAATGAAAGAGCATATAAAAATTAGCATGCTCCTTAGTCAAATATCGTGAAATACCCTTAGTTTGAACTTCAGCGTAAAACAGTTCAGAATGGACTCTCTCTTTATATCCACAGCAAGAAAGTCTAACTGCCGGAACAAACCTCATCATCATTAAATCACCAAAGTACATAGCCCTAAATCTGGAATATTGCAAAAGCTATTGACTATAGATTTACCAAGATCACCAAGACACTGCATTTACACTGAAAATGGCAATATATAAATAAAACAACGGTTGAACTAAGAACGCTAGAAAAATATACGAATTCAAGTTACTACATCATTTTGAAAATTACTCAAAACTGCACTGTACATCTTATTTGAGTCCTGTTTAAAATTTGCCACGATAAGTCTAGTCAGGATGTTGGAAAACACATGGGATGAAACTTTTCACTCTCAGTCACGGAATCAGTTATAAAATGCTTAACTTGATATAATCATAAAACCAATAACACAGACACTAGCATCAGTGCAACTTACAATTAGGCTAAAATTTGATTCTTAATCCGAACCTGAAGTCAAGAATTTAGTAGCAAAAAGTATCATTCAATACTAGGCCTTAAATTGAATTGGTGCACTTGAAAACATAAAATAAATAATTGACTTTTGAATGTCTGGTGTAAATTTATGATTCAGGTTGCAAAAAGTAATTCGCTTTCTTTGCCCATGATGGCCAGCAAAGACTTGCTTGCTATATAGGGCCCACCATACCCATCCCATGATAATCATTCACCGAAAATAAGTGCACGTGGAAAGCATACAAAATTCTAAAAATTCAGAAATGCCTTAACTTTGCCTCTTATGCCTTCATTTCAATGCTAATTTTAAACTCAACAAATGCGTGATTTTGACAAATTGAGATCTAGAGAGATCCCCCCCCCTGTATTGCTTGGCTATTCTAAATTTATTGAAACATGAGAACAAGTAGACATTCCAAAGCTAATTTTTGTTAATATCGTAAGGCCTTCGCACTACTTTCAGGGCAAAGCTAAACTGCGAAGGAGATAATAGAGGGCGAAAGAAATCCATGGATAATAATAGCACAAAAGAATAATCCATGGTCCATGCCCCTACTCCCATTGCCCCACTCAAAAAGCACAATTTATACAGGTCGACAACAGTGTTGTTCTGAATTACCAACACTAATTTGTATTGCAAGAGAATGCATGAAAAACGTAAGACACATACCATCTAATGGATCACCGATTTTCACTTGCTTGTAAGCTTTGCTAAGCTTCTCAACAACATGATCATAAATATTATCATGCACGATCTGCAATGAAACAATGCTTTCAGTTAGCTTTGGCACTAGCAAATAATGATTACAAACCTATTGTGCAATTATGATTTATCCTGAGTAAAATTGTAATTTAAAATTAAACAAATAAAAAAATCATAAAATTATATAAGAATTTGTAAGCATGCTCAGTTTGAAAAGCAATAGTCAAGATTGAAAGTAGTTACCCCAAGGTTCCAATTTTCTGTGATTACAGAGTATAGAAAATGAGGCATAATTCATTACCTACCAGTTTGAAAAGCACTTGTCAAGTTAAATTGTATTTTCCCCAACGTTAAATAATGTTTTCTGTAAACACACACAATCCCTGTCAAAAGCCTTGGAATGGTAACATGAGTTTTAAAGGGTAAACCCCCCTCTTCCACTGACAGCAATGTCTTATAAAGCAACGTAGGTGATAAGGAAATATGTTGGTTCATGTAACTTGCATGATATTTGTCGCAACTATCAAAATTGTTTTTGAGGGAAGGAGCAGTAAGTGAAATTAGAAAAAGAAAGGAAAAATATAGGAAAAGAACGCAAATTGCTAGATCTTCCAAGAAATTCTTTGCGGGCATAGTACCCAGAGAACAGCAAATGCGGCGATCCTGCCAACGGTGGAAAGGTTCATTGACAACAGCAGACAATCCATTGATTCATTTGCAGTAGGATAAATGAAGACTGCCAGTAATTATGGTAGCACACATCCCTTAAGAAGATGTTCAGCTTGCGCCAAGGTTCCACCTGGGAAAATGGTTTATGATCAAAATGTGGACATGCATTATATGCATATCAAAATGCTTTGAGATTATGTTAGCAGGCAAAAACTTCCCAACAATCAAGAAAAAGGTGACATACAAGACGTCTGGTTGTGGTGCACCTCTGTCCAGCTGTACCAACAGCAGCAAAAAGGACGGCAGGTATTAAAAGATCCAGGTTCGCATCTTCCATTGCTGAAACGAAAAAAGATAACGTAGAAAGGAAAATAACAAAGACAAAACATGAAAATCGTAGCAGCAAATGAGAAACGTTTTGTTGTAGATATCAAAACGTTAGTAAGAAAATAAATCTTTTTTAAGAATTGGAAAGGATTTCGAAACTTAACTAAGAAAATAAATCATAAATCATAATCAATTGATTGGAGCTATTTCAAGACAAGAAGTCAAAGATATGTTTCACTTCTTTAAAGAAATCAGAAATTTGAATGAGGGAACACTTTTGTCTTGCAATCGAGCTTCCACTTCTTCTACCTGTAAGGCATTGGGTCATGATAGGCCTTCTCTGTAGGTGGTCATTTGGTTTTGGCGTGATCCTTGCTGTTTCATGTGATATTTGCATCTGTTGTTGACAACTTGTTATTGATGAAAATTACTTTGTCAATCAGTACGAGGTGAGTTCATGTGACCAGTTCAAGGTCAACCAATAGCATCGCAGTCATGAAAATCATGACTCGGCCGATTTTGGGACTTAGGGTATACCCAATCCATTTTATCATGACTCAATGCCTTTAAGGTTGTGGTTGGAAATAGCAACATTTGCACAAGAAAAGAAAATATTAGCAAGAAAGAGAAAAAATGGTTGATATTTTGTAAGTGAAAAGCAATCGTGTTACATTCAGTAAAGAGAGAACAGTTTATGGCAGGAGCTACTGTTAATCAGCCTTTGTCAGCAAGGGATATAGTTTCGGCAAAGATATAGATTGGAGATTTCTGCAAAATTCGGAAATCTTCAGCAATATTTATGCAAATAAAGATACATTATCAGATGAAACATTTGTCTATACAAATCAATTGAAGATGGTAAATGAAAAAATCATTCTTTGATATGAGGAACACATAATAAATATTCCTCTAGACAAGACAGCCAACCACTGCCACCAGGTGCTAATTAAGGTCTCCACCTGCATTCTACTCAATCTAACAACAATAATAGGCTCTAAAGCAGTTATGGAATAACTTCCATGTGTTCTATTCTTCTTTGCTATAACCATTGAGGTATAATTTGCAAAAGCTAGCCTATTGTATTGTATGATTTTTTAATCTTTCTGTTTGAATCTTTATGAAAATTTCAAAGCTGAAAAAGAACATGAAATATGGAAGGATGATCTTTCTCTGGGTAGTTACAGGTGAAAAACTGACAAAAATGTCCTTTAATCAAAATAATCTTTCCTGATAACTGCATTACCTATCAGTGCATTGTTCCCTCCGAGTTCCAATAATGATCGACCTACACACGAGAAGGGGTAAAGCATGAGAAATACTCATAAAAAATGAACTACAAAAATCAAGAAAATACTGAAGCAAAGACATGCACAGTGAACACAAGGTGTTCAACCCGAAATACTGTCAGAAAAGGTGGTCACAAAGTACCATCATAAAATCGCGTTAAAGCTGCTCTTTAAACATATTAACAGGCTTGTTTGCAGCTGAAAAACTAAACGACCCAGGGCCATATAACCAACCGGCTTTCCATATTTTTAGTCGATTCATCATTATTTGCAAACAAAATTAACTTTCCCATGAAAATTTGAATTTTATGTTATATAATGAAGCAATTTCACTGTTTCCAGTTCAACGTGTATTCTATTGTGTTTTCAATCCTTTCTAATTTGGGCTTCACCATCAGAGCCTTAAAGACAGCTTTGTCACGCATTACGTGCTGAGCTGAACACGAACTATGAAGTAAATAGTATATACAAAAGTTTGTTTTTTCCCCTTGAGGTATCTAAATCTTTGATCTTCCCTTTTAGAATGTATCTCAGAATTTGCAGAAATTTTCACAGTAAGCTATAGATAATACAAGTTCAACACCACAGGTTCAAAAAAATTCCTCTTGAATATCTATGTGGAAGTTTAAGAAGCTTCTAGCTGTTTTTATGATGAACATAAAATTTATTCAATTTACCAAATCTATTTTGAACAGTGTTTCCCACCAAATGACCAACCTTAAAAAAAGAATGACAAATTAGCATATCGACACTACCTCACAGTACACATGTTTCAAGCTAATGAAAGGTTAAAAAGGTCTCCCAGTGCATCTTTCCATCGAGATGCAAGTACAAAATAGTTTATACTAAATCATCTCTAATCAGATACACATTAACCCTTTACTAACAAAATAAAGCAACCCTTAGCAATCTAAACAATCTTAAAACTTAATTTTATAGATATATAGATTTTAACACAAGCTCCTAAGACAGATAATGCGATGAAATTATAGACAAGTAATTAGACTTGCAACTAATTGCAGATTCTGTTGAAATATCGATGACTGAATTAGAAAACCCATCACTAAAATGTAAGACTTTTGGTTCAAGTGTGAAAAGAACCTTAAATTCAAGTTTAAGAAATCTTATCTGTGCAATTTATAAATAGAATAAAAATTCTAATATTTTCTAAATAAGATAGATTTTATCGAAAAGCCATTACCTTGGTGCTTCCAGTAAATGACACAAGATTCAGTCTCTCGTCTTTGCTGATTGCTTCACTGTAAATTGAAAGTGAATATGGGATTCAATATCTGCCGAAGACAGGCCCTTATCTTCTCAATATGTCTATTAGTAAAATTGTAAAAGAAGCTGTTACAAAATGCACCAAAAAACTTTCATTGTTGCAAAGTCCACAAAATCCAAAGCATCTGCTCATGCAGCCCTCAGGCGAATTATTGAGAAGGCAAACATGATCGCTGTGTGTTCTCTAACGACTGATCTTGCAAGGCAGACAAATGAGAATCTGGGTTGACATAAAATAATAACCAATGTATCTCTAATGTATTTCATTAAAAGATTAACAAATCTGTTGACAAAATTATTAAATAGATGAAGCTTAACACAACATAGTTTCTCCTGCCATCAAAAATTATACTTCTCTTACCCAATGTCTGCACCACCACAAATCATAGAGCATATTGCCCCTGGGTAGTTGTTGGCCTCAAGAACTTCAGTCATAATCCTGGAGAGAAAACAGTATTATTCATGACAGGATAACTTAATATGATACATAATCAGGATGAAGATGATATAATAACATGCAGCTTATTTTTGATGTGCAGTCACTAGAACTTTAGTCACCAAATATTGTAAGCATAGGACCTCCTATGAGTCACATGAAACCCAAACACCATTTCCAATGCAGCCCTAAGAGTTCAGTTACGCTGTTCAACAGCAACCAAGCCAAAATGATCAGTTGATAAATTTGCTGTTGCCGGGATTGTTCCACACACTCAACTAGCAAGTTGGCATGCTAATAAAAATATATTTTCTGTTTGCACAAAAATGATGGTACCCTTATATGATTTTCGTAGAAGCAGAAATGGAAATCGACAACAATGGGATTTAGGAATTGATGGTAGGGAACTGAGAATCAGGATAAAAACAGAGTGGGAATTCACGAACCAGGGGACCTATTGGGTACCCTCAAAAACTCCAGAACTACACGAACATATACTTCATTGTATTTCAGCTAACCTTCATTATTATTTTCTAACGACTTTAGGTGCTCTTTTCAGCTCAGAGAGTTTCACTTGCTTATTCAAAACTCTATAATTGCAAGCTAGGTTTTTTTGGGACCTATTCCCGAAACTTTGAAAAAGTTTAAACATGACCTTTAATTGGTATTTTTCAGTCAGATTTTTACCCTGGTCCCCTAGATGCCAATAACCCCACCATGATATCTGATTAAACCAACCTTGTTGTTGCCACAGATGTCAGCGGTGTAGTTGGGGCACCCTTCCAGATTTGGGTATTTCCACACACTAAACTTATTGCGGAGTTCCATCCCAGGACTGCAACTGGGAAGTTGAAAGCTGTAATGACCCCAATTGTTCCAAGAGGATTCCACTGCTCAATCAAACTGTGTTCTGGTCCTAAAAACAAATAAATCATTTTAAACTTACTCCACACTGTTAGCCATATCAATCAGCCTAAGTTCAAAAAGCATGAATTCCGTAATCCCAAAAAGAATTAATTTTGTAACTAACTTTCCCTGGTTCTTTAGTCCACAAATGTTGAAATTATCTCTCATAAAATCTAGTTTTTATGTGCTACATTAGATTAAGAGTAAAAGTGTTATAACTGATAAGAAAATATTATTATTCTCTTACAGTCAAACATTTATGCATCATAACAAAGTTGAATTGTACCAAAACTGTTATGATACTGACATAACAAAATGAAGATGGACATGAACCTTTCACAATCTCAAAATTTTACTATCAAAATTGCTTCAAAATTTCTATTGCTTTGGCTACATTTCTTAATTTATGGAAATTCAATGTTATCAAAAAACAATAAAATAACATTGTTTCAAATACATAATCAGTTAAAAAAAGATTTGACCTAAAAATAAGCTTACTCTCAGACGGCAGAGCTTTGCCTTCCAGCATTCTTGACAACCCAACAGCAAAGTCACAAATATCAATGTATTCTTGAACCTCTCCCTCGCCTTCAGGAACAATCTTGCCCATTTCTATTGAGATCTAAACAAAAAAGAGCAAAGAAGTTAATATATTTAATCAGGCAAATCTAGCAATGCCTTCTGTTTTGTAAGTAAATTTAAAACTCAAGATCACCAGAGACTCACTACAAGTTCCCATCAATGACTGTCATGAACAATATTGCTTTTGGATCACATGAAACTTGAGGCTAAGCAGATTTGGATCACACCAGCAAATTGAGGATAATTTACCAAAAACCATGAAACCTTTCAGTTCTTGTTCTCAAATCTCTAAGAGTTGTCCCTTTACTATTCTTGAAACTTAATTGAAACAAAATAATATCTTGGTCAAAAATATGCACATGTGTGTTTTTTCAACTTTT
Organism: Rhopilema esculentum; assembly: GCF_013076305.1. The sequence continues at coordinate 8,362,409 of NW_027019384.1, forward strand.
GGCCTGAGCTGGATGGATGCCTTATGGATAAAGAATATATTGTACCAAAGGTTACACTCAGTGGATAGAATTAATCAAAGAAGATTCGGAATGAGCTTCAAGGATGAGCAAAATGGTTGCATAATAACAGATATGATTTCTTAACAGAGCAAAAAACCCACTCACTTTAATCCTCTAGTCAGAAAAATTTTAGTTGACTGGATTGCTGGTATGACTAAATAACACAAAATTTTAGGGATGCTAAAAGGAACCAACACATAAAATTGCAGATAATGCTGGAAATAAATGTTTGTTATTGTAACATTATTTCTTCATGCTTTAAAAGCAGTTTAATAAAATAGATCAATATCCTAAGAGCAATGACCTTTAGCGTGACTATTTTGGTCTTGGTGATTGCTTCAACACGTGCTTTATCAACCACGGTCAGTTTGTATTAACCCTTAGATCATAAACATTGGAAATTCATAGTAATTACAAGAAATAAGATGAATAAAACTCTTTTTATCCAACCATGAAATTTTTATCTGTTTGATGATAGCAGAATGAAAACAATGACTACTTTTGGAAGCTCAAAAATGAAAAGAGGAGAGAGGGTCGGACTGAATAACTTGAAAAACCACAAAATAGTTTGTCTGAATAAGAATATGACACACTTAACACATATCATTACCTAATTTACAAACTTGTGGATTACATAGTTATAACACAATCACATCTCAATGAAATAGGTTGCAATCACATCTAAAGAGCATACCAGCTTTCCAAGTTGTGTTTTCTTTTCTCTAAGAGCATGACCAATTTGTCTAATGATCTCTCCTCTGTGAGGGGCAGGAACCTTAAAAACATTATACATGGTTCAGTCACTAATCACTAAAACAATTTTACATTGAAAAATAGAACTACACACCATCAGATAAATTAAAATGTACAATTTTGACAAATTAAAGAGTATTTGTGCGCAATTAAGAAGATATTTTCAAGTCTTATAGCCAGTTTGAAGTTGCAGCTCTTTTGAAGAGTTTCTTTGTATGTTGGCAGAGATGCACCTGCAACAATGTTAAGATAAATACTTACAAAGCTTGTCTCAAAGCCACATACATGCCTGTCCCTTTTGAAGATCAGTAACAGATGAAATAATTCAAGGAAGGAAGGAATGCTAACTACAATTTTGACCAGCTAATAAGTGGCTAATTTCTAGAAAATGGCTAAATTCTAGTAAAGCTCTCTGTGCATTGAAGTTTCACCAGAGCTTTGATGTTAGGATCTCTGGAAGCATTCCTTGAATGTGCAACTTCAAGTAGAAAAACAAACCTCACGCCATATTTTAGATGCTTCCTTTGCTTCAGCCACTGCATTGTTGTAGTCGATCAAAGTTCCCTGAATTACAAGATTTTTACAAAATTATTACTGAAATCTTTGAAAACTCTAGAATCAGTGATTTAAAATTCAAGTTTCAATAAATGGTTAGAAACACATTGATTCAGCAAAGTGACTGAAAACAACATTGTGGACATCTATTGATTGACAAGTACAAGGACAGTGATGCCACTCACTTGTTTTACTTTTGCAATTGCCTCTCCGGTGCCAGGAAAGTAAGAAGTGATCCACTGTTAAACAAAAGAAACAGAGCAAATTAGAGTTTTCAAATAATAGAAAGAGATAAAAAAAATTTTCAAAAAAACATCCAAGAACCCATATATGAGGGTATCAGGTATCCATGCTGAATCACGCAATCACGCGTAAAATAATTGCAAATCACGCTTTCACGGCACTGGAAATTAAATTTCACGATCAAGCCCCCTAGAAGCTCTCCAAATTTTCAATAACTATCAATTAGGAGTAATTTGTTGTTGGCAGAGCCATCAGCATTGGAATCTCTGAGTAATGGAGACATGCATCTGGCCTGGTACCGGAAATCAAGACTTTTTGCTTGAAAAACGAAAGCACTCTATTTCGAAATTCGTTAGCAGCAGTCATTCTCACAAAATCACGTCATGATTAATGCTGATTAACGTGTCACGCGCGTGTAAACGCAAATACAAATTTATTTCACGAATTCACGCATCGAAAATACGCCGATCCAATATATTGTTTCAAATACTGGAGTAACACAGATTTGTTGTTTTTCTAAATTTACAAGCTAATCAGTGTGGATTACGATCTCAAGTTTTTACGAATATAGTTTTTGACTGCTGTTGGCTAAGGGCATAAAATTAGCATAGAATATAAATAGGTATGACAGAAACGATTTGCCTTCACGCTCACGCTGAATACGCACATAATACCACAAAATAAAGGCAATTCCCAGCACACACCCCCGAACTGCCCTCTTCTTATTTTTCAAGTGGTAGAAAAACCTCAGTACATTTAACCACATCAATAGACAGTTGTTTGAGTGTTCATGACTTTTGCAAGAAGCATAAAAACTTTCATCAAATAGCAATTACCTCTCCAGAGCCGACCCATTTACCACCAGCAAAAACTCCTAAATTTTCTTCCGCAAGTCCCAGCTCTTTGAGAAAACCATACTTCGGCTGGTTGATGAGATAGGCCTGGTCTGATGAATCTGTTGCAAGACCTTTTGCTAGAGCCTTATGTATGCTTCTGAGGGATCCTAACGCGCGGATGTGTCTTCCATTGTTTAATGCTTGCAACATTTTGCCTTGAACCTGTGTCGCAGAACATGCAGGCCTACGTGTATCGTTTCGATGTAGGACCTTCAGTGGCAGACCTAGACGGGGAGTCTGGATCTGAGCATTTTCCACGTGAGGTTATATTTGGAATTTTAAAAGTCACAATTTAATTATTCCAGAATTTTATCTTATGGTTATGAACAAAATAATCACAAACAGAGCCCTCGATAGCATTTGTCACGAATACACTCTTTTTTCTTATATTTTTAGCTCAAGTAAATTGAGATATTGATTGTTACAAATTTGGCGGAGATCGAGGTGGGTCAGGGGGGCCTAAAACCCCCTTGTAAAGCTAAACAGCTATTTCGTCAGAAAATTTCTGATCTTGTCGGAAATATATCATGGTTTTCTATTTTCTCTAAGTGTTACATTTTGAGAGGACATTCTTTAAAGGCCATTATAACGATTTCTTCAGTTGTTCTGGATTAGATTGGCCACTTAAAAATGCCTTTTGCGAAGAGAAGACCATAAAATCTTCAATTCGTATGATTTATGACACACGACAATGAGTAAATGATAAGATTTTATCTCCTGTTCTATTTCAGTTCTAATGTCATTAAGTTACGTTTTGAATCTGTGTCACAACCTTTTTTGAATCTGTGTCAAATGCTCACCAATAAGGTACACGCCACAAAAATGACATTTTTATACAAAAAATACTTTGCAACCTGGTATTAGATCCATGCGCTCCTTATGTGCTTAACTTTTGGAACAATGTTCCAGTAGATATAAAAATATCATTATTGTTTTACTCAACAAGAATAATATAGCCCCTCTTAAAGAAACACCCCTGCAAACAACACCCTACATTATTGTTATTTATTGCTTGTTACTTTAAGTATTCTATATAATGTATGAACATTGTATGTAATTAGTTCTAATGTAATTCTAGTAAGATATTCTATGTAGAGGAATTTAAAATTTTAAAAAACTGAACTGAACTATGTTCAAATGTATGAAAAAATGTTTTTTAGATTTTTGTCGGAAAATCTCAGTTTTGCCCTTCCTATGAAATTTCCTATCCACGCCAACAAAAACATAAGGAAAGTTACAGCTTACATAAGCAATTCTTACAGATAAATGGACTTAAAGAAACATTTATGCTACAATAATCTAAATAGATTCGTTTCTTTATAACGTTTTCCCAGGAAGAGTCAATAATAGAAAATGATAACGACTCAGCTCCGTTCTTTTGGCCTATTTTTTGACACATGGTTTGATAAAATTGTTCTTATGAAAAAAATTGTATCGATATTTGTCCTGGTTGGTGATGCACAACATTAACCCTTTGAATGTCTCGCTAGAATGATCTTCATAACGGTTATAACTTTGTAATATTTCACTCTCCCAAAAAACCTTTAGTTAAAACTATAAATATAAAGATTGGCAAGGAACTCGTTAAGCAGGCTAAACATGCCAAGTTTCTTGGTGTTCTGTTGGATGAGAATCTTACCTGGCAGTATCACTTGAGTAAACTTTCAAAAAAAAATTAGCAAGGGCTTGTGGCATTTTCTTCGAGTTAAGGCATCTCCTACCTACCAATGTTTTAGTTTCTTTATATAACTCTTTATTTTCCTCACTTCTTCAATATGGAGTTATTGTCTTGGGTCTTACTCATGAAGTGCATACAAAGCCAATCTATCTTCTACAAAAGAAAGTTGTCAGAGCAATTGATTTTCAGAATTTTATATCTCCATCTTCTCCAATCGTTTCTGACTTGAAAATTCTTAAATTATATGATTTACTTGATTTGAAATTGCTAATTTTTGTTTATGAGTCTGTTAACAGATTATCTCCACCTTACTTTCACAATTTTTTTACAATGTTGTCAAATGTACATCAATATGATACGAGGCAGGCGCGTGAGGATGGTATCTTTGTGACACAGCAACATACATTGCAATATGGTATAGTCTGTCAGATATACTGGTTGGTGCAAAATCCTGGAATAACATTCCATTCAACATCAAACAATCTCCTTCAGCTACAAGTTTCTGTCGTCAATTAAAGTTGTTTCTATTCTCCACCAAATTTTGGTCCTAAATCATTGACTAGAACATTTGCTTTGCTAAGATCTTGTGACATAAAATGATGAAATGACTTTGGGTGGTGGGGCCTTTCTTGGGGCTGCTAAGGGCTTTCATTCTGGCGCATGTTTGGGTGTGGGGTCTTGGGAGAATCTGGGAGGTGGCATTTTGTGCTTGGCTGTGCTTTGGGATAGGCCGGTTTGGGGGCATGTGAGGTAGTATTGGATTACCGGTGTGGCTTTTGGTGTTTCTGATTGGGTTATCTTGGGGTGCAGCTGGGCCTGGGACTCTTGCACTGACTTCCGGATTCTCCTGGTCGCTTCATGCTCTGATGTGTGTTGGGTTGGGGCTTTTGGTATGCCTTGGGATGGTCTCATCATTTAGAGTACTTCCAAAAAAAAATTTCTTGGATTTATCAACCTCTAAATATTGTTTCAAATTTTTGTAAAAAAGTAAAAAAGATTTTAGTATAGGGGGTGCTCTCTCCTTGATTAGTTTACCTATTGAGATAGCTCCTTCTTAAGAAATTCCTCTACATATAAATATCCAGTATTATTGTAATGTTTTTATGTTAGCTATTTTGTTGTATTTGTAACCTGTTGTACTTAAATGTTGTTTATCTAATTGATTTTAGTATTGGATTATCCAATGGAATATGGATCTAATGGACTAATGGATTATAAAATGGATTTTTGTATGTTGTTGAATTTTGAATAAAATGAAAATGAAATAAAAAAATGAAACAAGGGAACTCCTGGTAGCAGGGACGCCTGCACAAGTAAAGGGTAGAGTGGCAAGTTTGTAAATTGGAGAAAATCATTTGACGTTTTTTAATTTGCATTTGACATGGAAAGATTAGTCCTTGCTACCTTCGCCGGCTGAAAAGCTCCCTTAACTGGAATCCACCCATGTAGAGAGTGAATATGCTGAATTAATTGGAAACCTAAAATATTGCCTCAGATGTAAGATTTGTACCTAAAACTGCCATTGACTCGAATTTCTTAACATATCATAGATCCAAAAACGTCAACGAAGTGCAAATTGGCCAATGTTTCGAAAGCTTATACCTCAAAGTATCAAATTTAGGCATGTGAGTGAATATGGACCAAAAATACACTTATTAATCAATGTTGACACATTTATTATCAATTATGAAAATTCGTCAATCATCAACAATCGTCTATCTACAATGTCTGCCAAAAGTACTTGAAACACCCAGCAATTTGCGTTGCTTTTTATATTTTTCTTTCCTCTTCTAAAAAAAATTACTACTGCCGCGGCCTTATCCCTAGAACAATGCTGATAATTTAGAGAAATATCGAAGAAGCACAAAAGAAGCGCAAAAGAAAGTGCTTCCTAAAATCCTAGCCCGTTTCACACTAAACCTTCCGTAGGGGAGAGGCGGATGATTGACTTGACTTTGGAAACTGACGTCAGTGTTCCAAGACTTTTGGAAGGGATTGTAGGTGACATTTCTCTCTTTGCCGAGTCCATCCACTGAACCCATCTGTTCCAAAATTTGCTTTTTTTCTCGTACTACCTATAATTAGAAAATTTAGGAAAAAAGATAGTGTTTTTATTATATTTAGAGACCATTATCAATCAGGGTAATTTTCAAAAACCCGTTGCACGTAGGTATTACATTCTTTAAACAACTGAAATTGCTCTATGGAGTTCAAAGGAAGTGAAAAGCCATGCACCTGTCAAATGCTACAGGTGTATAAAGATTAGAGAATATATTACCTTGCCTCTTCGATGGCGGCATAATTATTCATTTTGAAACCTGCTTCGCTGGGGGTAAACAAAGGACTTGCCTTATGTTCTGCTCTGAGTATAAAAGCCACATCATTTTGATCAAAGTGGCGGCGAGGAAGGTTGGAAAAATTTCTCTCTGTATACACTTCATGTTCATACGATGTCTGCCTCAAACCCGGTGGTGAGTTATTTTCGGAAGCACTTTTGTACAGATAGATTTGATATAATTGAAGTAAAAAGCTGCAATTTTATTGCTGAATATTTTTGTTATTTAAATTTGCAGCCGAGACTCTACAGAACTGTTGTCGACGAGGTGGTAAAAAATGTCAGGGAATCCTTTCTAAATGAAGGAGTCGACGAGCAAGTTCTTCTTGAGCTTAAACAGGTAGGAAAAAGTTATTTATATGTAAATAATGAGAAGTAAAGTCCCTTGTAACCATTTTGTTGGCAAACAAATGTCTTAATTCAAGCCCTTTCTTGCTGTCCATCTGTGTCTGCGGCGGACTAATCCCAAAGTTTTCGAAAAACAGATCGATTATTTCGAAGTTCCTAAACTCCTACGTTATAGAATTATAATGGAAATGTTTGCTGTAGAAAACATCCCTTCCTCTCGGGTTAATAATCCACTGTTTCTCTTTCGATGGTCTTCGTGCCCTCTAGCGCCCGATTCCGTCAGAAATTATCGTGAACTGGAAGCCATATTTATACAAATACGAAGTTAGCGCAAAGGATCCTGGGAAGCCAACCGGTCAGATGACGTATTTCCGCTGGAGGGGATTCGTTTCAATCCTGCCACTCGCAGGACTTTCTACCTGCAATGAGTGGGGGTTTTGGAAGGCTGTTTTAAAGACATATTAGAGAATTGACTAATCATTTGTATCTATAAATTCTGAGAATATTTAGTTAGATTTTTGGCAGTTGTTTAGTTCATCCATGTTGTTCAGCTTATAGTGGCAGCAAAAGTACTAATGAAAAAATGTCCATCCCAAATGCTAGGGTTAAAAAATGATTGGAGGGAAGTTGAAAAGAATACCCGTTTCACAAAGCATCAAATAATGGTTGTTATCTCTAAGATTAATTTCAAGGTTAAGTCCATTCAGAGATAAAACAGCTAAAAGTACTGTTTTGGAGAATCATAATTTTACTTTAAGAAACAGCATTCGGATTGGTACTGTTTTACATAACCCAACAATAAATTTAACAAATCTAAATTGAATTTATTTTTTATTTTTCTACAGCTTTGGGAAAGCAAACTGCTTCAGTCAAGAGCGATAGATTTTATGCCAGCTGATGCCTCTGTAAGAGTGAATATGAACCTCACTTATCCTCTAACTATGCCACAATCAAGTAAGTGATTGCTTTCCTAATTCTTTATAACAACTCTCTTAATGTTTTATTCTTGTAGCATTTGCAAGTCAAGCGAGCATGTATTTGACTTTTGCAGGTTTTGAAAGGGGGCAAAAATTCAAATTGCTTCTTTATCTTTGCTTAAAATCTCAAACTTAACATTTTTTGTAATAAGAACTGAAGAAAATAACATAATGATGATAACACAGGAGAAAGAAGTTGACAATAAAATGAATAAGATGAACACAAAGATATCAAGACAGGTTGTTATTTGGCTAGCACAGTTACTACATCCCTTACCTATATAAAGATGGCATTCGTATCATCACAATTTTTTTTCTATAAAAAACATTTTTCAGGTGAACAGACTAGAGGCCAGAAAGTTGCAGTTGCTGGACAGATAGTCCAAGCTGATAATGGAACAGGGCCAATGGTGTATGTCAGCCATCACCCAACTTTAGCCAATGTTCAACAGCTGGTTGGTATCCTATCATATGTTGAAATGATTTTAGGTGCTATGTCAAATTCAGCCAGCCTTTTGAATGAAACCAAAGATAAATTTATTGTGGAATTTACAAATATAAATTTTGCCCATGGAGCTAATTTGCCCCCCCCTCGTTCAACTCTAGATCTTTGTCAAAAATCATTTGGTTCCCTGTATGGTATGTTTTGCATCTGAGCCTATAGTACTATAAAGTATTTTTCTGATTGCTTCGGTTTTATTGTGACAGTAAGTTGAGAATTCTATTATATAAGAAAGTTATCAAGAGTTCTAATTCAAGGTGGATTTTTCTTCCTTAGTTTGAATACTTTCACTTAAGCCAGCATATTAATACTATCGCTTTGGCCATTGTATTGAAATAAGCACCAATGAGGAGTTCAAGCAAAACCTCCAGTAGTAGGACAGAAAGTGTCGATTCTAGCCTTAGAAATCTGGGGGGGGGCTAACCGGGGACCAAACTTTCAGTTATAGGAGCCAACGCTAGCTATTACTTTGGGATCCAATAGAATGTAAAGCAGTGGTGGCGCGGTGGTTCAAAATTAGCTAGCTACAAAGCACTGGTTCTTAGCTCTCCATAGATAAGTATGTCCTTGGTACAGCTCTATCGTGGCTGTTATCATTATGCCAAATAGTTTTATTAGTGGTGTAAGGAGCAGCTGTGTCCCCTAGGAAAAATAACAAAGAAAAATTGTTGCTGAGGGCCTCTAAAGGTTCGGGACCGTTTGTTATTTGACTAAAAGTAACTTTGTTCTGTTACTCCACTGAGTTTTATCTGTTTAACAATAATGCATCATGAACATGGTTTTCAACAGAAGAACTAAACTTGTAAAAAAAAAGTCTATTAGCTTTGTGAAGTTGATTGGTAAAATTTTTCCATAGTAGTTATGTCTTATATCCAACCTCCATGAGATCAAGCAAATCATTCTGTTACACAGAATTTCAAGTCATACAATTTCAATAAGCAATAGTAGATTGCCAAGGTATACTGGGACGCAATGGGGCTGACCCTGCGCAAGAAGGTGGATCTTCATGATAATATATAGCAAATATAGAATTTAAATGATTGTGAAGAATGAATTTTTCTTCGTAACTACAGAACTCTTGGTAACTCTTGGTTTTTACTTGGTAACTTATTAGAAAGGAGCCAAAATTTTATAAATGTCCACCTCGGTTAAAAGAAAGGCATATCAGGGCCTCTAGTTTGTTAAATGAATGCAGTAAAGATCGCATTGAGGAAAATAAAGAGAGCAACCCTAACAAAGTGAAAAACGATTGAACAGCTTCGGCAGAAGACATTGAATTTTCAATAGAAACTTTTGAAAAAACTGGGGGGGGGCAAAATAAGGGGCAAAAAAAATTTCTGCCCCCCCCCATCCCCCCCTAGAAACGCCACGGAGGACAGTTCTTTTCAAGTTAAAGCAGGACAATGTTTTTGATCAGTAGTATGATATAATTTAAAACAAATTAATTGCAAAAGTTATTAAAATATCCTAAAACAGAGTGCCCCAGCAGCACAAGCAGCATTAGCAATGCAAGGAGCAAGTCGTGATGTAGGGGTGTCTTCTGGTGCTACCAGCACAGTCCAGCAAATCCAAAACTCTCTTGCCCATCAGAGTCAACAAAGCAAACAGCAACAACAACAACAGGTGCTTCAGCATCAATTCCAGCTTCAACAACAGCTACAACAACTCCATCGACACCATATCCAGCAGCAGCAACAACAGCAACATCAACAACAGCAACAACATATTCAACAACAACAATCTCAACAACAAAAGATCATTTCCCAGCATGCAGTTCAGCAGCAGCAACAGCAACATGGGAAACAACTTCAACGTGTTGAACATACTCAGAGCTCGCAGCAGCAGCAACAGCAAAATACTGGAATACAAGTATGTGATTGGCTTTTTGGACCTTTCTTCTCTCTGGTAAATAGGTTTTAGGCCCTCAAGAAAGTGAACATAAAAAATTTTCCTAAAGTCTTATTTCAAGAACACAGCTTTATAATTTTGCTGGAAAATTTTTCATAGATTTCGTGTTTAAAAAGTTGAAAATTTCCTTTTTGGAGAATTAGCTTGTTATTTTTCCTGAACTTCTTCCTCAGAATTAAATTTTATGAATTCTGTTCCAGGTTTTACAAGGAGAGCCCTCAACTACTGGTAAGTTATATTTTTTTATTGTTTCTGTTTTATCATTCGTTTCTATTTTTCTATATATTCTTACAAGATTATGATTACACTTTTTATCGGTTATTGTTGATTCCCCTTCTTTCCTTAATTTGCAGTTTTTGGGATATCGGCCGGTGGCAGAGGACCCAGGGTAATATACACACAGCCAGTACCACAACAGCAGACACCGCAACAACAACGAATCCTTGCATCAAAGGTAAGTTGCTGAAACTGTAAAGGACAAATTATATTTTCGTCTTTTGTTAGAAAGATTACTATACAGCTCTCTTCCAAAATTCAAGCCAAAATTTTGCTACTAATTCACATTTTTATTGTACTAAAGTTCCATCAACGAACATTTCCACCATAAGATGCTCTCAAGGAATAGGTGCTTCATCACAGCCTACCGTAACTTTTGCCACGGATGTTTTGTGATATAAACCGTTTACTTTTGTTTCCGTTTTTCCTGATTCGCATTTGCCTTTGTTTCATTATAAGGTTCTTAATTGCAGAGAAAATTTGAAAAAAGGTTATTAAAGTAACAATTTATTTAGTTTGAGTTTGAGTATTGCTTAAGGAAAGGATTTTGGATTATCAAATTGGAACACAGAGGGTTAGTATTTCAATATATTAAAGATCAGAGAGACAAAGATAGGGTTCTTCCACTTACTTTCATTATTCTTAATTACCTTATGACCAATTTACAAGAAATTTATTTTCAACACCAGACCCTGACACGTTTTTATAAAACTGCGTTATAAAAGTTTCATCCAAATGCAAACGAATCATAGTTTTACGTCTTCAAGTAAAAGTTCCGTCTTCAAAAATAATCAGAACTGAAAAGCGTTTTCAAGCGTTTGCATTGCGAGTCACCTCATTATTGTTTTCGAGTGATCTTTCAAATGTTTTCGAGGTAGAAGTGCAAGGAAGTTATTACATTTTACTCGGACAATATATTCATGTGACCAGGGGGTCTGAGTTTTAGCAGGAAGTATTGTGTTATTAAGAGTATCGATTTACGGCTGTGTTTTAGCAAATTATTCAAGTTGATGGTGCAGGCGACAGCAGCAGTGATGATGATGATAATTATGATGACTTCGATCAGTATCCAATCAAAGTTGAATCAAGGAACGAAAACGACAGCGAGGCAATTGATGGAGATGAGGTCAGTTGTTTTAGATAAAACTCCTCGTTGTTTTTAAAGAAGTAACCACCTTTTTTCAAAACAATTACTTGCCATCGATCAGGTTTTGATAGAGCGAAGCATAGTTTTTGATGCAAAGGGGATGAGCTGTTAACTTGAAAATAAGCGTATTAGAAATTTTCTTTGGGCCTAAGTTTTCAGGTAGAGAAAATTTTGTAAAAAAGTTTAATGTTACATTCTTTGGGTTCTACTCTACGTTCCAGTGTAAAATGAAATAAAACTGTATGAAAATTTTCGTTCTATTTTTTCAGCCAATTATAAAAGTTATTTTGATTTCTTTCCTCGATACCCAAACTTTGTTTATAAGCAAGTTGCTACTAGGGTGAAATCTCTTTTTATGTATAGAACTGTCATTATTTTTAGGCTGTTTGTAAAGAACTGTTTTTGTTAGTCTGAAGAATGTAAGAATTTTTTGTAACAATCGAAAGAATAAATTTATTTCAGCAGGATGAGGCCCTCAACACAGATGACGATATTTCAGACGAGGATCCAGCTGAGCTCTTTGATACAGATAATGTCGTTGTATGCCAGTATGATAAGGTATGTTATGTTCCTGCAATTTTCAAAATAGTCAGAACTACTAGGAATAAGTTACTCGTCCTAGGAATAAGTTAATAGTCAGAACTCCTAGGAGTAAGTTGTTCGTCCTTGCAAAGTGTTTAGTTTGTGTTTGTGGCAATTACAATTGTTTCTGTGAGTTAGATCAAGATACTGCCTGACGCCAGCTGCAATATGTAGACCTAGTTAACTTGTCAAATCTGAAATAAGTATTACTGCTGCTTTGTCTTGGTTTATGTAGTTTAGAATCAAGACAATGTTACAGTGATTAGATAAGAAGGGAGGTAGTGTCTTTTCGCCCATATCTTTACCATATTTTCGCCCATATTTTGCATAGATTCAACTATTTTTCACATTATATTATTCTTAGATAATATGGCCTAGACCCTATTATTCTAAGAAATGTTTTTCTGATGTCTTATCGTAGCGCCTCTTTTGTATATAATGTATAACAATAATGGAGATAATATGTGGTTGGCATACCATGACCCACGAGAGAGTATGCCCTAGAGTACACGAGTCCATTAGAATCTGTCATACAAGAAGCATCATCATTATCAAGTGACGAGTCTCGTTATCATGGTCATTCAATTCAGAGAGAGGTTGCAAAAGTTTAATGGCCTGTGTTCCTGGCTCCTCAGCTTGTCGCTAAAAATATACATTTTCTGTTTTCTTATTTCAGATTGCCAGAAGCAAGAATAAATGGAAATTTTACCTGAAGGACGGGATTATGAACTTGAAATCAAAAGATTATGTATTTCATAAAGCAAATGGTGAATCTGAATGGTGAAAATTCCCAGCAACGGTTCACGATGATTTGTTAGTGTAAATGTAGATTTTATCGGCATATTTTATCGTGATGACGATTTTTCTGTTCCTTCCTGGAGCAATACTCTCAGCGATATGCCGTGAAGATGGTGGAGATAATTCGTGACTTGGCTGTCTTCGGTTTGCTGACATTTATACGAGAATTTGACATTGTCTTAGTTAGGGATTCAGCGAGCATTTGTTTAGACTTTGTTGTTTGATTGAAAGGGGTGGGAAAAGCGCAGTGCGCACTCGATAACTATTGTAAAAAGAATATCGGTATAATTTTTGTTGTCTTGATATAATTGTGTTATTTCAATTCTTCTAAAAGAATTATCTAAAGTAGTAATCGTTTTGCTTGTAGTTTTTTTGCTAAAGCTTTGCTTTCTACAACAAAAAAGGGAAAAAAGAGAGCTATTGCATGTTTTTTGAAAGAAACAAATTTTGCATGCTTGTTGAGAGTAGAAGATTTTCGATGAAATCTCTCATTGTAATGGTCGAACTTTACCTTACTGCAAACGAGTTCAAATAATTCTTTCTTCCGAGGTGTCTTTTCAGTTTTCCTACATTGCTTGTTTACGACATGCTCTTTGGCTGCTGTAGCATGCAGGCATTGTTTCTATGTTTGTACCCACGGCTACTTTGGCACTCACTTCAATTCGATTTGTAAAGAAAGGGCGATTAGGGGGGGGGGTTATCCTAGGGAAACCCTAGAGATCTAGAGATCGACGTAACCAAACAGAGCAAATCACCGAATCCATCATGCCATTGCAGTTAAGTTCCAGCATCTAACTTTGATACAAAATTGGGAAAACCGTTTCAGGTATAAATAATTTTAGCAATTAGGTCGCAGAATCCGGATAAAAAATTGAATATTTTATTCACTAGTAGCAACTGGTAAATTCGTGTGAAGTTTCAGCATAAGTACATCAACTTTTGCAACTCCTTTTGCAATAATTTGGTTTATTTACCTCTGTTTATAGTTTGTTGACTTCCATATATTTTAACCGTCGATCTTCTTTTCTTTTTTTCTCATACTTTCTCTTCTATTTTTACCCATATTGGTCCTTTTCAACCATTTCTATTTTGCTGTCTTTTATTTTCTCCACCGCTTCCCCTTCCTTTCCTATGTTTCTTTACCTTGCCAACTTTCTGTTATTTATCTCTCCTTTCTTTAGAAAAAGTTGCATGTATGATCGATAATATAATTTGCCTATGATATTTAAAAGAGACCTTGAAACAGTAATAAAGATATTTGTAGATATGCATTCTCTTTGCTTCTCCTTGATTTTTGGCCCTACCAGTGGATGCTTTTGAAGGGGCAAGGTACTGGTGCCAGCCGCTTGGTGGAGCCAAACGCTTGGTGGAGCCAAACGCTTGGTGGAGCCAAACGCTTGGTGTTGTCAGCCACTTGGAGACAAAATAAAGAATTAAGACCATGTCATTTTCACTGTCATATAACGCCCTTTTATCATTCTTTTAATAAAGTCAATTTTAATATCATGGAATCGTTTCACAAAAAAATTTTCCAAAACAATACCCCTCCCATATTCTTTTTCTTGTCAAATTTTGTAGAAACACAAAGTTGTCTCTCCGCCCCTCAGTATCCTCCTAGGGTTTGGCCTTGTACTGGAAAATATTCGACTACGAATCTTACTTTCAATGACATGGATGATTTAATCCGTGTACAAAAGCTCAAACTTCCACATTTTGTCTGTATACGGTTCATATCCATGCTATCAGACATAAGGTTGTTCAAAGGAATTTGTCGGTAAACATTCAATCGACGGGGCGAACGGGAAATCCAAAAGAAACTTGCAAGAAGACATATTGAGTTACGCACACATTACGTTTTAAGACAGTGGGCAAACAAGGGAAAGACATTGTCAATTGCAGATGTCGATGCTCGTTTTCATGGAAAACACGCCAAAGCATTGTCCTTGCTGTAAATGAGAGCAAGTTGGCGGTATACAATGATTTATAATTAAATTTTTATAAGCTAAATCAGCAAATCTGACGCGTATGGAACATCTTGCAGTATTGATAAGATGATGCGCTAAAGGTTTATGCCTAAGTTCTGCAATATCTTCCAAGATTGGTCCATACTTTGAGCAAAGGTTGATAAAACTGTGAAGCAGTATTGCAACAGCATGACGTCAAATGTTGTAGCGGAGGTTGAGAGTGGAATGCTGTTTTTACAGAAAATGTTTTAGTAACAACCAAAATAGATACGAATCTTTATTCAAATTGAAGCAGCCCTACAATGAAATTTTTGTGCTAAAGGCAATGACCAACAGAGAAGCCAACGAAACCACTGCTTTAGTCAACCATTTAAAAGAGTCTTGTTTTCAAAAGATAAATGCGATTTACGACAATATTGGTCAGAGGTTGTGCGAATTTAGGTCGAGACGAGATTACGTTGCTAAATGGTGTGACCCAAATCACAAGCAGTTTTAGCGAATTTTTGACTTGGATTATCAGAAGGCGAATTCACTGAGACAAATTAGAGATATTTATACGATATTTGGTGGTGGAAAGTGGTATATCTCGATTATTTTTCAGCGGGAAACGAGAAAGTTCTGATTTGTGGTCAAACAAAAGAAGTAGGATGACAGTGAAAAGCTGAATTTATCAAGAAGTTGTGTTGTGAATGATCTGACTACTGTGAAGATGTAGAGCTTTTTTTGTAAAAGAACAGAAGGGGAACGAAAACCTTTACAGGAGCTAGTTATTTTCAAAACAAAGGATTATCACAATATGGCAGCGAAAACAACGTGCAGTTTGGAAACAGCCAAGCGCTCTCGGAGTCAAAATTCGATTTTCAGTCAAGACAAAAGTAAAGACGCTTCTCTTAAATCTACTACAAATTCGGCTTTACTGAATGATTCTTTTACTTTACCTGGTATGAGGTATAACAAGCTAAAGCAAAGAAAATCTAGACTCCCAAGGCCATTACGACTGCCGAAAACTTATCAGCCTCACCTGTTGTCGCCATTGCAAGAGCAGATGCTTGCACAGAGATTGAGCAAAGTTCCTGAAAGATGGAACGAAAAGTATGTGGAAGAAGCAGAACAACGAAGAATGTTTGTTGCCAAACGTGTGACTCCGACCGAAGCTGAACGGATTGTGCGGCAACTGTCCGCAACCCCAAAGCAGGAGGAACCCAAGAAAGATATTGAAGAGCATGACAATTTGTTTGGGTTTGAGCAGGAGCATGAGCCTAACAGCAACGAAGAAAGAAAATTCGACGAAAATGAGGTAGATAGATTGGTACAGAGGCTCACTCAAGCCAGAATTCGCAACCGTAAAGAGAGCAATGAAGATATTTCTCAGCCAACAATGCATGGTAAAGTTTACATTACAAAGAATGAAATGAGCCAACTTACCGAGAGATTATCCAGACCAAAATCTCATGTCGACCCCGAGGACGAGCAACTAAAACGGGATAATTGTTCTCGGTATAAAGGAAAGAAGATGGGCAAAAAGGAGTTGGAAAATTTTGTGCAAAGAATTTCACGCAATGACGCTAAAATTGATGTAAAAGAAGAACGTGGGAGGAAGCAGCAGTTGGGATATTTTGCAGTGTGGACTCCCTGTGATGCCGATTTCGCAAAATGGCGTTTGGTGAACCGGGAGTAACATCTTGATATAAGAAATCAATCTTTTCGAATGCCCTGATGGATACTTTCTTTTACGAACTTAGTAGGAATTGAAATGCAACATAATGTATCGAATAATCTGTTTAAATAACTCATGTTTGCCTAAACACCTAGGACACTGGAAAGCAGAGTTCAGAAAACATTACGGTTCCACAGGTGTGGGCCGGAGGAACGTTATGAAGTAGCTTTGAGGAAAGCCAAGGCATAAATTAATAAAATTCTAAAAATGGAAAGGAGTTTACCGCATTAATACTAAACCATATATGATTTTACTTGAATTGTATTTCTAAGAAACTTCTATTCAAAAGATGCAAGGAAAACTTAACTTGCGGAAGGCGAGAAGGACCAACGTTCATGCAGGGAAATGTTGACATGTTTTCTGAACTCTGCAATAACTTCGCGCCTGGAAAGTTTTCGTTCGTTTCTCCAGCGCCTCATATAAAGTATAAAGTTTATTTCGAAAATAGTCTCCTAGGCAAGGCACTTCAAGGTAAGACTTTACAACATAGATATCGTGAACTCAATGTTAGAGGTCAGTATTCTAACATGATCACTATCAGAAAATGCAGAATTATAAGCGAAAGAAGTTAGATCTTACCAAACGTATATCCCTCAACCAACAAATGTTATAAATTCCGCATTCTCTATGAACTTTGAAGAGGCATGGCAGTCCATGCTCGACAGAGTACTCACCGTCAATTCTTAAAACTGTCTCACGTGCGTTTTGCATTTGGGTATCGTAAATTCTCTAGAGGATGCTTTACGACATGACCTTTGAGTTTACACTCGCTGCTCTTGCATCATTTGAAAGAAAGAAGACTACCCTCGTGAAATTTTTAGTCCCATGAGCATAGCAGCTTTGAGTGGAATTCCTGTTGATTCACAGTCAAGGAATATTTTTTCGTGACACTCGCATCCACGTGACACTAGAGACAGTAGTTCCCCATCCCTCAGTTAGCTAGATGGTGGACGTAGAGAATGGCAGCGGTAGAAGACAATTCCACTGAAATACGTTGAGTTGGCTTTGCAAATTTCTTACTCCAGGCTCCTAATTTTCATTAACTTAATTCGCCGAAGGCAAAGCTTAGTGAGCAAGTATCACGAAGCAAAGATGAAGGAAAAACGCAGGATGCAAAAGTATTCATGTGTGTAAAATCCAACATCAAACATATTTATCTATCTAACGAAAATCCCAATTGCATAAAGAATTATTTACAAGCTTTGCAATGTTTAAAATTCACAACAGCTCTCCGATTTTCTGCTTATTTCAGTCATCGTGAAATAGAATAATACTTGTAAGTTTATTAAATATACAGCAAAATATTAAGCTTTCGTTGAGTATTAATATCTTTTCTGTAGTGACTGGTAAAACTTAGATAGATGGTGGATGAGAAAACAGAAGAGTTGAAACTGAAGGTCGGTTTATATGCAGGATAGGAAGGGGTGCTATGTTTACAACTTTAAGGTGAAAAACTGAGATAAAGTAACAACCTGAATACAAGAAACTGCAGGCTGGGTGCCTTCAATGAGCGCCATTATGTCAAAGTATAGAATCCATCCTGCTACAGAATCAGGTTCTTTAAACGGGTTTTTACAGCATAGATTGGAGTATCTATAAAGGCTACTTCAAAATTAGCTATGAAGCTTCGAAGCGGCATCTAGATTCCTAAAAGCTGGAAAGACTTGGACATATGACTGAGCCCAATGATAATTTGCATACAAAAACAACCTCAGTGGTTAAAAAGGTACGAAGTCGATGTCACTAAGGAGCCTGTACAGAACTTTCAGAAAAATATTCTGTCGCTGTCCCCTCCTTATACCATTATTATTATTATTATTATTATCATAATTTTTCTCTCAACCCTTTACTAACGCGATTACCTAAGTTTACATCGAGAACATACCCCTGCATTTTGTCTGTACCTTTCAAAATAAAGTTGATTAAGACAAAATTACTCTTATAACAAATAGTTCTACTTGGGCTAGTGCTAATTTCAAATAACCATTTATAACATACATACCGGTCTCATCTATAAATACCTTATCTAAGACATATAAGCTCAATTAATGATACAGTTCAATTTCGCTTTCATTTTAGTAATGACTACAAAAGACTTAATACACTAACAAACAAGAAGTACAAAATGAATATAAAAACATCTAAAAAAGTCTTTAAAGAAAAAATAGAATGCATTGCCTTGATATCTTTGCGTAAACTTTTATAATGTGGACGGGGTATCCAGTGGAGTTATCAAGCTATGTTCTTCCTAGAAAGACTTTGGTCATCATTTTGCTACAAAAGACCATTGACCGTGGCCTGAGACCGGTCAATGGTCGGTGCAGGACATAGACGGATCTAAGAAAAAATGATTGGGAGGGGGAGAGGGGGAGGGGGGGGGTTGACAGTAATTGGATTTGGTGCCACACCCTTCAAGTCACTATAAAATGTCGGAAACGCCCATTTTAAAAATTCAGTTCCTAACTTTAAGGTAAGAAAGACAAGATAAATAAAATAAAATATTGGTGTTATCTTGTTTCTACTGACTACGACAAAATGATGCTTACCGAACAGAAGCAAAATTCACAGAAGGATGCAGAAATATTGAGGGGTGTTGCATCCCCTACACCCCCCCCTAAATCCGTTCTTACTATTTCCGGTGTTCGTGTATCAAAAGTTTCTAAACAAATTTGCAACTGAAAAGTTCCCGCTTCAGAGCAAACAGTTTTATACACCTCCTACGCCAAGATTTAGCATACAAAAACTATAATGGATTCAATTAAAGTAAAACACACAGAGTTACAAATGAATTTCTAAAGGTAACCAGTAGAAACCTTAGACTGAGCAGGCAAGTTTACTTTCAAAAGGTGAATAAATATGTCTACGATTTTCAATTTGCTTTTGCTAGTCTTATAATTAATTATTTAATTCAAAGTTGTAATTACTATTCTCAAATAGCGCTGGGACACAAAGCTTCACAAAAATTAACAAAATGAAAACGTTTATTTTACTCGTGCAGACTATTTAAACACGCAGAACTATGTTTACGTATATCTTTGATATATTTGATACAAAAATTTAAGCTACAGACATGAACGACGATCAAAATATACAAATAACAAATTGCAGCGAGCCTAGGGCAAATAACATAAATAACTATAAATATTCATAAATAAACATAAATACGTAAAATGGCAATGTCTACCTTTTCATGTTCCTTCCAGCTCTCTCTGGGATGGGTGGTGGTAGCAAATCAATTTCTTCGTGACTTTTTCTGTGTTGCAATCGCTCTTTAGCTCTCAAAGGCACAGGCGGAGGCAGCTCATTAGACAGCGTTCTGTTCAATTCAATTTCTCGTGATTTGAGGGGTATTGGTGGCGGTAGTTCGTCGACTGGAACCAAGCCAAAGTTCTCATCCTAAAAAGTGTCATTTAAAAGAAAAGGTTTACTGTATATGCAGAATACTTGAAATAAATAAAAATTAAAATTTCGTTCTTTGCAAATTTATTGGAATTATGGAAAAAATAGACACAGTATTGTTCTCAGGCTTCAAAGAAAAATTGCTTTGCTTCAAAGATATAGGCAGAAAATGATACTTAATTCAACAGTTTCGACCTAGAAACCTTTACAGCAGCTCCACTGTTAAGAATCTAATTTGAAATTTTAGCCTGAAAAGGTTCCTATGTTGAGGAGGCCTATATTTGAAATTTTAGCCTAACAGGTTTTTGAAAATCCAGGTTTTTATAAGCGGGTTTTTACTTTATCCTTACTCGTTTTGTCACCACACTTAACCTAAGCTGTCGCATTATCAGAAAACCATTTAGATTAAAATAAACTGTTCCAAAACTATTTTAGAATTGTCGCATTATTAGAAGATTCTTGAAATATTTATTTTAGAAGCTAAGGTAACTAGGTCAGATGATTAATAGGGTTTTGCACCTGGGACTCAATGTTTAAAGTCAAACAATGTTATCAATTCAAAGACAAATTGATCAACAACAACTTCAGTGAAGTTTTCATAAAACCCAATCGATTTTCTGCTTCAAACAGAAAAATTCTCTGAAGCCAATACCAAGAGCACACTAACAAGAGTTTGTGCAGATTCTCATCTTCCTAGGAGCATAGAGTTTTCTAAAACAATACAAAGAGATGAATAAAAGTGTACCTTTTTCTTATTGATGACACTTGCCAACTCTGCATACAAGTCTTCATAGTCAGGAGAGTGGCTTTGCTGCTTAAACAATTTTCAAACCATTTTATAAAGCCATATTACAGAGAAATAAATGTCATATGTGGTAAAGAGCTGAAGAAAGATGACAAACTCTTTTTTGATAAATAATTTGAGCATAAAAACTCATACAAATTCACAGCAGCAAGTATTCAAACAGAAGGTAGTATTTACTAAATAATCACTTACAAAAGGCAGACGAAACAAATATGTGTGATGAAGTAAGAATAAAAGTCTAAAAAGTTTCTGATGGTTAAAGCACAAATTATTCATTTCTTTGCTCATTATTCAATTTATTTACCTGCTTTTAACTGGAGCCAACACAAAAAGAAAAAAAAATTAAGACCGTTACTAAAGCAATGCGATTTAACTTTTGATTCATTTGATTAAAATTAAAGCTGTTCAGCTTGACAAAATACAGTAACAACAATCATGATTTCACAGTTCTGACTTGCAAGCTAGTTACACATTAGAGCTATTTGTCTAGATAGTTAAAGTGTTTCCTTATAATACACTAACCTGACCACAGGGAACAGTGAGAACATCTCCATCATCGTTTATTTCCACCTATGAAATTACATATGACATAATTATGACATATATATAAATATATGACATAATTAAACACAACATTACCCTCTGAAAAGTAATACAAAAGCTCAGTACAATTATTATAATAACTTATAAATTCACATAAAAAATTTACATTGAATAAAGATATCCGGGTATTTTTAACGTATTCTGAGACAGTTGATTGAGATTTCTCTGGTTTATTTGGTTTTCAGTGGAGAGCTCATCCAGAAGTTAGGATATTTTATCATTCTTAAAGGCAATCTGTCTCGTTGTGAATTGGTTAACGAGAACAATAGCTGGAACAATAGCCTAAACACGATTCCAGCGCTCCGCCATATTTTTTACAATGCGATAAATTAAAGGGGGACTGGAAACAATAAAAAATCCCTTTGTTCATATAATCAATCAACGTCGTGACAGATTGCCTTTAAACTCATTCCTAATTTAATGATGAGTCATAATGTTTATATACTCCTTGTGAAGTCTCTCCCTTAAAGGTTGAATACAAATTGTCTCAATCTATCTTCGAATCGCCTAAAGCGAGGCCTCGAAAGCATCTTATCACACATAATATAGAAAGTTTGTTGAGGTTAAAGATTTATGTTATAGAAACTCAAAATCAACAAATAATTGACTGAAAAGAAGTAGCTATGTTGCAAATGTGATGTTTTGTATACCTTACTGTAATGGGCAATGAGGTCGTGGAGGCTAACAAAAGCTTTCGGCAAACCAACGATGACGTATTTGTTAGATCGAGTTTGCTCGATAAAAAAGTGCTTGCATCGGATAGGTGTCCTAAAAATAGAGAAATCTTGAAAATAGGGCTACAAAAATTAATAACTATGGTATTCATTTTCTATAGAGCTACTCGGCACCCCCTCCCCCTTCCCTCCTCCTCCCTCCTGCTGGAACAGGAGATACTATGGTAGCAAATATGACAGATGGTCGAATAAAAGGGCATTTTTAGAACATACTTTGTACAATGGTATTTCAAACTAAAATAGCAAGCATCAGTGCAATGTACAATTCCTTTCAAGCCTTTGAACACCAAGAGTATTTATGTAATTCACATTAGCAGTTTTCCCTTGCTCTTTTCAAGCAATTTTGAACTATTCTCTATAAAAACACACTATTTGAATGTAGTCTGCAAGAAATTATAATGGCTCAGGTGTATTTTAAAATTGTTTATTGAGGGAAGGGGGGAGAGGTAACACACATTTGATAACAACCACAGGATGTTGTTTAAAAAATGAACATAACCTACTTGAACGACAACGAGTAGCCAAATTTCGTTTCACTGACTCGAATTAAGAAACAACCATTTTGCTTATCTTCAAGTAGCCGCTCAGCTTCCCTATAGTGAGAAAGTAGAGATTTGAAAGCATTTGACAGAGCTTTGAAAATGTTTTCTATGAATGCCTTAAATGAGAAAGAGTGCTTTTGCGATAATTGCATAATCTAAAACGGAGAAAAACAATAGATTCTTGCCAAGAGAAATCTTAGAAGAATTGCGCCAGCACCGAGACAGTTGAAATTATCTTATGCTTCTACAACTGAATCATAAGACATTATAATCAAATTTTACTGTAAAGGTACAATTGTTATAAAGTTGATTGAGGAAGAAATTGGACCATTGACATATAACCCAGGAGGGAAAAATGCTTGAGGGGGGCACCATGCCCAAGAAGGGCGCCATGCTCAAGAAGGGGGACCATGTCCACTAGTTCTCTTTGCCTTGATTAAAATGTTCGCTGATACAATGGTCAAGTGGGTATTGTGTTGCAATTTGAAATCAGGAAAAAAGGTGCTGATCTGTGTTTACTAGCAGATTCCTTAGATAAAAGATTTAAGGGTATGACTATGTTTAAAAGCCTCACAAAACAGGTTTCAACGTAATGCAACAGAAATATGAAAATACCTTCTTGGTATCAAGCCATGAAACCAAACATCAGGACTGCCCGTTGATCCATTGACAGCACCTCTGGGTATCTGGGTTTCCTGGAACCAACGCGCTGCTCTGTGAGAAAGAAAACTGGCTAAAAGGTCTAAAATACAAAATAACTTAAGATAAGAGAAAACAAAAATAAAACCGACCAAACACAAAATCACTCATGGAAACTTTCCTCATTCATGGACAATTTGCAACATAAATTTACTCGGAGGTCCCAGAGTGAATGCATTCTTGGTCACTCTGGCTTCGTAATGTTCAGAAGGGTGGTGCTTTATGAGTCTTGATTAGGTCTGTCTCTGGACCGGTTTGGGCCTGTTGAGTGCCATCATTCGGGATGATGTGGGGTTGTGGGCTTAGGATGAGCAAATCACCAGGTTTTTAAATATTTCTCGGTATTTATTTATGCTAGCTGATAGGGTAACGTGGTTAAATATTCATGATAGGATATGAAATAATGGTCTCAGCTTTCTAAACCGTCTTACTTTAAAAGCTTTTGGGCATATGCGGCAAATCTTGATTGGCTAGGAAATGAATCACCGCCACGGGAATCGTCTTCGAACTGAACCAATAAGGTTGCGAGAAATTCTTCCAGAAGTACGTTTTCTGGCCTTATGAACCCCCCCCCCCCTTTAAAAAGAATCTGATCACACATACCGTGGGGGAATGGGATAAAACTTTGCTATTTTATTCCAATGACCCCGACGCACAATACCAGAATAAGCAAACGCGCGATCTCAAGTTTTGCGAAAGTTATCGCACTTGTAAATTTTGATGAATATCTGGCGAAAAAATATGGTTACTTGAATAGTCGAAATACTTACATGACAATAAAATATCAACTTAAACCCCAAATATTTATTTTTAAGCTTGTTAAAATGTTCTCTGCACAAAATGCTTCGCTAATGTTGATATGGCCTATGAGTATCGCCAGTAAGAATCCGCTCAAATATCAGATCTAGTATGGTGGTAAACTTTGATAGCATCACAAATTGATTAGAAAATTAAAAACATGGTACTAACAAAGCTGTTGGTTTGGTAAACATAATCTTCGGGAATAGAAAATTAGATTATTAGAGTGCCTTAGCCTTAATAGATTTTGTTCACTTGATTTGCAATTCGGTTACTGTTTGTCCACCCTACCCTTTAGTGGAAAATTGTTACAACAAGAAATGTGTATTAAAAGTCACTTGATGTATAAACACAACAAAAGTTATGTTATCTCCAAAACATTAGGTGAAATACTAAGAAATATTTCTCGAAGTTGTAAGAATCACTTACGCTTTCTTTGTTCCAACCCTCCCAAATCTGTTTGGTTCGTACTTTGGTTTTGGCTTGAAAGTGTCTTCTTCAACCTCTAAATTATCTCCGTCTTCTTCTCTTTCTACTGTTTCTTCAACTGATGGTTGTCTCAAAGGCCGAATGACAACGTTTTCTTTATGGCTCATCATGCTGGAGGGTGGGAGCGGGAAGTATTCGTCTTCAGGTTCAAAAGAGGAAGGCGAAGGCATGCAATCTACAAAAATTAGAAGTACAAAAAGTTTGAGCAAACTAGCCAAGGCATAATTGGAATTTTAGTCGGGATCACTGAGAGGTTTCGGAGACCCTGTGGCAAAACTATAGGCAAAACCCGCTGGATAGTGATAACGCAACGCAAAAACAGATATCTTCTAACCCGTTCTTGTTTTAGGCCGGGTAAGTGGAAAGGCTGCCTAAAACAGGCCTGAAACAGTCCGTGAGGGGAGTGTAATAACGCAATCCTGAAGATTCAGGAAATTATATAAAAGTTTAGAAATCCTTATCTGCATTTAAAAATTTGAATTTCAATAGGGCATTTGATAGGAGAAAAAAGATGAAAACGATCATATGCAATAGTAGCACTCACTAATTGGAATCTTATCCATCGATGATGCCCTTTTCGCAAAGAAATTCCCGATTCTTTCGATGTGACTTAAAAAACTTGAAACAGTTTGTGCCTCCTTCGCAGCAGCCAGTCTAGTTTTGCGCACCCTCCTTCTATCCAAAAATCCCCTAACAACTAAAAAGGAATAAAATGCTGTAATCCAAAACATAAAAAATGCCTAGAAAATAAGTATAAGAGGCTGCGGCGTAATATTGAAAATCCTTAGTCAAAAAACAATGCAATTCAAATGGTTCAGTCTAACAGTGCTTTAACTTTTAAATTTTACTAGAAAATAATTAAAATGAATGATGAAATACATAAACAAGAATTCAAACCAAAAATGCTAAGAAATCGGATGCAAGAGCCATCACGCCTATCATAACCTAGAAATTTCTTGTGAGCTGCAAACTTTTAAAAATCTTTCCTTATGTTACCATAGCTCAAAGAGTATAAAGACTTATCAAAGAATTTCTAAGAACATATCTAAGAATTTCACACATAATTTTACATTTCGTAAGATGGAAAGGCGGCAATTCTAGCAATGCCAGCTCCATACAAAAAGGCTAGCTCGGCTCACTTGAGCTGTCAAAGATGTGCCAGGGTCAGAAGCTTCTTTAAATGGAATTAGGTTTAGGCCTACATAAATGATACGCTGTCATCAACAATAGTGCATTAACAAAGGGTCACCCTTAAGTTTGGTCCACATTAAATGGCGGTAACGCTAATCTGTGTTGGACCCAGAGCAGGCTTACCCCCGAATTTTAGTTTAACTAGCCCCCCTCCCCCCCCCAGAGTGAGCCTAGGCCAGTTGTGGGCAGACAGTGAAAATCTAGCCTGTGTTGGCAAGAAGGTGAGGCGAACAAAATCGAAACAAAGGTGAATCAGAATTTTTACTAGAGATAATTCAATGAAAATACCAAATTAAAAAGACAACGTCGTATGGAACATTTTGAGCAATCCGAAACATGGCAAATCAACAAACAAACCTCTTTGAATTTGAACAGCATTTTTGTCAAGAGTCTGAATGTATTCCGACAGCACATCAAGATGATAGTATTTCAAAAACACTTTGGTATGTCTAAAAACAAAGGAAAAGACAACTTAATAAAAAAATTTTAATAAAACCTCTTGGTATATTGATGACTGGTCTGGGACTATCAAGCATGCCATAAAAGTAAAGAAACAGTGCCACAAAAAAAAAACAAAAAACAAAAAATAATCCCGAAGAATAGGTTTTAAAGGCAATCGACAAAACAGAAGTGACTAAAGCCATGTTTGAATCAACTATTGGCCAATCAGTAGACGCGTGAGTGTATTGCGCTTATCGCGTGGACAATTTTGACCGTTTTTCAAATCTATCGACTGCTTTAATGCACTTTCTTTGAAAAAGCTATCCGATATAGTTTGCCTATATAAAAATCGTCTGTAGGCCTAAGATGATATTTGTTTTAACAGGAAAAAATGGCGAGCAGGGCGGACACTTGGTCAAATATTGGGGGGGGGGGCAAGCCAATTGTTTTAATGAGATGACGTCAAATTTCCCATTGTTTTAGAACACAAGACCATTGTCCTCTAAAGTATTGGGGGCGGTGGCCCCCTCGCCTCCCCCCCAAGTACCCGCCACTGGTGGCGAGGTTGCTGGTAAACCGTCTTATAACTGCAATAGCAACTACTAAAGAAAATGGGTCTACCCTATTTTCCAGTGTGTCATCTTTGCCATGTGAAGGATCCATGCACAGGATTGAGAAGTTGGAAGCAAACCAAGATCAAGTGATATAACTTTGTACCTGATAAAAATTCGGTTGTCAACATACTTATGGTATCTGTTAGTAGCTAAATTGATATTTAAAAATACGTTAATGCTTAGTTTATCTGTCGAAAATAAGTAAGTTCACACTGACATTAAAGACAGCTAACGAAAAATATTTCATTATGAAGGAAAGGGGTTAACACCCCCCTGGCAGCTACCTTACACTCTGAGCTGTGGCTACATCGAATGCGTAACTATTCAACCGGTAAAAGCCCTCATTTGGATGTC
This sequence comes from Rhopilema esculentum, assembly GCF_013076305.1. The sequence continues at coordinate 8,389,817 of NW_027019384.1, forward strand.
AAGATTTTTAAAAAGTCTATCAAAATTGGTTGCATGAAATTTCTTAGAAATTTCGAAGTTTTCCCAAAATTCTTGGATGTTAATGGTTAATGTAGAAACAAATTACAGAAAAAGGTGTTTTGAGTGTTGTTTGTTTCAAAATTTTCTTGAGTTTTTTTAACTTTAAGCAGTATAGTACAAAAAGATAAGCTATAATCACTACTCTAGATAGAGATAAAACAACAACAAAAACTAACCTGGTAACAAAGTCTTGAAATGGAACTCTGACAGAATAACCATCTTTGCGAATCTTGGTTGTCTCAAGAATCCCTGTGTAGTTCAACTAAGGGAGGCATTTAGGAAATGATCAGGGAAAGTGTGTGCAGAGAAGACGGTAGAAAGCCCGTCTTTAATAAAAAATATTATATCACTGCCCTATTTTCCATATTTAAAGAATATAAAATCTTCAAATCCCTGCATTTCATGAAGTGGAAACCAAAATAAAAGAATCTTAATTTTTTTAAATTTACCCTAATGAGGTTCTGAATGAATAAGCATCTTTTAGTTCTTTAAGGCTTTTATAAATCTAATTGCACTTTTGAATAGCAAACTCAGCAAACTTCAAGCCGTGTTTTTGGGATTTATCTACACTGAAACATTTTGTTTGTGTGTTGAACTACTGATATCTACACTGACAAAAAATTAAAACTATTCTCAATCATTAGAATAAGTGGCCTAAAATGTCTCTATGTAGCCTAAAGGTCTGTAAAGTGGGGTTCTTTTATACGGGTTTACTGTATACAATACACAACACAATTTGCGTATAATCTTATTGCTGTAGAAAGTAGACATTTTTACCTGCCTTCTGACATACAGGAAATCGAATTTAGATGGAACCTGAAAATATGGGAAATATGACTTACGAAAAATAAATTCCAGTACTAGAAAATTAAAGAAATGACCAGGGAGCAATGTTAATATGCTGTGGAACAAGTGTTTCCTGCGACTGGTAATGTTAAAATAATACTTCCACTCACTGCTTAAATTGGGAAATTATCAATACAAAATGAAAAATTTTATTCGGATTACTTATTAAAAATTAAAAACGGATTTCTTAACAAAGAGACCTCGTTGGTTTATTCCTTGTTTATAGTTTTTGTTCTGCAATCTGTATTGCATTGTCCCGCGTCGAATTTGTTGTTTTAGCTAGCTGTTTTTCTCACCTTTTTTAAAAAACATACGAGGAACCTGGTTAATAGCTTGTTTTGCAAACAGCAGTTGCCTACGTTTTGCACCTGACGTAGAACTGTGTTATTCTCGAGTACAAACCACAGTCTGTACAGCCCTTTCACAGAATAGTGGCCCTATCTTTAAGGGCTAAAACAATAAAAAGCAGAACAGCAAACAGAAACCTTTATAATAAGTAGCTGCATGCATAAATTGGGTGAGTTATTTGAAATAATTAAGATTAACCCAGTCTGGAAAAAAAGGCATATGATCCCACAAAAAATTGAAAGCTGCAAACGGCCCTTTTGGCTTTAATTCAACATTAAGAGTTTATTCAACATCATCGGCCTTCTGAGAACCAAATTCTTATTCTTCTACAATCGTATACCTTTTCGGCATTTGGTTTGATACATCGAATAAAGTGGGGAGCAGCTGCATTCAGCTTTTCCATAAGCACAGACAAAGAGTTCTGCAAAACAAGATGTTATTGCTCGTTAACAGTACTGTGATATCACAAAGGAATCTTTTTGCAAACTTAACAGCGATTAGAAATGTAATGAGGGGGAGTGGGGGTATCATCTTAGCATCAGAGCCATCTGGACTACAAAGGGCAATTTTGGGTGAAATAAAAAACGTCGTGAAAATTATGGCAGCATTGTAACCCATACCTTGATGTATAAATACCGCGATTTTACGAATAAAGCATTCATACACATGCAGGCCTTATTTTTATAAATAATTTCTAGTCGGGGTAAACTTGGAAATTTCTAAAACATTATATTCTTCTTCCTTACAGAACTTTTCCATAATATTATATCATCCCTTCTCTAATTTTTATTGAAATTCGATAAGCCATAAAGCACTGTCTATAAAGGAGCTGGCTACAGTTAAAACAGAAATGAATCTAACAGGATGCCGAGTAAAAATTTGCACACTATACCATACCTTGAACTGAGTTCCGATTGTCGTTGCTTTTTTGTTTGCCATAAATTTCTGTCTTGATGCACTCAACTTCTGTAGTAAAAAGGATCATTTAGAATGAAGGTTTCCCTTTCTCATATGTTTTAGTAACTAGTAACGATCAAATTCATTCATGTTTCAGTCAGGGCTGATCGGGTGTCTTAGGTTGCGTCAGAATATGATGCCTTAGGCGAACGCAAAAGCTAATATCGTAACCTTTGCTTCTAAACTTGCGGACAAGGTTATCAAAGCAAATGACAAAATGCTTACCCTTGTCTGTTTACTATCTTTGCCTTTTAGGGTACATCTGCCCTGAAGAGCCAATGTTCCTGTTCTAGTGATTGTTGCTAAACGAATAAAGATAAAACATGAATGAGAAAATGTATAATGTTTTATCTCTCTGTATAATACGCAATGAAGGCAACGAGTTTTATCCCTCTGCAAAGCGAAAAGTTCCTCGGGGTCGGCCATTTTAAACATCAAAATGAAGAAAGACATCTCAATCATCAGTAGCAAAAATGAAGAGCAATTAATAAAGTAGGCCTACCAGAAAAGATTTGAGAAACCAATTTGTTATCACTCTTCTGCAGTAACTGTACCATCCCAGGTGGAATAGCATCTTTGTTTTTTTCCAAGAAACCATCACTGGTATATTGAACCTACAAAATAAAAAAAGCTGCAACCAGGAACAACCCTAGAAAAGTTTCTATTGTGTAGTGGGATCACATTATCAAAATGTAGATTGCAAGTTTTCCTGTTTTAGGATATGATATTTCGTACTTGCTAGGCAGATGACTCCAAAACTCGTCAGGGTTAATGATAACTGGATTTGATCAACAGATCGGGAGAATAGTAAGTGTCTGATGTTTTCAAGTGTTTAATCCTTGCCTTGTTTGGGTGATCAGTGAAAAGGTGATCATTGATTGGTTGAAGTGATTGAATGATCAATGGTCAGTTCGTTAAGGACGAGTAGGTTAATACTTAATATAGAATTTTGATTATTTTTATGACAGTGCTAACTAAATTACAACAAAGAAAAAGAAAAGAAAAGAACCTTGCCAGCATAATGATTGACTGTGAAAGTTAAACTTGCATCACTTCGTGGTCCTTGGAAAATCTTTTTGTGACTTGCAAAACTCCGCGATAGCTTTTGCGTAAACGACAAATCGGTGCTCTATGAAAGAGAAAACTGAATCAAACTTGGAACTCTTAATTTTAAAAGATTATTTGATATTGCAGTACGTTGAGTTATGACTAAACCCTAGTTATGAACAAACAAACATGTTGCTAGTGTGCATATAATAATAAATCAAATCTTGCTTACCTGGGGAAAATGACTTTCTTCATCCAAAAGTGTTAAAAAGCCAACTGGTTTTCCAAAGAAAAAGTCCTGTTCCAAAAAGATATAACTGAAATTAGGCAGTGTCACATTACAACAACACGTTGCATTAAAAGGAATATAAGAAAGGAAAGTTGATAGCTTGATCAATGCATAAATGTCGTTTGAATCTTTTTAATCATTAGCTTTGCAAACTTTCTAGCCAAACATATTCCAGCATTCAGAATCTAAACTTCTCCTCGCTAACAAAATAAAGAGATGTCACAGTTAATTGAATTAGAAATAAACCTTGAGAATCTATACTTCTTCTTGCAAACGTGTGTTTGGCTTGCAATAATCACTATCAATGGATTCAAATAGAATAATGCTGGAATATAAACACAGTTTTTTACAATGATTACTTTGTTACAAGGAACATAAAAACCTTGTCGGGAAGTTGCAAAGTTTGCAAAATCAATTCATTACTACAACGAGAATCTAACAGTTACCTGAAGTCGAAAATTGGAAAGTAGGTTGGAAAGTTACCGATGCATCTTTTTAAACTGTTATGTTTTTATAAATTGAGTGGAATAAAACTTTTTTTAGCTTTTTCAGGGAGAGCACTAGTTATACATATAGGTCTTATAACTAACTGCTTGGTGCAATACATTTACGTACTATTGATGGTAAAAAATTTCAAACCTCTTCGAGTTTCCATTGTTAAAGCGAAGACACAATAAGATGTAACGGAAAGCGAATTATTGAGAAATGCAGAAATATTTGAATGATGGTATTGTTAAGTCATCTAAAACTATTATTGCTTATGGCTGATAACCGAGGTATCAAAGCTGCTCAAAACAGAAAAAATACCAAAGTAGGCTGATTATCTTCAAACTTGATATCGCTCCAGTCAATGCCTTCTCTGTGGTATTCTTCTTGTTCCCATTTGAAAATATGCTGGAATGTAAATAATTATCTTCAAAAAGGACGCCTATATAATGTAGTTTACAACCGGTGATATAGTAAGAAATACTGCTAAAATGAGAAAATGTGGAATAAATAAATGAATAGTATCAAAGAATGCCACTCGCAAATAGGAAAAACCCCAATCTAAGCCTGTCTTTTTGTCGTGAATATGATGTTTGACGCTCCGATGTAGGAGAGATGAGGCTCATATATTGGTTTGGCCAAACTTTTTCGAATCTTTATTGGTCTGTGATTGTCTCGGCAGCAGCTGCTGCTCAGTTAGCATATTGTCTTAGGGCCCTATGTTGGTTCATGTATTTGACCAAGGGCTGACCCTGAAAAGAAGGGTTGGTCTCAAGCTGCTCTCAGTTGAACACACTTAAATGTATCAGTTTGAAGACGAAGATGAAAAAAACTTGAACAGTTATATTTAAACGTTGTCAAAAGTGTATTTTGAACAATTTATGTGGACAAAATATGCTCAATAACTTCCAAAAAGCGAGTAAATGAAAAAGGTTGCAAAATAAGTTTAGAATGACAATTTACCTGGTTAAAAAAGAACTGAAGTTGTTCATTGGCCATGTTGATACAGGATTGCTCAAAGGAATTCTTCTCAAAATGCTCAAATCCAAAGATATCCAGAAGGCCTACAGTTCCACATATAAAACAGTATATGTGTCACTTAACAGCCATAAAAATAGATGAAAATCATTATACTTAAAAGAAAAGCTAGCATAATTCACGCCTGTGTTGATATTTATTTAACATACTCAGCGATTCCCTGAAGACCCATCGGCAATTTGCTCATATTGCGTCGCTCTCTTAATTCAAATGGAAGCAACGAGTAATTTGAAATCAAGCAAGGATTGAAAATTTCAAAAATTTGCTACAAATACAATATCAATGGTACACCAGTTAGCTTTCAACGATGAAACCTTTATCAAATATATATTCAATATTTATGTTTTGTTTCTACCTGCTTATCGATGTGAACCTACTACATCAAGTACCCAAAACTTTTGAAGGAATTAATTTTCGTTGAAGCAGGGCAACCGAAAATTAATCCCACTGAAATTTTTGGAAACCGACATTTTTTCTTACCAAAATTTTTCAACGCTAGAAAAAATCTCGTTTTACATCGATGGACTTTCAAAATAGCAAAAGCGTTTTTCCTTTATATTGTTTAAGAATTATTTGACATCGAATACATATCATTATTCAGTTTCTATTTCTCCTTTGTAATCAACAAATAAGATATCCAGCTCATTTTCTTTTTATTCCTTTCGTCCTCCACATCCAAGATATTTGCGTTCTCTGGGCTAAACTGTTGCTTCTAACTTTGAGTTGCAGGTAGCTAAAGACTCCCCTTACCCTATGTTAAAGTTTGGTCATGTCAGAGACTCGATTACAACGTTTCCAACTGTTCGAATACTTACCGATCTCTTTTGATTCCAGAATGAACTCAGGGGCAACCAACTGATTTACCTTGTTAACAATCCAACTAAAAAGCCGCCCATAGAGCGATTTAGCCATTGCATCGCGACAACCTGTTGAGCACAAAAGAAATATTGTTTTATAAATCTCATTTTAGGAGAGTGTACGCCTTTTTTGGCATATTGTTATGAACCAAAATGAAAATCACAACTTCAAACTTTAACAGTTCCATTACTGTTTCAGATGTTTTGGTGCAGAATATTTAGGTGAAAGACACAACAAGGGGTAGTGTATCACAGGTTGTAAAGTCTGAGGTTAAGTAAGCATTTACTGAAATACCTTAGCTCGTCAAAAATAGCCTTGCAAAATCAACATGGGCTCGAGCTCTCTGTATATATTATAAAAAAGAAATTAGGATGGAAAAATGCAACACACGTATAAAAACCAAGCTCGCCATCACTGATTTAGTCGAAAAGTTGCTTTGCTGCTTTTTCAACCTCTATTCACATATTCAAAGATATGGCAAAGAGCTTATGATATCTGATCAATGTGTAAAATGGAAAAAAAACGAGTGACCGACCTCCTGCATATCACTCCAATATTTACTTTAATAGCTCCAATAAAATTCATAATGTTTAGATGGTCCTCTGAGATGTGAAAAATAGTGAAACTGAATTCTGAAAATTAAACCATACATACTCTGGGCTTGAATCTTATTGTATCTTCTTTTAATATGACTGCCTCGAGTGACAGTGACAAACGAGGTCAAAACGTCACAGAGATTAACAGAATCGAGGCCAAGCAGAAACTGAAACAAACGATCAAAGGATACATTCAAAGAGTTGAAATGAGGAAATGAGTTGAGTAAGTGCATGAATTTTAATAATAGCAGGTCAGCCTGCAACAAATTATCAACAAAATTTTCCCGATTCAATTCAACTGATTCGTATACTACAAATAAAGAGTACAATATTAAGACTGTAATATACAGGACCCAAGAAAAGTATGGAATTATAATATAAACATAAATACCATAATATAAAAAATTGGATGGTATCTTATGACAAATACTAACTAGTGGGCCAAACAAAACAGGGAAATGAAGCTTTGAATCTACCAAGCCAACATAAGAATGGCAATGAAATTGCATACATTAGTTTCTTAATAAAAAGGTAACATTTGAGTTATTGAAGCTTGGTGATGAACAAGCTCTTCACTGATTTTATTGACTAAGAATAATGACCGTAACTTCATCTCTACAGAGAACCAACAGCGCATTGAGGATGTATTTGTATTTACTCGATTAAGCCGCCCTTGATTATAAGCTATGACCAACCCATGCAGAGATACTTGGTTGAAGATGACGGACCATCGCCATGGCCCTCCCCCCACTTTTCTTGTTGACTTTAGGTATCAAATCCCCCTTTGAGGTATTAAATAGGTAGCCCCCCTTTTAGCCCCACTTTAGAATCGGTGGCGTGGATCATCAAAATCATCATTATTTAGTTCAACCAACAATAACATCGTCCAGATGACGGATCATCAAAATCGTCCAGAAGTATTTCTTCCTCATCTTCTACACTGTTACCCTCAGCTTTCAGGGACCAGCTAAGCTTGGCAAGATATGGGTTAAACAATGTAAGCTGCCCTCGTATATAAGCAGCCCTTGATTATAAACAGCATCGAATCGTGCCAAAGAATAATTAAAAGCCGTGGCTTATATTCGAATAAATAGGGTAGGCAGGTAACTGTGTTTCAAGTTCTTACCGATGACGCCTTCAGATGCTCATCTGGCTGCAAAGTAGCAAAGTCATCTTCGTCCAACGAGAATTGAAGATTCCCAATATTGAGCACACCAGCTAATATTCTAAACATTTCTTGCTGTTCCTGGTGATTGCAGAATAAAAAGCAAAATTTGATTTACGTTGAAAATATTTCAACGCTTACGCTACATTTCCATTCAATACAAACATGAAGGGGGGGGGGGAGAGATTACAGAGAGTGGAGCATCACAGGCTATACAGACCGAAGCTAGGTAAGAGTTTACTGCACTAGGAAACCTTATGCTTAATATTATGCTTAATTAATTATGCTTAAATATCGTCAGTCTCCAGATCAATATAGTGAACTATCTCAGTATACAAAATGAAAAAAGGAATTACGTAAAACAAGCGTGTTAAATTTCGCTCTCCAGCCATCACTAATTCAGTCAAGAAGTTGCTTTTTGGCTTTTTAAACCTCTTTTTCCCCACTTAAAAAGCCATCATATGGCTTGAATAAATTATTCTTAGCAATATAGCCTAAGGCTGCCAATGCAACAGTGGCTGTGGCTATTACTCTGTTTCCTAGTTCTTCAATTTCATCAATAAAAATAGCTTGCTCAAATCAGGTTTTGCAAATGCAAATTATGGTCGCATGAGAACCATAAACTTGGATTGTCACATTAAAGTTTTGATTGTCAACCAGGGCTTAATGTAATTTTACATCATCTGTGGAAAGTGATAAAGTCAACTTGCCTGTTCTGTGAAGCCAACAATGTCCATGGCATTAACAAGATCATCAAAATCCTTCTCCCAGGAAGCAAAATTTCTTACTGATGATGAAATTCCATTTGTGATGTACCTGAAAGAATAACAAAAAAATGCATCTTATTAAGACAGGCAAACAAGCTAAAAATTTTGAGGTGTTACATCATTTATGTATATTCCAGTATGAATATACATATTGAATAATGTAATTTCACAGTGCAGTCATTACATATACCAAAATTTTAGCATGTTGAAGTTTTGCACTACCAGCAGGGGTGCAGTGGCTGTGAGAGCAGGTAGACTATAAATATTTTTGCCATTAGCCCCTGCCCCTTCCAACACATTTAACCCCTACTGAGTAACAGTGGCTTACTTCATTCATAACGGACAGTGTCTATACAAAAAATTGAACTAGTTTAGATATATTCACAATACACACCACACCACTATAGCTCTTATTAAAAAAAATAATTTGTGAGTAAATAAAACTGTATTTATACCTGTAAGGTTTTGCCTTGTCCAAATGTAGCTTGACCAATTGATCCTTTTTAAACCCAGCAAAGATATAATAAAATATATGGAAGTTCTGCTCGCCAGGATTCTGATGAACAACTCTTGATTTTTCAAGCAGGTATTCAGATATTTTTGCACCATCGACTAAATCAAAAAAGATTAAGATAAGCTAAAGGGTTGGAAACTTTTCATTACATTAAAATCACTGCTAAATCAGATAGTTGATGATTCGTGGAAACTTTCCATAGAATAAGCTCTGACAAGATAAGATAAATTCGGAACTTGTAGGAAATTTTGATAATAAAAACGTGAATCCAAGATTGTTTACTTTGGAAATTTGGCGATGGATGCTTAGGGAAAGGAGTAAGCCAAATTTTGGTTACCAAATAGACTTCATAGTGCTATACTGTCACAGATAGGTGCTTACAGATGGTGATTGAACTGAAGTTGCCAAATTGAACAAAAAATAATCAGAGGATTCCAAGAGAACTACAGCATCTTTAGGTACATTGGTTGAGAAAATTGTTTAATGATTCTCAACTAGATTGTGCAAAATCATGGTATTCATGAATCATGAACGCGTGGACAGCTTTTTCTCTGTGATAATATCACAGGCATTTATTCCATATAAGTAGCTTGAAGTAGTAGCTTTTGCGTTGTAAATAGATCTTGTGACAATCTGATAGTAACAGGGTGTAAGATTATCACTGGCCTCATTGGTGCACAGGCTCCAGAGAATCGACCCCACCTAAACCTCTCTCAATGCTCTTGCCATGGAATAAAATGGGGAATGTACAGGGGAACATGCTGAGAAACACAATAAGTTGGTTAGTAATGCAAAGCGGCCGAAACCAGCATTTGGCATAGACACAAAATTCACCAAGGTCTTTTCAAAACAGAAAGTCTGATTTCCAGTAAGGATGAAAATTTTACTGAATGGTTGAGGATTAAAAATTCATTACCTTTTTTCTCTTTCAGCTTCAACTGAATATATTTTCCAAATCTACTTGAATTATTGTTCATAACTGTCTTTGCATTCCCAAAAGCTTCCAGTAGGGGATTGACCTGGAAATAAAAAAAATGTAAAAACTGTTTAGTCCCAGTTTAAATGTTTCCCTTCATAAATGGGCTCTGTCACCATAATACTGTCTCAGATAAAAAATATGACCAAATAATATGCTAAATGTTTCCTGACAAAAGAGGAAATGTTTTGTAAAAATCATACGAACAAAGTTTTTAAGCGTTATCATAAAGCATTACAGTGCCTAACTAGTTTTTTGTTCTAACAACTTTGCACTTTAATTTAAAGGGCATTGCAAAAACCAATTTTTCAAACAATCAAACTGTCCAAACTGCTAACTGTGTGAGTATACAGAAAATATTATTTGAATTCTAACATTTTCATCAGCGATATGTTTGATCTCCACAGGCATGGTCATAAGACTTTTAACAGGGGAGCAGTAAACAGCTCTCCTAGAAAATTCCAGGTGAGCTGTCTATAGATAACAAAAGACAGAAAAATAGGGAAAATTGATTTCAAAAAGAGCAATTTGTTTTTTTAGAGCAATTTAGGATCGAGCATTTGAGAAGAGCCCCGAAATGTCCCTCGTGGGTTTCTGGCTGATGAGTTGCTTTTTTATCATTTTCTGCCCACTTACAAGCTAATTGCTTAAAACATACAAGGGCACACACAACCACCCCCTATCGGAGTTTGAGGCTGTGACCAGGTGGTAGTGACTACTCCTTATCTCCTTTTTTCTCATTTTCCTATTTTGGATTTGATACTTTTATTCACATATTGGTTTTTTAGTTTTTACCTTCTATGCCTATAAAAACATGGATTATAAACGCCCCCATGTGGTATTTACTAAACAATTAATTCACATTTCCGCTTGTTTCTGGGTTGTTCTGTTTGTTCCTGGGTTGTTTCGCGGGTTGTTCTGCTTGTTCCTGGGTTGTTTCGCTTGTTACTGGGTTGTTACTGGGTTGTTCCGGTTGTTACTGGGTTGTTCCGCTTGTTCCTCGTTTTAGCAACGTTGAGTAATTAATATGTGTTAGCAACTCTTTACCTGTAGAATCTGCTGATCTAGTTCTGAGGACCCTCCACAGAGCTCTATTAGTTGTTTTATCATTAATTTGCAACTTTCGGTCTTCCCAGCTCCACTTTCCCCACTACAATGACAACAAGAATATGTTAAAAACTTAACAAAATAGGCTTTTGTGAGACAATTGTTAATGTTGTAGAGCAGAGTTCATTCAGAGAAGCTTGGCAATTTTCAATATTCTTACAAGACAAGAGTAGTTTTCCATAATTTATAAGGACAACCTAATATGCTTTTTACTATTTGATGTGCTTACAAAGATGCCATTGCTCATAAATTCACAAAAACCCAAAAATACCATATGGTACCTGATAACACAGCACTGATTTTGGGCTGACTTGCTCCCAAGTCCAAGCAAATCTTGGTATGCTTTACCCATGATTGCAAATACATGTGGAGGATTGCTGCCTTTTGGTGCAAATTTATATTGGTCTGAAAACTGAAAAATGTGGAAATCTTGAGAAAATTTAGGAAAATGTGAATTTTTGGTAATAAAATAATTTAAAAGATAATATAAAGACCTTTAGAGTTTCCCTTCAGTTGTATTGAATGTATATACACTTTTAGGAATATTTCTCTCAGGAAAGGAAACCCAGGAGACAAATCAAGCAATGCAGTAACGAGTGGAAAAAATAGTTAATAAGGCATATGAGATGAAAATCACAGGTATCATCAATTGGGTGGGTACAAGAACAAGTTTAAATATGGCTAAAATAATCTAAAAGACTTTATACACTTTTTTATAAGGAACAACTTTATAAGGAACCTACATGTAGAAGGCCATAATATTTAAAGAACTTATACTACTAAAAACAAAATCCCTAAGGAACTTTTCGATTTGAAAATTTTTTATATTTGCAAGCATCAAGAACTAAAAAGCCGGTTCCATTTATTTGCATCCAATATTCCCATAGATTGTTTAGTATTTGTGTGTCAAGTGCTTCATTGAGTAGTTTCCGCATATGCTGTCTCGCCCCTCTCTCTATTAAGTGCCAAGGCTTATTGTAGTCAAACTAACAAATTAAGGAACTATTGAGGAACTTTTGGTACTAGAATTTGATGATTTGAGGTCTACCAATAAGGAACTTTTGGAACTAGGCCTTGAGGTAGGTTCCTCATAAAAAAAGTGTGTAAACGGTGGGAAGACAAATTTTCCCAACATCAAAGAAGAAAGCTACAGCCTTATATAATGCATTTATATTATAAAACCTATAAATAATGCCAAAATTGTTTGGGACAGAATTTCATCATAAAAATGTTTTTTTTTGTCAAAAACATTATTCAAGATTTTTAATGACTAGGAATAAATTAAAAAACCAAAGATACTAGGTTTTAAGAGCTTCCATTTTTAGAAGAACATAAGAATTAAAATGGTATCTTACCTTGGCAGAGTATATGGGCAAGGACTTAAATGGGTTAATGGCTATAAGGATGTCACCAACATATGTCTAAAATCAAATCAAGAAAGCCAGTCGTTAATAAGCAGTTTACAGCTGTGTATCCATGGTCATAAAATACTGGCAAAAAGGACTCTACACAATAGAAAAAAGTGTTCTGATGCACCGTGAGCTTGGAAAAAACAATGAATAGAAGCATTTATCAAAATAGGGGAAATAAGCATGTTTGGGTCTGTACCTCACATTTTCAAATAAGGGGCTTCTTTTGCATTTGTCGACCTAAAAACTTTGCACAATCCCAGTTATCTTCATGCATGCAGATTCAAGGATGGCAGGGTGTATTGTAGTGTGGAGGGGAAACATTTTCCTTCCTACAAACTTGAGCATGATGACTTGAAAATTACTGGGGTGTGGGTTAGCATCCCCCTTCTCTTTGTGGCCCCTGCGACATCTCTCTACATAGATTGTGTCACTTAACAATTTAATTGTTACAATTATAAGTGATGATAACCAGTTGTTTTGTTAGAAGGAAATCCTAATGGTCCTTAAAAAGAAAACTTCAGACTCTTCTTGTTTTAAGGCCCTAAAACTACGATGTAATCATCGTCTTGTTTGTGCAAGATTTTCTCTCAATTATGGATTCCCTGTAGTAGATACCCCCATATAAATTAATCAATCAGTTTTAAGAGCCATGGTGGACAGTAGGTTTTCATGTTTTCGTAACCACCTTTAGATTTTTGTTTAAATAATTATACACGCCCGTCTATGTCAGAAATACTGAGGTGTTTGTGAAGATGTAGACGTGTTTCAAAACAAGACTGGGATTGTTCGAATTCTAAAACTCGACTCAAATCTGCAAAAATTGGAAATAAATGAACTTACATAAATTGCATCCGAGTTATATCTTTTATATAGCTGACTTAAAACGAGTTCCTCGTCAAGTTCTGATAACGCTGCCAAATCTTCGCATTCTTTACCCGCCATTGTATCAAAATGAAAACATTGGTGGAGCATGAAGGATCCTCCTCCAGAACGTCCAAGCACTTGTTGGGTTTCATCACTGGGTTTCATTGAAGTGAAGAAGAACCATTGAACTAAAATTTCCATTTTTTGACAATTTTTAGTGTTAATTGAAATAGATATAAAACAATTAAAGTATAACGTATTTCTAGACAGTGACCATAGCTATTAGATAAAAGATGAGAATATGGACTTTTAAAGGGGAAACCTTGACACACCCCTGGTTTGTATGTCAAGGAATGCTCTGGGAAAAAAGTTTTCAGTTGAAAAAGACACCCCCTTCCATAGTTTCTGCGATTTAAAAATATGGCTACTCCGAATAAAAATGCCAGGAAATGTATCTGAAAAGTCGAGAATGTATCATAAAAAGCACCAGAAGTTCAAGCCAAGTTTTTCACGTAAAACTATGCTGGAGGTGAGAAAATTATTTAAATTTAAGGAAAGTTTTAAATTATTTATGTTGTATGCTAAAGATCCTGTAAAAAAGATGACATATAAGGACCCACGCCACAAGGGGGCCAGGGGGCATTAAAATCTGCTCAATTTTCTTTTTAGATAAACCTTTAGATTACAACAAATGCATTGAACCAAAGTCTACAAGTAGAAAGCACTATCGAAATGTTTGCCAAAATTGGGGCTAGAGGGGGCAAGATAACACTTTATTTACATTGTTGGGCCCTCCAATTTGGGATTAGTGGCGTGGATCCTGCATACACATTGTATATGCTACAATGTTTATCAAGGATGTTTTAAGCTTTTGTATTTTGCGTGAATATTAATGATTTGTATTCTTTGTAATTAATCATTAAAGTTATACGCTGTTTTGTTGTGTTGTTCCTTTTGTCTCTGCGGAGGAGTAGAGTTAGGGGTGGGATGAAGAATACTCCAGCGATGACGATTCTGTGATGCAAAACATTCTAGTAAGTGACAGAAATCGCTTACAAATCATTTTAGATATACGTCAATGAAAGTATTTGCATGTTAAGCAGCTTTAACTGGTGAAAGACAGCGAAGAAGTAGATTTTTAGCTGAGTGAAGAAGACATTATTGCAAGCCTATTCAAAATCTGCAATCATACGGAGAGCTTTTGGTTCTAATAATAGGTTGCGCAAGGATGATGATTAAGGCTTAGCTGCAAGATAAACCCAAGAAAATGGCATCGGGAATAGGTACAAATGTGACCATCCATGGTCTTCCGGCAAGTGTGAGTATGATTACACTAACCTCAAAATAACGGACCTATAATATCTTCCGGAAAGATCAAATGTCGCATTTGTTATCAAGTATTATGTTGTTATGTTTTGCCGCCAAATGCAATGCTTTGACAAGTCTTATTTAAAGCAATGGTTATTTTTTAACTACAAATAGTTTACTGGCTGTCCGCCTTCTTCTTTCTTATATAATCATAAGAAACCACAAGCAACTCTCTATGCACTATGAAATATACTATAAACGGCAATATACTACGAAATAAATAAAGCTGGCAAATTTCCAACGACTAACTATTCATGATTGCCAAATGTTGAAAACTGTGTTAAAATGACGGAAGCAAAATAGATAAAGGAATTCAAAGTTCAAAGGTTCTACCATGACACACCCTCACTGTTTTAATGAGACCATTGGAAGGCATTTTAAACATTTAGAAGGCAAGAGGGCTTTGTAAACAGCTTAGCAATGCAGTGACAGCAGCTTTTTTGGCAAAATTTGTACAGTAGAATGTCAAAATAAGCCATTCCTACATTATGTTAAAGCAAACAACTTCCAATTAATAAATGATAAGATCATATGGTTTTGGACCATATAATCTATATGACAATAGATAACATTTTACTTTCCTAATAGACTTTTAATGACCTTGAATTTTCTAAAACTCACAGTTAAGTACACAGACCGGGCTCTTAATTTGTTGTGAGTTTTGGCTAAAAAGTTTTCGGCTAAATATTTTTTGACAAAGACATATAAATGGGCCAATTGGGTTATTTATTTTTTGAAATCTTATTTGGTCCCCAGAGACAGATGGCTTTTCAAATTTATATGCTGGTTTTTTTGTGATTTTTTTGCAATTGCCTTTGGACCGTAAAAACTGCAGAGCAAGATTCCACTCATTTTATTTGGTCTGCCAGTTAGGGTATAATCAAGTAATTAGAGAAAATGGCTTTGTAAGATATCTATTTTCAGAGTTTCTCATTTTCTCCAGTTAGTTTTAACATTCATTTCTTGAAATATATATAATGCATTTAAAATGTAGGAATATGGCATTTATATAATGATTTGTTTGCTCTGTGATTCAAGATTGAAAAATCTTTTCTACTCATTGTAAAACATTTTTGTGTAGAAATAACTTTAAATATACTCATTTAAACATTACTCATCATTTAAACATATATTATTTAAGCAGAAAATTTTCCATGACTTGCAATTGCAATTTGAAACCTGTTGAGGCAATTTAGTATACCTACCTTTATACAGAATTTATATTTCCCCACATATAAATGATATTTCTTTTTTTATTCTGTTAGATTATATTGTCAACCTTTTACATTACATAGTTTTGTCCTAATTTTTCAGTCATATGGTCAGGATTCAAATATTGCATTGCTGAAAATCAATGTCATTGCTGGCTTGAATTTGGCTAAGAAAGATATCTTTGGATTAAGGTATAACATGCATCAAATTTTTATTTTTTCAATTTATTTGAGCTTGGAGATTCTATCAAAATAGTCACCATAAAAGAAAGAGCCATAAATCTATAGCAGGTTGGAGTTAGGACATAAAATTTCACATGTTTTCCCTTTCTCTATGTGCGAAATAAGAGTGAGCCAAATTTGGTTCAAATCTGAAATGGTTGGTGTCATGCCTTCCTTGTTTTTTATGGAATTACTTGGAGCTAAAACTAAATGGTTATTATAAAACTATAAACATATATTGCTCAAATATTTCAGTTATATCATTGAGACGTTGTGGCTAATTTAAGCCCATTGTTTTCATCTTTAATTATTGCCTTAAAGAACCATTGCAGCTGTGAGAGGCAAATTAAAACATGAAAACCTATCATACCTCAATGTAAAAAAATTCCTTGCTTATCAGTATAGCAAATTAAACTGAACATATAATGAGTTTCCAAAAAGCTGTTAATTTCTTTAATTATTGGATCTATGAAGCTTTGTTGAAAAGTCTGCTACCAGTCAAGAAGTGTTTCAAAAATATTTATAACATTTCAAAGTAATGATTGCTTTTAAAGGATTAGTTGTTAGATATTGTGATCTAAAAATCTCATAAAGTAGTAGGAACTGGTGCTGCTGATGATAAAAAATTTATTAGTTAGATTTTATGTCTTATATTTTTTTGTTAATATGTTTATTTTACACATTTTAACATTTAAGAGCACAAATTATTTTGCCTGATGTTTGGCTGTGCCACATGAGACATAAGCACGTGAAAGGAAAAAACTAATCCAACTCGTGGTGATTCAAAGTTTAAAAGAAACTTGGTTAATGGAAATTGCATTTATGTTTTCAATAAAGGCAGATACATCTGACCTGAAATGGTTTTTCCCAGTGTAAAAATCAACATTGAAATTTGCACAAACAGCTGCTGTTACTTAAGTGTCTTCATTTTGTCATCATTCTAGTGATCCATATTGTATTGTCAAGTTGTATGAAGAAAACAGAGACGATGTGATTGATCAGTCTCAGACAAAAATTCAGAAAAAGGTACTGGGTATTGTTCATCATCTGTACCAACATATTATTGGTTTTTGTTCGATGAACTTTGTTTTGTTCAAATCTCTAGAAGTTTGATTGAGTTCTATTTGCTGTCATTTTCAGTCCAGAAATACTGTGTGACCAGAAATACAATTTTTGTTATTGAGAATCAGACCTTTTTGTTTTTTAATTGGGGATAATCCTGCAAAGACCTCTTATAATTATTTAATTGGGCTAATGCCTGCCCTTGCAAAAACATGTCTTGCCTGCAATGAAGTTCCTTGGACTCATCACAAAGAGGAAGCACATTTGTAGAATGGCACTTTAATAACTGTTAAATTGTATAGCTGAAGATTCACGCTGTTACTAAAACAGAAACTAATTTTTTTGACTCTGTGTAGCATTATTTCTTGATTTGTTTTAATTAATAAATATCAGTTTTAATTATTAAGGTTTTCCAATGATTTTTATTGGTTTTCAAATAATTTTTTTGCAGACTCTGAATCCGCAATGGAATGCAACCATGTATTACAGGGTTTGTTTCATCTCCATTTCAATTTTGCTTCATCGTGTGATAGTTTTGTAATGAAGGGACATTCTGTCTCATCAACAACTTCTACTATTCCGATGAAACTAAGAAGATACATTCTAAAAGGGAGTTTTTGTTTAAGATTTTGCAAACTGTATCTAGTGTTTGCTTATATCCCAATGCTAATTTCATACATATCTGACAAATCATAGTTTAATCTTCAACTTACACTTTCCTCTTTAGGTGAAGAAATCATCCTCGCGTTTGTTGTTTGAAATCTATGATGAAAATAGATTGGTAAGATCATTGCTTGATAAGTTTGGGCTCTTTTAAAACATGCTTATCAAATCTTTCCCTTTCCTTAAAAGCATGAAGTCACATGCTCTTATTGGTAAAACATGAAATATCTGTTCATTGACTAGACCTTTTCCCATTGATTAAAGCATTCCCCATGTGTTTACAGGGGCCACAATTCAAGTTTCAAAATAGAGAACGACCATAGTGTAGAAATAGTTTGCTAGAGTTAAAGCAGTTTGTTTATCAATTAGATGATTATATTCTGTCATATTCTGCCCCCCTTGTAGATAAAGTTTTAGCTTTAGGCCCTCATTCAGTCTAGTTGTAATAACAAACCCTGATGTTGGGTGAAGCAGGTCTACAGTGGTTCACTTTACTTCATACATCTACTGTTACTTTGTGAGATGACTCATAATGGGCTAAAGTTTCAGCCTTGCTTTGCTCTGTGGCTCTTGGTAAATTTTCTTTTAAGTGGCTGAAAAGTCTCTAAGACTCATGCATATGTATCTTTCTTTTTTTCAAGGCAGTCTCATAGCTATGGTTGATAGTTTTCTGTTAATCATTTATCCAAATTTGACATTTTAGACTCGTGATGATTTCCTAGGCGAAGTTGATCTTCCTTTGACTGACATTCCTGTAAGTTGGAAATTCTTTTTTGTTAAATTTTTTTTAAATCGATCTCTTTGCAGTATAGAACTTTGTTGTATAGAAGGAGAGATCTGTAACATCAAATTTACAGCCATCTTTAAAAAGACAAACACTATCATTGTGAAAGGGTAATGTTTCAATTGTGGGTAAAGCAGCCCTTGCAAGAAATGCATATGCACCAGTTGAAGATGAAATGATACCAATTATATTTCATAAAATTAACTGCCTGATATATATTTTCTATGTTCTTATTCCCTTGTAGACAGAGTCTGAAGGTTTAGAGATTCCTTTCAAGGAATATCTACTGCAACGTCGGAGGTAAACATACATTATAAATTTATACCATTTCTTGCTGTTTTTCGAATTTATATCTTTAAGTCATATGTGATAGGTTGTCAGTAGCTGATCGATCAATTAACCAATCAACAGTGCCCTTCAGAATGCCTTTTACTCTCTCGTTATTTTTGACCCACTCGAGGATATGTAAACTTCAGTTAAACTTTTAATCGTTTATCCTATTTATAGCCCTACAAAGTGTCAGGGAAAAGTATGATATTCTTTGGGTTTTGCTGTCTTGAAATGCTGTAGTATAAACGGCTTGTTTGTTTACGTCAAAAAATGTCCTCGGTGTTGAAAAACTGCATCTGTCTTTCAAAGCAATCTTCTTTCATTGATGAGTTTACTCATATTTTTCTTCTACAGCCGGCGCTCTCATGTTCGGGGCCACCTTAGATTGAGGCTTGCCTACATCCCTGATCCTGCTGAAAGCCAACCAACTTCAGCTGAAAGTCAACCAACTTCAGGTTAGTTTCTCAGATTTTCTTTTTCAAAAACTGGTTTTAAGAACAACCTTAAATTGAATAAAAATAATGTGTCGCTTCTGCCTGAATAGCTTGCTTCACATTTTACATGACAAGTACATTTTTTAACCTTACTATATCTTTTCTGGTAAAATAATTTAAGAAATTCCGATTTTTCTTATAAACTCTTTCATTTTTCATTTTAAATTCTCTATTCACAGTAATCCCGTCAATCTAAGCAGAATGATTTTCGGGGGGCAGAGAAAAAAACTTGCAAATTAATAAAATACTAATCTTACAAATTTATAAAATGCCTTTTTGAAACTACTTACAATAAATACACAAATGAAGTTAGAAAAGAGAAAGAAAGTAAAGCAAGAAAATCTTTATATATAATGTTTTTAAGACCTCATTTCTCGTGAAGAGTGAAAAGAGACGGCGCTTTTTACTTTGTAGGATGTGCTCACCAAGATGTGCTGCCATTTTCTTTAGAATCAAATATTTTTTGTTTCCCCTGACGTTTGAAGAGCTTTGTTTTGTCTGTGAAGCAATGAAAAAGATCACAAAACGCCTTGAAGCGACTTTTGATTGAGAAATGTTCTTTAGCAAAACGTGAATATTTTTTTCCTTTCGAAAAGAGTATTCAATCTTAATAGGAAGTTTGGTCAAAAGTTGATCCCATATAAATATCACATGAAGTAAACGGATAGTGACTGTGGCATTTTCTAGCTAAGAATTTAATTACGAATGGCTTTGAAAAAAGCAAACATTTTGTGTTTTCCATCCATTCAAAAGGATTGCGTTTCTACCACCCAAAAGAGTTCCATCACCTATGAGTTTACTTGCCAGTGTGATTCTGGCTACGTAGGACACACAACCCAAAGATTGGGGGATAGGATAAAACAGCATGTGCTGTCTAGCGTTAGAAACAAAACTAATCCCCAAAGAGAACAGCCACCTTGGTCTTGCAGATATAAGCTACAACTAAAAGATGCGATTCTGCTGTCGGGCAGCATTTACTGGAAAACCTAGATTGTGCAAAAAACTATAAAATGAAATGAAAAGACCGCTTTTGTGTAGCATGAATCAACATTTTTTGTTTCCTCTGACGTTTGAAGAGCTTTGTTTTGTCTGTGAAGCAATGAAATAGATCACAAAACGCCTTGAAGCGACTTTTGATTGAGAAATGTTCTTTAGCAAAACGTGAATATTTTTTTCCTTTCGAAAAGAGTATTCAATCTTAATAGGAAGTTTGGTCAAAAGTTGATCCCATATAAATATCACATGAAGTAAACGGATAGTGACTGTGGCATTTTCTAGCTAAGAATTTAATTATGAATGGCTTTGAAAAATGCAAACATTTTGTGTTTTCCATCCATTCATAAGGATTGCGTTCCTACCATGCAAAAGAGTTCCGTCATCTTTGAGTTTACTTGCCAGTGTGATTCTGGCTACGTAGGACACACAACCCAAAGATTGGGGGATAGGATAAAACAGCATGTGCTGTCTAGCGTTAGAAACAAAACTCATCCCCAAAGAGAACAGCCACCTCGGTCTTGCAGATCTAAGCTACAACTAAAAGATGCGATTCTGTTGTCGGGCAGCATTTACTGGAAAACCTAGATTGTGCAAAAAAATTATAAAATGAAATGAAAAGACCGCTTTTGTGTAGATAGAAGAGGTTTGTTTTCACCTTAGGACTCCATTGGTAACATTTTCTATCGGCAAGCGGTACTGATTGGGCAACCTCAACAGTCATGTGCCCGCGTTTTCTGATTTGCCTTTTTCAATCCACAACTGGGTATAAATATTTTCTAGCGTAGAATTTTCGATCTATGTTCTGACGTTTTTTACTCTGAAGAGTGTTAGACGAAAAGCTTCAGTATGGCTCAAAATGTACCACCAAAAGATAATTTTATTACGTTCTTGATGCATACTAAACTTGTTTTCTATTGTATTCCTTAGATGACGAAGAAGGCTTTATACGTGTTGCCTCGTCAACTAGAGAACGAGTAGAAGAGGTAAGAATGTTTCAGGTTTGCAAAATATTTATATCTAATGATTTTTGTCAGTGACTCAAGAATTTTTTAAAAGTATTCCTTACTTCCAAAAGAATGCATACAATAATTGGCTCAATTTTCTCTATTTCTGCTCCTGTTAAATGAATTAATTTTTGAGTCGGTAAAACTAAATATTGTAGCAAAATTTAAGTGCCTGTCATACGTTAGAAACACGATCGCTTGGTCACCATCAAATGTTATCACTGCGTATCTGGGTATCGCTTGTTTTCATTTCCAGCAGCCTTGTTTCTTGACGCTTGATAATGATTAGAAAACGATGCTGATTAGCTGTCAAAATTGTTGATGCCCGATAATCTGAGTGTTTTGACTGGGAACAGTCTGATGATTTACACAAAGTAAATAAAAGATAATACGTGATTAGGGCTGTCCAAGAGGGATAATGCTGGAGACAAGAGGAGCCATATATTTTTTGAATATATTTGAATTGTGTATTTAAGCACGCTTAATGACGTATATATCAACTAAATCTGCAAGGCAAGGCCTGTTCTAGATAGCTCTTCAATGCGATTCTCAATGTTAAATTCTATGTAAGAAGGTTTCGCAGATCCAATCAAAGCAAAATTTTATTGTGTTGTATGCATGCTAGAGTCAATATATATTTTCTATGAATCAATGAATCAATATTTTCCTTAACAATTTGGTAAGCTCACTACTTATAATCCATCCTGATTTGCTTATTATTTCGTTTCAGCCGGGCTGGGAAACTGTAAATGCTAGTGATGCGCCTGTGAGTGATACACCTGCATTTGCAAGGACTCTCTCGACTAGCGAAAATGATGTCCCGCTCCCTCCAAACTGGGAAGAGAGACAGGTAACAAGCAGGCAGACTTCTTGGTGTTTTCAATGCTTGAGGAAATGTTAGATAAAACCTGTCAGAAATAAATCAAATTTGTTAAAAGTAATTGTTTGTCTGATTGGTTAAAAATCCCGACGTTTTGGAAAATTTAAGCATGATACATAAAGTGGAAAAATTTTACTTGCTTGCAGAAAACGTTTCTACATCCAAGTTAGGATCTACCCTTTTTGACATATTATGCCTAAGCTCTCATGATCTCCCCTTTTTGGCATATTATGCCCTGGGCAGAGGGGGGGGGGGTGTATATTTGCGTAGAGATATTCAGGGATATTTAATGAAATCAAAGTGAAGCAAGCATAGCATGTAGGAGGGGAGCTTTAAAAAGTGGAATTATTTTCTTTTTGTTTATTAATCTTTTGGTCTTTTTTTGGTTCCTATTTTGTTAAATATTTATTGTTTTCAGGATGCCAACGGAAGAACTTTTTACATCAATCATACAACGAGGGATACGACATGGGAACGGCCAAGATCTGCTCGGTAAATCAATTCTAATGCCCTATTGTAGTGATAATCTAAATAATGTTTTGAAGAAAGTATCAAAACATATATGTGGTTTCATTACTCGAAATATTTTAAGTTGTATTTCGTTATCTCATAAAGCTGCTGAACCAAAGCACCATTGATTGAAGCAAGATATAGATAATCAAATCTCTTTGATGCAAGATAAACTGCTTTTGTTATCTTAAGAACATGTAACTTGGTTCTGTTTGGCTCCACAACTACAGCTAGTATTCTTCCCGCACATCGCTGTTCCATTAATTGGTCAAGATTCCAAGACCACGTGTATCAATTATCGTTAACATTTTCTTCTCGCTCTTAGAAATGAAAGTTCTGAACAGCAAAGAGAGCTTGCAAGAAGGCTGGAGCGCAATTTTAGCATACGGAGGCATATAAGCGTTGAAAGTGATATGCAGGTGGATTCCATAAGTTTATTTTCATTTAAAGTCCTCCTATTCAAAATGATGATCGTCATGTTAGCCAAAGTCCTTTTTTACTTAATTAAATATTAAAATTATAAGCCCATAACGCACGCTTAAGCCCATAGTCATCTGGTGTGAATGACATTTTTCCTTTGTTATTTTTTATTGTTTTGCTTCTCAGCATGTTACTAATACAATTTAGACTCTGCTAATAGACAGAGCAGATGTGTTAGATCATTACTCTACCTTTTCCATTTCTGTCTTTTATTGATTTGCTTTTGTTCGCCTAAAATTATGACTCAACTTTTAGAAATAATTCCAATAATCATTTTTTTCATTGATATTTCTTCATTAACCATGAACTACTTTCATGTTGTTTAGCTTATAAAATCATTCACTGTTTATTGTATTGTGTTCATGAAATTGAAAAACTATGTAATTTGTAAGGATTCACGGGGTAGAAATTAATCAATAAATGTAAAAACCTCTTACACATAAAGCATTTTATGTTCAGCTAAGAAACTGGGAATACTAAAGTAATTTTGTGTGTATATCCAGTTAGTTTTCTGCCTTTACTAATTGATCATATTGGTATATGCGATGCATGCTATTTAGGGCGCTGGTATCCAGCTTTCCGTGCTCTTCAGGAGGCTTCTGGAAATCAAAAATAAAATTCAGGCTTCTTTACTTTTGCTCGCGTACAAAACATATTGAAATTTTTAAAAAGATATATGATTTTTGCAAGTTGTTTTGCAATTTTCAATGCATATCCATTGTACTTGCTTTGAATTCTTGATTCTATGAATTTTTTGAATATGTTGATTTTTTGCATTTTATGTTATTGTGGAAATCATCGCGGAAGTTAAATTGTTTAGTCATTTTATGTTTTCGTTATTTCAGGCAAGATTTACAACTGACAACAACTCTGACGTAACAGTTCGTCATATATCGGTATGAATCACCACAAATGTTTCTCAGAATTCTTAATTCTGCTGTCTATGGAGAAAAGTAAAGTGGCAGAAAAGTAAAGATAGTTAGCTAGGGCAAAATTAAAAATTATCAAGACACATAAATATTAGGCTTCAATTTTGGGGAGGGGGGGGGGGGGTAGAGAGATGCCGGCAACTTTTCCAACATTATTTGGGTAGATCTCAGTAATACTAGTTATTCGGATCAAATCGCTTGCGTGTGTCTTTGAGCGTGAAAGTGTGCATAAGGCCTCCTCTTTTTACAATTCTTAAAAATTGTAAAATTTGATCACTTGTTTGTTAACCACCCAAGCTAGATAAGTCGTTACTTAACATGGGTTGTGTATATTGCAGCATATCTCATTTGTCCAACTGAAGTTCAAAAATTAAAATTAACTGAACAGAATTGAAAACTTTTCTGAAGTTGCCTCGATTTGCAGGTGAACCAAGTGCAAGATCACGAAAGACTAAATCGAATCCCGTCACCTCTCCCTCCTGGATGGGAGGAAAGAAGGGTAAGCAGTCTTACTATTTTTACAATCTTGTTTGCAGTTTATTTCTTTTCATTGCCAGTTTATCGAAAACAAGATTTTTAAAGTACTTGGTGCTACCTTTCCCTAGAAAATTGCATGTAAAAGGGAACACCAGCTGGAAAGCACAGTCTGATTATATCGTTTATCATTTTTATTAACTTGACTTGATAACAGAGATGTAACGACGGAGCTTTTATGACAGTATCTTCCTTGTCTGTATCTACATTGAGAATTGTTAGGACATTGTTTCGTGCATTTTTGCAGGACGATGAAGGGAGGACATTTTACATTGATCATAATTCGCGATTGACAACTTGGGTTCGCCCTCGCGCGTAAGTAGACATTTATAGGTTTTGCATCAATCTTCAAACATTTTTATTTGATTTATATAGAAATTTTGGTTTTCTGGTTGTTGTAGTGTCTAGTGGTATTTGTTATATAAAAAAATGAATGCTAATCCGAACGAAGCTTCACTGTATGGTCAACCGGTTTAAATATCTAATATCAAATGGCTCCAAAAAAAATCTGTGCTTAACTTTAGTCCCTTTAGAAATCTACTTTGTAATAAGGCTGGGGTAAGGACTTAACATATCCCTATTACTCCCCCCCAACTAACCCCAACTTGGCATTCGTTGCTCCAAACTCTTCCCCAAAAAAACCGGTCTGTCAAAACCTTTTGTAAACAACTTAGCATAATCTATCTGGCCACCATTCCCATTCTAATGTTATTTGCACATGCTCACTCATAAACTTTGATAAACTCTAATACGAATTCACTTGTGTTGTCTAGGTCCAGCTTTCAACCGGTTGCTGATCAAACTGAACGTATAAGTGTGACGTCCGGATCATCAGATGAAGATCCGCCAGAAAGTCCGGAAGGAGACCAAGAGCAACGCGAGCCACAGTTCAACCAAGAGGCAAGTACTCGGTCAACCATAAACACTAGATAGCTCTAGATTACATTCCTTTTAAATGAAGTTGTCATTTCCGAAGAGGTGTATGATCATTTCAGAAATATGCAATCCAAATTTGATAACTCTTTGACACTCGATAAGCTTCTATGTTCTGGGCAAAATTCTTAAATTCATTACGTCATCATCTTTTTTCTATTCTCATAATAGTGCCAGTCCTGTTTGTACCATTGCCATTCAATTACAACCCCCCCCCCCCCTTGAGTATTATCATTTGCTGCTACTAATAAACTACATGGTGAGTTTTGCAAATGAATTTCCAGAGGCCAAATTCCCCGTAAGGTATCGCATTGAGTAAATTGGAATAATGTTTTGTTTCATGATGTTTCCTGTTTTATTTCAGCGTATCCACCCAGATGTTCCCAGTACTGCAGAAATATCTCTACCACCCGGCTGGGCAATGCAGCTTACTCCAAATAACCGTGTCTTTTTCATAGACCACAACAATCGCACCACGACCTGGGTATTGCCTTATTGCCTTATTTATTTCAAAACGATGCTGTAACTATCTTTTACATTAAGCTTATGATTGTTTTATGGAATATGGATCATTTAGGAAAAGTACCCTGGAATGAGTGGATATAAATCTATTATATTTTTGTACGATTGTGAAAAATAGGTTATTTCACTCTTAATAAGAATAAACAGGCCCTATCATGTCTCTTACATATTATTTTTGAAATATTAATTCCAGCAAATAAGATACCGCTGAATCCAGTTAAGTTGGACCTTCAAGGGGGGATGTGAGGAAATAGTCCCACTTAGCGATGGTCCGAGTTAATGGAGCTTTTTGATTTTCATAAGTTAGAAAAAATTTTGAATGGGAATTGAAAATTAGTCCTACTTAGAAAAAGTCTGGATTATCTGGGGTACGACTTAATGGGATTCAACTGTATAGCTTTATTCTTTGCAACCATTTGGAAACTTATTTTATTGGGAATTGAAATAGTTCTCTAGTATATAAATTTACTTTTTGTGACTGTTCGCTGAAGGCGCAGCAGATTATATATCAAAATTTATTCAGTTATATATAATCCTTACCGAATTACCAGAACTATACCAAATGACAAATGCAATGAAGACCCTCTGGTAGTCATATTATGACACTAACATAAAGACAGATATATTGTTAATGTGCTGTGTTATGTTTTAGATTGATCCAAGAATCAACTATCAAGCGGCTGTGAAGGATCTAGGACCATTGCCTGTAAGTAACTTGTTTGCTGTTCTGGCCTTATTTTTAGTGAATTTTATCACTGCACAACCACTGTGAAACGAGTGCAGGCAGTGTCTAAATGAGTGCAAACTAGGAGATGTATCGTGTTGGATGTTTCTAGCTCTAATCTGTAATATGAAAGTTTATGTTTTATTTACTTGCTTTGCTTTCAATATTGTTACGAGTTACGTTATGTTTGTCTGCTTTAAGCTTCTTCTTTTTACTTTGAATTCTTGATGATAGACATCCTTTCTCTTTATCAACAGCCGGGTTGGGAAGAGAGAATTCATCAAGATGGCCGTGTTTTTTTCATAGATCACAGTAAGGAAGGCTTAATGAATCATTAACTGTAAATTATATTATTTCTTGCTCGGGGGAGAGGTGGGCGAGCGACAATCTTCTGAAGAGTGACGGGTCGTACTTTTTGTTATATATCTCTAGTAACTTGAGTTCCGTTATTCTCCAGTTTTACTCAAGATATTTAGGAAATAAAGAGAGGAATTTCTAGTTAAATATTTACATGTATTTTTGATCGTTTCCTGTCATTCATATTTTCATTACTCGTTCCGGGGTTGATCGCCGCAACTTATTTTGCAGAGCAAGTTTATTGTTTTTATTATCAATATATCATTATTATTGCAATAATTAAAATTTTTCAGTAGAAGCAACAGAAGTATCGGACTTGTATGAACCTAAATGGTTAGATAACTTGACAGTCACTTCCTCTAACAAACCGATGAAATCTGTCTTAAGATCAAACACCTTTTGAAGAACATTTCTATGGCTTTGTATACATTCCGTAAACACATGGCATGATCAGGACTCATTTACTCTAGACACTCAGTCAACACAGTGGGAAGACCCCAGAATCCAGAAAATTGCAGCGAAAAAGGCCCAGGTAACCTATAATTCCTTTGGCAATAACCTTGATTTCTTTGAAAGATGGAGAAACCGTGTTAGTATTAATTGCAAGTAATGTTTATGCTGAAGTAGGAAGGATATTTTTATTGTGTTTCACAGTTATTTCAATTTACTCCAAACACAGGCTGTTCCATATTCAAGAGACTACAAGAGGAAATACGACTTTTTCAGATCAAGATTGCGCAAGCCCGTATGTAATTTTCTATATTATAAGCTTTGATCGTTATGTAAACTGACCTCAGTGTCATAATCATTCCTCGTTTAACAATTTTTAAGCATGAAAATGATGCCTCATCCACTCATGCCCTTTTCAGCTCCCACTGCCCTCATTTCTTCATTTTAGGCAGCTGTATTCTCTACGTTGTAGTATTTTTATCCACAAACGTGTCTTAGAATTTCCTCTAAGATCCGATGCCTGTTTGCTACACAGCGATTTTCTTTATCCATTTTTATATAATCTACTTGTTCATTTGTAGTTTACAAAAGAATTTAATTGAATTGAATTGTCATTTGACTACCTTTATTCTGTGCATTGTATATCAGCAACAATTTTGATATTTTGTTCACAGGATCATGTACCGAACAAATATGAAATCAGAATTCGAAGGAATTCCATTCTTGAAGACTCTTACAGAGGCGTTTTCGTCACAGTAAAGAACACCGATCTTCTTAAAACAAAATTGTGGATTGTTTTTGATGGAGAAGTTGGTTTGGATTACGGGGGTGTATCAAGGTAGGTTGTCTCTTCTTCTTTATATATGTGGGATCTAAATACGATTGTTAGTTGTTAGTTGTTAGTGTTGCCATGGCCAACTTTTTACCTACTACTGTATCAGCTTTGTGTAGACAGAAGGAGTTCGTTTTCACCTTAGGACATCACTGGTAGTATTTACAGTAGGCAAGCGACACTGACTGGGCAACTTCAACAGTCATGTGCTCGCATTTCTGATTGGCCTATTTCGATCCACAACTGCGTATATATATTTCCTGGTGTGGAGTTTTCGGTCTATGTTCTGACGTTTTATACTCTGAAGAGTGTCAGACTAAAAGCTTCAGTATACTCAAATGTTTGCTTTTTTCAAAGCCATTCACATCAGATTTATCATCAAAGGCGTATGAACAAATATATTCTGTAATCTTTCAAGTACGAATTACTGTGATGTTGGTCTAGTTTGTACACATATTTTTATTTTGAAAATCTTCATCGCAATATCTTCTTATTTATTGACAAATGATTATGAAAGTAATAAGTTTGTGACAGTGATACTTTTGAATATTTAGAGAGTGGTTTTACTTGCTGTCAAAGGAGATATTCAATCCGTATTATGGCTTATTCGAATACTCAGCAACGTGAGTTTTATATCTTTTTCTAGTTTATCAGAACACTTTCTGCTGCTAAAACATAAAACATGATCAGACTGGACGTACAAGTGTGACATAGATATGAAACCAGATGAATATTAACGAAACCTTACAATAACCCCGGCATGTTTTTTTCGATAATATTGTCTAATCAATTTACGCTGTTCTCGAGAATTGTGGCCATACTTTTCACAGCTCTTACATAGGGAGATTTTATATGCGATGAAGGTTGATTTTCCTTTTGAATTTTTTTGCAAATGTTGTCAATCTTGTTCAATTTTAGGTGAAATGACGGGAGAAAATTTATAGTTGTTCGAGATAACGTGTATTAAAGATAACCCACGGTTTTTTATACTGAGCATTATACTTAATGACTTAAGCTTGCGACTGTTCGAGATAGCGAATATCTTTACAAGGACAACTTCAATCATGCTCTTGTATTCTATTTTTAAAAAGCGTACTGACGTCATGTTTTCTTACCCAGCGATAACTATACACTACAGATTAACCCATACTCAGGCCTATGCAACGATGAGCATCTTTCATACTTCAAATTCATTGGAAGGGTCGCAGGAATGGCTGTCTACCACGGAAAACTGTTAGATGGTTGGTCTTTAAGTTTTAAAGCCAATTCTATTGTTTATATTGATGTTTCTCATTGGTTAAAACCCCTTGATGTTTACGGGTAAAGAGCATTCTTTCCATATTGTATATACAAGTGGTCTTTATACTTTGACAGCTTAGAAACTTTGAATCTGTTTTAAGTTATTCTAAATAATTTCCATTTTGCTTATCAGTTGTTCCCTGTTCGATTTAAAATTTTCATTCATCTATTTTCGATTTTCAGTTTTCTTCATTCGTCCATTTTACAAAATGATGTTGGGAAAAAAGATTGCGTTAGCTGATATGGAGAGTGTGGTAAGAAAAATGCATCACTTTTGTAAACGTAAAATAACCTTAGCAGATAAAGATGTTTGGATTCAGGACGCAGTTATAGTCTCATAGCTATTGACTGTTCAAAGCATTTCTTAAAATTACAAAATTATGCCACACCTTTCAACACACGCACTGTATAACAGCAAATTCTATTACAATTAGCTTTAGTTTAAAGCTATGTTGATGAAAATTAGTTGAAAAAAATGTTTTTTCCAGGATTCTGAGTACCATAACAGTTTGAAGTGGTTGCAAGATAATGACCCTGAAGATTTGGATTTGCGGTTCCAAGTAGAGGAAGAGGCATTTGGGAAGATTACAAGTCGTGAGCTGAAGCGAGATGGCGCAGAAATTAAAGTTACAAATGACAACAAAAAAGAGTATATTGAGTAAGGAGCTGTATTATTGAGAAATCATATATATATATATCAATATTTATGTTATTATCAGTCATATCTAGATATTATTATCAGTATTGTATCAAATTGTCAAATTGAGGCTTTTATGCAATAATATTAAAATGTAATAATAGAGTCTCAGTATAGCTTGCGACCTTTTAATATCTGGAAAAAGAATTTTCTCCAAGTTTTTTATTGTTGTTTAGTTGGTAATTCTAGGAAAAGGCTCAAGAGCTTAACAAGAGAAAGGAAGCATGCATTGGGAAGTGAGAGAGAGGGAATCTAGCAATTTTTGCCCTTTTAAACAACTTAGTCTTGCCTTAAATGATTTGCTAACCTCGTTTTATGTTGCTATCCAGTTTAGTGATTAAATGGCGGTTTGTTGATCGAATTAACGAACAGATGGATCAATTTAAAGAGGTGGGTTTTTTATGACTTCATAGTCAATGCTATATTATACCTGTAAACTGTAAACTGACGAAAACTTGTTTGATCACCTTTTATTGAACATTGAGACTGGCAGGGCAGCCGAGCCACATCGTGGTCAGGTCAGGGCAGGCCCAGTGGATGGTTTAAACTTAAAATGCATTTAATACGGATTTAAATACATATAATTGTTTTACTTGCTACTTATATTCATAAAGTATTCTCAAAACAGATATGATTTGTTTTTCTTAAAGTTAATATGTTGCTAAGAGTCAGATTTGTTAAGAGAATAGAAAAAATGTAATCACCAGTGGGTCCCTTTTTGCTTATGGGGCCTAGGGGCAACTGCCCCCTTACCCCCCTCTTGATAGGCCTGCAGACTAGAAATGTTTGCCCTACACGAAGCTTCAAAATGACAACAATTTTTTTTCTTCCAGGGTTTTAATGAAATAATACCACATGACCTCTTGAGAATTTTTGATGAGCGAGAGCTAGAGGTGAGAATATTTTATTCCTATCTAATCTTCTTCATTTTTCACTTTCATTGCTCATACCACAATCTAAGAAATCAATCTTGTTATTTAAAATTCCTGTGACTTTTCCTTTTTGAATTATTATTTTTGTTTCTTTCAATTTTTTATTTCAAGTATTCCTGCTATTGTATGCATGATCATTGTTAACTGAGCAGGCCTAATAGTTAAAAGATTTCACAGCTGCAAGCATAAATTATGTTAGAAGACTGATCACCCTCTAGGGTCTGAGAGGAGAATTAATATATCATCTTTTAATGATTGTCTAACCTTTGATTTTCTGAATGTGTGATTATTGCAAATTTCTAAGCAAGCTGTTTGATTTTAAGATGGAGTAGACAAATGGAGCTCGTTTTCACTTTGGCACTCCATTGATAAAATTCTTAATAGTCAAGCAGCAACTGGGTATATATATTTCCTAGCGTAGAGTTTTTGATCTATGTTCTAACCTGTTATACTCTGAAGAGTGTCAGATGAAAAGCTTTAGTAACATGTGTCAAAATATTTGCTTTTTTCAAAGCCATTTTTAAATTCTGTACTGGGAAAATGTTGTTTGTTTCAAGCAATAGTGCTTTGTTTTCAAGCAATTTGACCTTTTATTTAGGAATACTGCAATTTCTATGAACTAACGTTCTGTTAATGCTCTTCCTGTTTCATGAGGGTAAGACAGGGTTTTGCTAGGGCAATCAATGGCAGGTGCCAATGAAACAGCTATCACCACCATGAAATGAGAAGGCCTGTAACTGAGTCATAGTTTATTTACATTATCTTTCCAGTATCTTCTTTGTGGACTTGGGGAAATTGATGAGGAAGATTGGAAGAAGCATACAAACTATCGTGGTGGATACCATGAAAAGCACTTTGCAATACAATGGTTTTGGAAGGTATGAGTGGGCTTGATTTTTTTCATTCTAAAAACCTCTAACAATTCATCAAAATTTTCCATAAGAAGGATCGTTGTTGCTTTCCATAACAGCACCTTCGAAGTGTCATTTTTTGCTTAAGTTCTAAATGCTCTTAATTTGTTTTTTGCATAACTTGCACCATTTAACAAGATGGCTTTTCAGCATTATAAAGATGTTTTAAGACTTTCAATGATCATACTCACATTTTTCAAATTATGTCTCTTCCTAGGCTGTTGGTACATTTGATAATGAAATGAAAGCTAGGTTGCTTCAGTTTGTCACTGGCACTTCACGTGTACCAATGAATGGGTTCACAGAATTATATGGCAGTAATGGCCCACAAAAATTCACAATCGAAAGATGGGGAGATACACACTCATTGCCAAGGGCCCATACCTGGTAATTAATATTTTTATCTGCTTAGCATTTCATAATCTATTTTTTTGTAACAGGTATTATATGATGTAAAATACCATGTAAAATGACATCAGTGACATTGTCTTAAACATGGCATCACCAAAATTAATTTGATTATATGTGAAGCGTGCTAGTCAATTCAAGATTTGTTTTTTTGTCTTTTTTCAAGATTTTTTCTTTTTCTAAAGTTAAAATTTTGGAATAAGTTCTGAATAATTTCCCTAGAAAACTTTTATGCCATGTTTTGAATATGGGCTAAACAGTATAAAGCTATATTGTAATGGCTCCAAGTTTTTTGTAATAATCAGTTTGCAATGTGTTTTCATTGCTTTTCTCATTCACCTGTACATTCATTATTTACTTATTAGTTTCTTGTAACAATGTTTTTTTACATTTATCTAGCTTCAATCGTCTGGATCTGCCCCCCTATACAAGTTACCATGAACTTAGAGAAAAATTGAGGCTAGCAGTTGAAAATACAGAAGGATTTGAAGGAGTTGATTGAAATATAAACAGAGGAATATATGGAATTCATATAATCAATTGTTTTTCAAGGATGGTAGACCATATGGCAAATTAGCAGTGACAGATTATTGCTTTATATAGCTTTGTAATTAAAAACTGCTATAGAACTTGGTTTCCCTGCGAAAGGAGAGATGTATTTAGAATATGCATAACCGGAAGATTTGTAATTGAATAATCTATGTCAGTTTACTGTAGTTGACTCTGCTTATAATCGCTTCGCTTAAAGTCACACTGCTGGTTACAGTCACATAGCATTTTATCCCAAATATCTGAAGCTCTGTTTTGCAATCCCACTCTGATTTCATTTACACCTTTCATTGCAGCATGTGTTGTGACAATAAGCAGAGTTTACTGTAGCTTGAATAAAGTAGATTTAACTTTGATTATGCATTCCCTAAGTCAGTTTGATGGTGGCCGCTGCTTTTCATTGTAAACCAAATGTATGCATAACAATTATCAATTTAAGTTATACCATATGCTGTAATAATTTTTATAAACTCATTTATATTTTCAAATAATTCATAAGAATTTGAAAGATTTACCTTGATTTGTTTACATTACCTTTTCTTAATCTTAGAAGCAACTTTGGGTTTGAAACATAAGGGGGCAGTATTGTTGGTGCTCTGTTTGCATGTCTCATGCTCTGTATGGAAGTTTCTTTGACATTTTTGTCCAAAAAGTAAAGTTAGAGCTCTAGCACCAGTATCTGTATTATGCTGGTTGAAATTCTTTGTTATTTGGCTTCTTGCCTTTTTTAATCTATAAAACAATGTCTTTCAAATTTTTCTTTTGCTTGGAAAAGTCATCATTTGTAAAAGCCATATAGATTATTTATGGAAGATTTTCCTTTTCTGGAAAGGACATTCTCAGTTTTGAGCAAAAAAATTTTTATGTGGAAAGAAGCTTGTTTTCCCATTTTTTTGTTTGTGCAATCTTTTTTGGAAATCTTTTTTGATACTTTTTAGGAAAGCTTTTGCAGTTATTTCTGGTACTTAAAATATCATCAGTTGATTGTAAGTGTGCATTGGCTAAAAACAACATGTTTCCAATGATGTTCAAAAGAAAACTTATACTGCTTGAATATATATATATATAAGAATATATATATATTATTTTACTTAATATTTAACACATTGGGCTGGAGAAGAAGCAATAGAGTTCATACCTGTCACATATTTTAACAAAGACATGATTTGTGCAACTTTTGTTTGCAAAATATTGGAAAGGTTTCAGTGCATTAGTTTTGAATAGGGTTTGTTGCTGAATTCCTGTAATCCAGTTATTATTTTATCTTATATTCTGCAGCATACCTTTAATATATTCATCTATATAGTAAAATGAAATAATTCCACTTTTCATTGCCATTTTTTTGTGTCACCCTCTCTGGCAAATTTTTTATTTCATTAGCAATCAAGACCACGGCTATCATTAATGATACCAGGGCTGTCACAAACAGCAGTGATTTTAGGGACTGCAGGGCCCGGACCAAAAGCAGCTGCAGGGCCTCTGTTCATTGCATTTTTTATATTTTCTTTGTGACAGGGCCCCATCTGACTACCATAAGAATGGGGCCAGGGACTGTTGCCCCTTTGGACTCCTTGATACTGGTCACAAATGAAACCAGGGCTGTAAGAATGTCCCTGTGATTAAGGATAGGAAATCACTAACACCGATTATATTCTTAGTGAAGCACAGATATCAAACATCAGCAGTATACAACACATGGGACTTGTTACAGAGTTGTGTGACACCCAATACCTTGTATGACTTTGACCCTGACTGAGACATTAAATATGAATAATGTTTTTTGCAATATTTTGTTTGAATGTTTCACTCTGTTTATTTAGATAATGAGGATCCAGCAAAATCAATGTTGTTTAGAAAACCTCAAACTTGTTACCTGTGGCAATATCATACTTTTGGAAGTGACACCCTCAAACTTGTTACCTGTGGCAATATCATACTTTTGAAAATATTACTGATTTCAAAAACAATTCAAAACCTTTACATGGCAGTTTAATGAAGGCATCATTTCACTTTATTTCACATTTTTGCCTGTTTTATGCAAAAATCTACAAACTCTTGATGTTTGCATTAGATGATAGATGGATTTATTTTGAAAGTCAAAAGGATGTTGGTAGAGGCATCATTATTCAGAGTTGTAATGTAAATGTTGAAACTGTATGTGTAAGGATTTGAGGTTGTATCAACGTCTTATAATTTGTATTACTGAGAATGGTATTGAAATTGCATTTTTGACATTATTGGAAGGTCAGTACAAAATTTGAGCATATATTAATATACTTAAAACAATGGTGTTTATATAATATCCACATACAGAGAGACTATTGATCATTTTTATGATTCATGATGAGCTTCAGATCTCGATACTGCAAAAAGAAATCATTGCTTATTATTTATGATGATTATTCATACAAGTTTACATTGAAAGTAAGAAGTAGCCAGAAGTTAAAACCCAAATTTAGGGAAACTTTCCCAAACTATTCTTAAAGTCATAATTGATAAAAACAAAACTAAGATTGGTAGTATTTACAACGATAGTAGTGACTTATGTCAAATATTGATAAATGGTGTCTGAGCTCATTTGCAGTGGTCTTTTGAGCTTAAGGCCAGTCATGTGTGTTTTTCTCTGTTGTTTTGACAGCCTTGGACACAACATCAGGAATTCATACTTGTCAGTTTTCGTCAAAACTCTGTTCGAAAAATCTTTAAAAATGACGAGCACTGTGAGTTTGTGTTAGCCCTCAATATCGATTTCTGAATGAGAATCTTTTGATTCATATTTCAGTTTATCTAAAGCAGATCCAATCATTGATGAATTATTTACAAATGTTGAGCTTCCCAGCAATAAATTATCCTGTGAATTGGAAACCATAACAGAGCTGCTATCATCCAGCCTTAGTCTCTTAGAGCCAATTCGACCTTGATCATCAAAACCAGCTTTAATTGGAGTCTGGGAGGAATCTTGAATCAGGCCTTGTTCCAAGCCAGCTGTTCCACTTTTGCCTAGGCCAACTTTTTGTTGCATGGCTTTCTGCTTGAGAGCTGCTCTTATTTGGGTAACGGATTTTGTTTTAACTTGTGTACTTATTTTCTGCAAATCATTGCCAAACCTCAGGATTGCTTGCCTTAGCATTTCAATTTCCTCTTCACCCCATTTTCCTTCTTCGTTACTTGATCCACCTTCTCCAGGCAACGATTGCAGCTCCATCGCCATTGTACCCAAACGGGTAAATGCCAAACCAGCAGCCTCAAAAATCTCAGCCACTTTGCTCGCGGAAGTCATGACTGGTGGTGTTTTAAAACTTATCAAAGATACTCAAGAGCCAACGGGAAAACGATGGCCGAAAAATAAATAGGAAAATTGTGTCAGTTCAATTTTCAATATGGCGCTCAAACATTTATCGGGCAACGGTACCTCGTGTATGTTTACACAAAATATAGAGGTATTCCATCGCAGTCGCAGCGCTTCGCAGTCGTTCTGAACACAAATGCCACGAGATTTCAATCTAGAAGGCCAAACCTTGTGGTCCAAAGATATTATTTTCGTAAATAAAACTGGGATAATTTTGTGGAAGTTTCTGAAGTTTTTCGCTTGATTTGTAAAGTTCATAAAGATTTGCAGAAGCATCGCGAAATGAGTTAGCCTCGTGTATGCCCATTGCATTACACTCACGAGCCAAAATGACATGTTGCTGCAATGCTTTTCAAAAACAACTTCAACTTCAAAAAATTGTTTTTTAGCGTGCACCAAAACGTTCTTAACTGAATGGGTGGTAAGGGATGATTCAGATTTGGTGCACGGTTTTCTATCATAGATCAATACAGTGTTTGAACATTTCAAAAATAAATTCCTGTCGAGGAATGCAAAAAAGAAAACCTAACCTAGCTATAGATGAAAAACTTACGTTCAGCCTGAAGCACCAATGATGTGAATGTGAAAAGCTCATCGCGAGGCTTGCTTTATTGACAAGAAAAGTTGCTTTATTGGCAAGAAAATAACAAAGTCGATTGCCATCAAAATGGCGCATGGCGTCAGCATTTTTTAAGCGGGATATTCAAATGAGGCTCGGTCCAAGCCTCCTTACATGCGACTTTGTGTCTTGAGTGGAACTGAAAAAATGTTCTCCAAAAAGCTGTTGAGTATAATGTTTTTTTGCGTAATTATTACGTATTTTCAGTGATTTTCAAGCTTTCTTACATTCTTTTTCTAATTGCGATGTGTCTTTTAAATTCGTTTATTTGAAACAATAGGAAACATTTCAGACGTGCCAAATAAAATTTTACCGGTTAACTGGTTATTGAGCTCCGTATATTCTGACAAAAGATCGAAATTTTAAACTGAAAGATGTTTGTCATTGTAGTTTGTAAAAATAATCTTTTGTAAAAAAATTTTGGACCCCAGATTCGGATTAAGAGCAAGATTTTTCGTCTACCTGGAAGTTTTCCTTATGTTATTGCTCATACTTCATACTTCCTCTAGGATTTCAATTAGTTTATGAATTGAAAGATAAAAAAATTGCCAGCTCCTGGGTAACCCTTAGAGTCTGGCAATTAAAAACATGCCACTTCTTGTGCTACAAAATGAATAAGATGGTTTGCTGATTTCTTGTGGTAGATGAGCTTGATTGCCAATAGGTTTTCAAAACTATTTGAAATGTAAAATTTTAAATGCCGTAGAGACAGTGCTGTAATTGCTTCAGTCTGTACCAGTTATGAGTTACAACCCCAACTTTCATATTCGCACTTCCAGAAACGTGGGACTCAGAGTTGAGCATAGACAAAGCATTTCAATACCACAAATACAGTTCCGTCTCTTCCACAACAATTTCTTTGCTTAATTCCAACATGCATTATCTGTTAATTTCAGAATACAAATACATTTTCAAGAGAAAATTGCAACTGAGGCTAAAATTGGCATTGTTCAAAACAAAGTTGGATGCTTACAGTTTGAAAGTATTATATATATACAAAAGATTCTCTCTTTAGTCAGTTTCCATTTTTGCTTCCATAGACTTGATTTTCTGAGCCAAGACAATCTTCTGTGCTGGGCGAGCTAAAAGATAGGTTTCAAGACAAATTTAGTACCTACTAGCAACAAAAGTTTAATCAGTCTTCTTATCATGAAAAGTTCTTTTACAACAATTAACAATCAATTTGACGTGGGTGATAGGCTGATAAAGAGCAACTGAGCTACAAAAGGAAATTGCTGTCAGGCAAACAATTACAATACATAATTTTAAAAAAGTAAAATGGTACCTGGGGGACTTTTAATGAGGTTGATGTTATTCTTCACTTCATTCTTATCTGCTTCCTTTGCCAGTTCTTTGTTAGCCCTGAATCTAATGAAAACAAAAGATTGTTACTAGTACTTCGTGATAATTCACCTTCAACACTTAACAATGGGAGGATTTTGTAATCATTATGATTCAAACTCTGAAACTATTCAACGCATCAAAAAGATAGCTTGCCTTGATAACGTTGAAAACATCATAAGGAGTTGTCAGTTAACCATTTTTTGCATACTTTCAAAGAGTTGCATATCGAAACAGATGTATAAGAAATTCTTTCTAACATGAGCAGCTTTTGTTAGACAAAAAGAACAACTGATGACTTTGTGCATAAACATTAAAAATCCAAATCTTAATACCTTTGGTGATTATAACACTGTTTTATTCTTAAAAAATAAAATCTAACTTTGCTTATTATTATCTCTTGAAAGGGACAAAATTCAGCTCATCTCTACAACTAAGCAAGCTGGAAACAAATGCAATTTTACCTATTTTTGATGAATTGTTTTTGTCTCTTGGCTCTGATTTCCTCTATCCTTTGCATTGCTTGTACTAGAAAAGAATGATTAAACGTTTATAGAACACAACAGGTCATTAAATATCAAGAAAATGAAGAACAATTTTCAATAGAAACATTTCTTCAAAAAGTATAATATTTATTTATTGAATCTGACAAGACTTAGTGAAATAACATTAAATATTTATCATTTTTGGTCAATAGTTTATAAAGGCATTATGAAATCCCAAAAGGGGGTAAGTTCTGCATCCTTGAAGAAACATGGTTTTAACATTTGATAAGCATGAAAAACATGCTACAGTTCTTATGTCTCTCCATTCTAACGAAAGAGTGAAAAATTGTTGAGCATGGAGGTTAGAGGGAATGACTAATGTAATGATGTTGTTGACACCACCAGCTTGGAGTGATCAGAAAAGTCTCTTTACTGGCACAAAAAAGGTTATTGGTACTGCAAAATCTGAATGAATGGCTTGAAATACAGTTAGTGGAATGCAAAATACAGCAACTTAAAAGACATCTGCTTCAAAGGAAGATTTTTTTCATTTTGTAATAATATACAAGTCAACAAACAATAACAAACCAACAATTAAAAGATTATTATGAATAAGATCTAATTGATGGAAGATTTTTGCAAAGAGAGATTTGTTGAATAAGAGGCTGGAATGAAGAAAAATCATCAGCAATTTATAACCAATGATAAGCATTTTTCACTTAAAAAATATTTAAAAAATGTCAAAAAATTAAACTTGATTCAATATTAAGGCAACATAAATTGAAAATTTTTTAAAATAATTTTATGAAACAGCAACATAACCAAAAGATATGTACATAATTAAAACTTACCAGTTTTTGACCAAGTTTCCCTGTTGTATGTCACTGGGACATTTCGT
The DNA here is from genome assembly GCF_013076305.1 of Rhopilema esculentum. The sequence goes on from NW_027019384.1 coordinate 8,429,920, forward strand.
TTCTTTTCAAACTCAAAAGCTGGGTCCACAGCAAGTTCTTTACCTGCAGATTTTCTAAATGCTTTTGTCCATCTAACTTTTCTTGGGTTTCGCTTCATCTTAAATGCTTTATGACATTTTGAGCGGCAGAATCTGAATAACTAAAGAATAAAATTTTACATGTGGCTAGTTCAACAAAGTTCAGTCACTTTTTCATATGATACAAAGCAATAAACAAAAATGAAAATACTTCATAAAAGCCTTATAAAGATAGAAAACTACACATAGAAAAGGAAATGTACACATTAGAATGTCCTAGAAGGAGTTCTCTAAATAGGCATGAGGCCTAGATAGAAGAGATGCCCTGTCTTAAACCTTGCCATACCATCTTCATGACAGGTAAATTATACCTTTTAAATACTATTTTAATAGTTTAAATTTTACTTCTAAACCACTCTTTAAAATGGTTAGCCTTGTTTACAATACATCTTATCCTAATTTATCCCATTTAAATATACTTTCTGCTAACAAAAAAGAGGTAAAAAGAGACATTATACACAGCAAGATACTAAAAGTAATATAACTCAAGAAAAATATTACAACATGGCAATCAGGCAGTTTGAAATTTTGGAGCAAAAGCTTGAATGACTTGACCATAGATGTCAAAAGCCCTTCCTCCATAAACATTTTCTGTTAAAAATCCAAAGTCCTTCTTAACTGAAAGTACCTTATCTGATTTTAGAGTATTTCAAGCATTTTATAGCCATTGGTTGTATGGAAAAATCGTGAATTACAAAACATTTATCATAGGTAATTCAGATTAAAATCAAACACCCTAGTAACAACAACAAGGGGTGCTCTGTCATCAATTTGCTTAGTTGCTTGTGAGAGCACCTCTACACAGTTTACCATCTGTTTCTGAATTTATTATTTTTTGAAACTGTATTCATACTTTAGTTGGATTGCATGCTGAACGGTAGTCTTCAAAATTAATATAAACTAGGTAAATAATTAGGTAGTTAATATATAAAAAACTGGGTAAATGTAATAAGTAAACATGCTGAAGCGAAATATTGTTATACTTGTTACTTAAATTTAATGTTATGGTTTTTTTCAAATTGGATTCGCTTATATCATATGGGGTAGCTTCTCGTCGTTTTGATATGACCTTGCCTTATAAAAAAAACAACCATCAAGCAACCACGTTTTTAAAACAGATATTATTTTAGTCTCATAAAAAAGAAGATGATTCTATAAGTGACCCTACCTTGCTATCGTTCCTTACAAACTGTATTCCGTGGCCTGGATAGACCGGTGAAGAACAGAAATAACATTTCTCGACTCTCATTTTGCCTCTTGTTGTGGAAGGTTTTGCGGATGATGATGAAAAGGCCTATTCAGATTGTATCCCTGTACAAATGCTGACAAGCTCCGCCGCAGCGATATGCGCAGCGGTTGAAAACTGGTCGCTATCTTGAAGAAATGGCGGTAAAATAAGTCGCGATCTATGATAAGGAATACTCAAGAATAATCGCCCATAAAGCGATCTTCTGATGCTTGATCGACTATAAACTTTTCGTTTTGATTTCATTTGGTTGGTAAGTAAGATCACCTTTGTCTCAGTTTGTTGACTTTAAGAAAAAACTCAGGTATAAATTTATCTATCTAGTTTTAGGCCCACACCCAACCCCTCTCCACATCTCCTCTGTATACACACACATATACCAGTCTCTAATGCTCTTACGGATCTGAAAATTTTTAGCAACTTTATAAAGACATTGACTTTCTTCATGAAAGAATCTGTACAGCACATTAATTTTTAAAATGCCTTGTTGATATACTTTCATTTCCTCTTATCTTAAACTGAAAACTCTTTATCAAGGGGAGTCCCTCCACATATCTAATAATCAATTATTAGATATTGAATGATTTATTCTTGTTCATGTTAACTATGTACAAGGCTTCATGTTTTGCACACCAACTAATGGAAATTTTATGTATGCCAAAAATTTTCTATTCTCCGTTCCGGGTTGACGTCATCGATTTAGCTTCTTGCTATCTACAGACCTTTCTCAAAAATTGACTTCATATTTGAAATCTTCATCTTGAAATTAGTTTTGACTGAAGACTTCATGTCATTTGGATTGTTCGGTCGCAACTTGTGTCAATTTGAATATTTAGATATTTCTGTATATTTGACTGGAATTTGCTGCTGTAGAAGAAAAATTTCACTGCAGCAAGAACTTCCATTGAAATGTATAAGAAAAGCTAAAGCTTGAAAATAGGTTAATTCACTGTCTGAGAGCCCAAACAACATGAAATTTTCAGCACAGACTAGATTTAACATGAAGATTCCGATTCTATGATCCATTTTTGGCAAATGTGAAGATAAGAATTGCCCGGAACATAGAATTGGTTTGCACACCGAAGGCCAAAAATATATTAATTTTAATGAAATTCTTTGTCACAGGTTGAATACTTGCAATAAATTATAGCTGAGCCTAAAAATGGAGTACAGATTGATGCCAGACCCTTTGGACAGCAGAGAGAACACTTTTACAAACCTTTTATTACTCGGATTCAGGCCTGACATCTATGAAGCAAAACACAAATGTCCATTTAATAGGTGAGTGATGTTTTTATTGCCAGCAAACTCAAAATACTCTGTAGAGCTACTTAAACAAGACTTGTTAAATTTGGGATCAACAAAGTTAAGAAGATGATTGTTACCTTGGATTAAACACCTTAAAATTGAGTTTCATTTGTACAAATAATAGATCATGGCTTTTTGACACGATACCTTCTTTCTTCATGAAAAATCAGTTCATCTTTAAAACTAATGTTTTTGTATCAGATCTGTATGATACGATGGTGCAAACTAGATATTTTTCAAGTTTGAGCAGATTTTGAGGCTGATGGTATCTATAACACAATACTGATATTTTATAGGTTCTATTACACAATAACCTACAGTAGTTTGAAAATACTGTCTTTTAGCCCTGTCATAACAAAGATCTCTCCTCAAAATTTCATGCTCATTAAACAGGTTTACGACTGGATTTTATTTTGCCCTTCTGCCATATTTTGAATAGATATGTTGATTTCTTTTTCAAGGAGCACTTGGAGCTTGCTTTGAAAATCTATAGACTACTGATATGAGGAATCAGTATTTTATCTCATGCACTAAAATATCCATCTATCAGATATGTTGTTTTCTACTCAGTGACTCCTATTTAATGTGCGGGTAACACAGAGCCAGAGAGAAAGATCTTGTATATGATTTTATGAATAAATGTACAAATATTATGTTATTTTTGCATAATTAATCTAAGATTAAATTTTCTGAGTTTGCTTGAGTAATTTTCAAAAAGAAATAAAGTAGTTATAACTGAGGCTAATGAAGATGTAAATGCTCAACAGAAATGGCAATGTGTTGGTATGTGTTTTGGTTATGTCTTGATTGATCTAAGGGGATTTTAGATGCTGAAAATGCCATGATCAATGACTTAGAAATTATGCGAATAAGTAAAGGTTATAGAATATATCATTTGTGCTTTCAGAACTTTACTTTAGGCTCATCAAAATCTGCTGTGTTTTTATAAACATCATAAAAATTGGTATTTATAAATGTTTTATCTATCTTCATTTCTTTACTTTCTTAGGGATGCATTTGTCTTCCCAAACAAAAAAGCAATGGAGGCTGTGTTTCATTTTCTGTTCACAAAGCTCAATCCGGATGTCGCCAGGGATGAATTCAGGTTAGACAGCTTTTATATCTTGTTTCTTGCATTCTGCATAGAAACAAATTGCCCTGATACATGTGATTCAGTCCAATCCATAAAATCTACAGTGTAAAATAACATATTTCCTCTGTAAAAGTTGGTTTTGATTGGGAATGCAACTTAAAATGTAGTAATCACATTTCTTCAACATGTATTTTATTGTTTGCTTTTAATTTCAGCTTCTAGTTCAAATAGTGTTAGCTGTCCTAAACCAACATAATTTTATGTTTAAAATATGTTGAGAAGTTTGAGACAATATCATCCACTAGATTTGATCAATTTTGTGCTAGATTATAAATGTGTTTGAATTTGCTGCCTGCTATCCCAGATTTGATCAAAATATTCACATGATATTTTTATAATTGTTAATTTTTGAAATGATATTTTAGAAACTGTTGGCCAATTCTGGATAAGAAGCATGAATCTGCTTTCCGCAAAGTTGCTGCTGGTTGGCTGAACAGAATTAGAAAGGTATCAGTGTACTGTATTAAATGAGCTTCATTGGGATAAACTTTTTTCCTAAGTCTTTTATTTACTGTATATACAATTAAACTCTGTACTCTTCTTCAATAACAGAAGGCTCATGTTTGAGTGGCCATGGACCTCTTCACCATCTTTATCCACTCAACTCAATGATTGTATCAAGTGTGAAACACAGAGTTGCCACTTAGAACTTTCTACTTAAACACACTAGAGCAATGTACAGCATCATCTATGCTGCATTGACCACTCTGTAACACACCAATTAATTTATAAATTGAGCATAAAAACTCTATAAATTATAACTTAGCATTGTCAATTAATCATCTTTTTTTTAAAACATTCATTTTATTATTATATATATTAATTATTTGCAACAAATTCTTAGTGTAAATTTTGAATTTCAGGAAAGTCATGATTCACACCTTCCAAGAATCGTTGCTTCGGTGCTTATGTCCCCAGGAGGTATGGTATAGTTTTATTTCTGATATGCATCATATCCCAAAATGTAAAAATCAAAAGCAATCAAAAAGGAATGACAACATGGAACAAACTACTATTTTTTACAAAAGATATTCTTGAACTGAAGCTAATGCATATTTATCTAATTTTCGTCCAGCAATTTCATATTTTCATGGTTTTTATTTTCATATTAACATAATATTTTCACCTCTTACATCTTAAGGATGTTTTGCTGATTTCAAATAAGGAGCTTTTCCAATACCACTCAAATGTCAAAGAGACAAAAAGGAGTTTTCTTTTAGTCTTTTCAATTTAGACTAAAAATTTTTTTTAGCGTTTCTTTATATATAATTCGGGCCTTTTGTGTGTTTGTTTTTCAGGAGACAAGTTCTACCAGCTGCTCTTCTACTTCTCATCCTATGTATTGAAAGAAGAGTTGAAGAAAGTTCTTGGAAAATATGAAATTGTTCTTCCGTGGCCATCTGATGCACCTGCTACAAAATCTATGGTTAATCAAATGTCAAAAGTCTTAAGAACTAAAGTTACCGTAGAAACAAAAAGGTAATTTTCAAAGTTCCAATGACTTGTATTACTAACATGAAAAACTTTTGATGACTTGAGGAATGTTGCCAGCTCTCTGTGATTCCAGGCATAGAAATTGCAAGGTCTTATTGAGAGGAAGAATCAAGTTTCAGGATGTGTAGCTTTTCAGTATCCTAGAAAAAAATTTACAAGCTAGGAAGTAGCAAATACAAACCTCGAAAGCCAACCTGTAATTAGTTTGGGTTGCTGTACGCCTTTTTTGGCTTGCTGTACACCTTTGGGAGATAGTTATATAATAAACCACAAAAGGTTGAGCTTTGTCAACTGAGTTTCCATGAGATGAAGCAACCATCTCAAATTTATATGTTTTCTTCATAGCTAGTTTTAAAAAAAGCAAATTCGATTAAATATCATCTATTTTTGTTTTTGTTTTTAGGTGTCTTCAAGTTGCATCTTTATCAAACACAGCCCAAGATCAATGGGTGCTCTATGCAAGGTTAGTTTTGTATCATCTTCAGTATTTCAACTCTCAATTCCGAAGTATTTTCTTTTTTCATCATTTCATTATGCTTATATTCTTTTTGATGAAGGCCAGGCTGTTTTTACCTACTGTATATTTAATTGCAAAAGTACCCCATATGAATGTGTATTTCATGATCTCGCAAAAAACGTTAAATTGCCTTACTTAATAAGCTGTGCTTGAAATATGATTGATTGGAATAGGATGAGATACCATTTTTATAAAGTAAGAAAACAAACATCAGTTTGTGGTCTTGAGCTGCCAAATAACTAACAGATCTTTATGTGTTTTTTAACAAGAAGTCCTTCAAGTCCTCTCAAATGATAATTTTGGGCATGGACGGATTATTTTAAGGGGAGCATCCATTACTTTCCATCAAACAGAGTAACCTACCGTATTTTGGATTATTAGAGACTGTTTTTTGACAATATTTGATTTGATTGTTTAATTCATGATGAAGCTTTTGTATTCAGTGAACTTACAAAAGAGAACAGATCATTAAGAAAAAAGAAAAGAGAAGTAGAGAAATCATTCAAGGAGTTAGAGGCTGAGCATCTGCAGCGTGGACTTCTCAGGTATTGCATCTCTTGTCTCAAATTCATAAGGTCTTTTGTTTTGATCTCTGCTTAGACATCTATGTTGAGGTGTTTTAACGCACACTTTAAACTCCATTGTCACTTAGTTTCAATTCTGTTATGCAAGTTATGATAATTATTTTTAGTACTGTCCAGTGTATCGATGGTCTCTTGTTTATTGTTACTGTGAACAGTTTCTTAGCTTAAGTTACTGATTCTGGAAAATTTAAACCCAAGCACTCTTCAACCCTCTTGCTATATTAACAGGGAACCATACCCTTTTCTGGAATAAAACATCGATAGCTAAATTTATTTCTGGGCATTTACTAACAGCATCGAAAATTCCTTTTGTTTTTATCTTTTTCGGACAAAACAGTGTTTGTTGAACTTTGTATCTGAAGACGCCCATTGTTGCCCATGTTCTCTAGTGCTTGTTCAAATAGTTCAGATATTCAACATGTGAAGCCATGATTAAAATGATACATTACTCCTTTCTTACCTGAATTAAGGGAAATTTCTTTCTCAGAAGGGACAAAACCAACTGAAACCTATTTTTGATGTAAAGGAGTACGCTTTCAGCAGAAAATTATTTGATCTTAATTGAAGGAATTTTAAGTAAATTGAGCTTTAAGGGGTTTATCGTCTAAGTAACTCAGTTATTTGTTCTTAATTTCAGCCCAGCACCAAGTCGAATAGCTCCTGGTGGATCACCCTATGCAGGACAAATCAAAAGTTTAAAACGAACAAAAATTGTTCAAAGAGTGAGTTTTTTTCCTTTGATTTCTAGCTTTTCTTTGTGAAATCTTTTTGCTATATTAATTGTTAATCATATCTACTAACCATAATATGATATATCTTGTCCTTTCATAGAGTTTCGCTCCCATATTTGGGGTGTCGCTACTAAATCTTCACTTTGCCTTCTTGACAAAATCCAGTCAAAAATCATTCACATCGTCAACAACCCTAACCTTACAGATTCTCCTCAACGTCTTCCGCATCGATGTTTTGTTGCTGACATGTTTATTTTGTACAGAGATTCTCCCATGGGCATTTCTTCGAGTGGATCTGAGACAGTATCTCTGGCCCCTTGAAACGTGTGTGAAACACCAAAAAGCTCTTTCTGCTCTCACCTTTTTGCCAAATTCACAAACTCACTCCCAGAACACATCTTTTCTTCTCTGAATTTTGGAACGCTTTACTATTTACTTGCTTCCCGTTTTCTTTTAACCTGTCTCCTTGATTTGCCATGTTTTGTTTTGTTGCTAAATGTAATCTCTCTTCTTAGCTTCTCTCTTGTTTCTTTGCTAGACCTTTGCTATAGGCCCTTCGAGTCCTCCCCTCAACTTATCCACTGAAATCCTGAAAGAAATCTGGTTCTAATAGATGACATCAGTGTTTTTAATATGAACACTCACCAATGCAGTTAAATGTTTTGCTTAGGTGAGAGAATTTTGGACACGGCTTGAAGAACTGTACCAGTCGCATGGGATACTACGTGAGAAAATTGGTGAAATTTTGCATGGAACAGGAAAGAAGTTTTCCCTTAAAAGCTGCGACATAGATATTAAGGTAAGCAAATCATTATAGATGATTCATAATATTACTTAACAGGAAATAGGCAGGGGAGGGGTTGAATCTATTAATCTCTGTTCAATATGTGGTCGTACTTTTTGCAATATTTGATATGTTTTCTAAAGCCAACAGTTAATCATTGTTTCCTCTTTGATAGATCCCTGACCTTCTCATTAGGGAATGTGAAGAAGACATCTATCAGGCAAGTGGCATTTCAAACTTTGCAATAATTCACAGACCAATGCTGCTCACATATCTACGAGCTATTTTCGCCTAACTCACGCCGGATATTAGACGAGCGTGACATGTGTGAACTTTTAAGCTTTGTATAATCAGAGTATTTCAGTAAGCTGAAAAACACCAAGCCATGATTGAAATCTAAATGCTATTCAACCTGTCATGGTTCCTGGGAAAATTTAAAGAAGTCAATAGCAAACAGACGAGAGAGATGTCAACAGCAAACAGATATTGCAGGCCCTCTTCCCAGAAAAATATTTATCGAATGCTTGATGTTACAGATATTCTACGGTATTCTATATGTCGACGTTAGGACTCACGAAATCGTATTGGACATTGCTATGTAGTTATCATTAGAGACCAAGCATTTAAGTAAAAATTCAGGAAAGAAATTCATTGGTCTAAATTCTTGAAACGATGTGCTCTTTTACTGTAAATTTTATCATAATTACATTTGTTATAATTTGGAAAAGCTATGAAAATATTTTTAAATATAATTATAAATCTGATGATTCTCTTTTAGAAGAGAATTGGCAACACTTATGAGGGTGGACGGATTAATTTATTAAGGTAAATTTCCATATCTTTTTGTGTAAAATATATTGTCTGGATTGCTGTGAGTTATGCCAAACGCTGTTAGGGATTCAAATGAATGAATGAAAAGCGATGGTTAAATTGATAATGACCTGGTCCCTAGTCTTCTAATAAACCCTGTGTGACATGCTGTGTGTTGGGTCTAATTTTTGTTCTCTCTACAGCACTAGACCTCAAAACAGTTCGTGCACAGCAAGAGACATATCCAGTAATAAGATCTGTGCCGTCTTTGAAACTGTTTTTGTGTCAATTTCTTGGAAAAATGTCTTTATCTATGATGACGTAATTTTATCTGGAAGGTCTCAAACAGAATGCTCCTTTCAACATTCTCTTGTTACATTGTTGGGTTCTTTTGACGTCCAAAGAGAAATTCCCTTGAAAGGATATGAAAAGTTATTATTTCAGATTTAAGTGCTTTACATTGAATATTATGATAAACATTTCCGGTTATGCAAAACAGCTTTCGATTTCCCTCATTTTTATTCATGAGCATAACGCCTCTAAATACATTTTATATTTATGTCAGCAACACTTAACTTGGAATGACCCAGACAGTTAAAAATCCCCTTTCAGGTGCAAATCAATGGTCAATTATTGGAATTAAAGAACAAACACTTTTAACCTTTCATTTCGGTCACACACAGCTGCTGGTATTTATAGAAGTACTTGGCCCGTCATTTTGTTTCATATAGCGATAAAATTACGCCCCTCCCTTACTCTCACGAGTCCCCGGTCTCTTTACTCTCTGTCTCTTTCAGACTAACTGCAGTGAGGGTCTCCATTTGATATTAATCTACACTGTCCTTGTAGAAGACTGGTAATTTAGGCAACGCATTGTTTTATTTTTGTAGCAATCAACACCAAAAATTCTCGTGTAAAAGAAAATTCTTGGCCGTTGCCTAAAAAGATTCCACAATTTGCTAAATGTAGCTAGAATATACTCTGATATCATAAAATTGAAACCAATTTTACACAAATTCTGGCCGAACGAGAACCTTTATGAAGTTGTTTTTCGTTACTGTGACGGCAAAGTTAGAAAGTGATTGTCTTTTCTTGTAGTTTGGTGCAGTTATTAAATCTTTCATTGCATCTGGTTCTGGAACAAGTTCGATCACGTAAGCAATAGCTGTTCTGTTTTCTTCTCTATTCTATTGATATCACAGTTGTTCTAATTTAAGAAGGATTTGTTTTGACCAGAGTTGATCAATTGCTTTTAGAAGCTGTTCTTATCGAGCTGCATCAGGCAGCTTCCCATGAAAAGTATTATTTATCATTACTTTAATCCTTTTATTATTTTGAATTATAATAAGATAAGCATCAGCAGTGGCGACCGCCCCCCCCCCCCAATACTTTAGAGGACAATGGTATTTTGTTCTAAAACAATGGGAAATGTGACGTCATCTTATTAAAACAATAGGCTTGCCCCCCCCCCCAATATTTGATCAAGTGTCCGCCCCTGAGCATCAGTTTAGTTAAAGACGTGCTGACAACGGCACTCCAGCAAAAAACATCATATTGGAGGCTCAATCTTTCAATTTGTTAGCAATCGAGATTTCTTCAAAGGTTTAAGATACATAAAAGGGCTGATCGATCACAACATCATTGGGAAAAGTGCTGTTATGGATACGTGAGAAGTAAGGAAAGCAGCCCCCGTGCAGCTTGTTCACAGAGGTTCAAAAAGAGATTTATACCCTTTTCCAAACTTGCAATTTATGGCTAAGGCCTTCGTCATTTTAACACAACGTAGAAGAACATCAGAGCTCTATTTTAAATGACAAATCATGTAATTATGGATCTTCCTATGATCATTTTAATAATGGCCTCACAAGACATTAGGGCTGTCACAAAATCCGACAACTTAAGGCTGATTCTTCTGCATTATTTTTTAAGTATAACTTCACCATTAATGGTTTTAGGATATTAATGGTGATCATGATTACATGATTATTAATGGTTTTAAGTACTATGCATGATTTATTTTCCACAATCTAAAGAGCAAGAACACAACTATAAATTTTTTTGTCAACAAAACGTTCCTTATATTTTGACCGAAAAGTTTCGTCATTATCAGGTTTGTAAGTTTTTAGGGGTTTCGCTTCGATGTTTGTTCTAAATAGAAGAGACTTTCGAGGTAACTAGAGGGCAAGACGAAGGGAAAGAAGAGAAGAGGAAAATAAGATGCTATTTAATATCTACACCTGTACCATGATCAATATTTGTTTGTACTGCACTTGATCTCTACTCTTATAGAGATTTTGGTTTTGGGTTTATTACACTACATGGCACAGTATTATCCCAAGATTGAATATTGTTTTTTTGGCCCGTGTATTGATGATGATAACAATTATACCCTCTTTTCTGGTAAAACATTGTAATATACATAGGCTAATTTGGTAGGTGGAATTGGTTTGCTGCTATCAACCAATGACCTGTCATCCTAGTGTAATCGACAGAGTAGTGGGAAGTTGTTCTACCTATTTGTATAAGGAAATGTAAGATTGATACGTTGACAGTGATTTTTAAATTTTTGTTTTCTTCGTAGATTTTCATAATTGCTTCTTTCTTTTTGCAGACCCACTTCCTTCTCTTTCTGAAGAAGAATCAAGTGTTCGACAAAAACTCCATGCTTTGTCTGCCTATGTAGAAAGTGCTCGATCTTTAAAGTGAGTAACCATCTTTTTTCTTAACATTCTGGATTCATGTCTCTCGACAGAAGATGAAAAATAATTCAATTATTGTATGTTGACTCAGCAAACGCTTGTGGTATTTTGGCTAATTGTATCTTATACTCGGTGGGTCTAACCTCTTTTCGCAAGCTTTTAATCAACCTTTTCTACTAAATATTTTAAAGTTCTTATGTTGCAAAGAGTTTATAACGCTGTGGAATGTTGTTTCCAAGATGTTGTCCAATTCAATTTCAGAGATATCCTAGAGGTTGAGATGGTTCCAGAGTTGAAAGATTCGATCGAAGAATTAAAAGAAAATATTGAAATGTCAGCGACAATAACGAAGCCTCGAACGCCAAAAACTACCAATAATATATTTGTGAGTTTTCTGTAAAAAAACATTAGTATGTGTGCTGCATCATTTTTCATTGCGAATCTTTTACCTATGTCCCTTCTTCCTTTTCATTTGAGATAACAGCACCATGATATAGAAATGTTCCTGTCCAATAATGAAGTGGCCCTTGCAACGGTACTCTTCTCAAGAGGCATTGCAACTCTCTGCATGGATCTCTGCATTAGTTGTCTTATGCCCTTATGCATTAGTTGTTGACTACATTTTTTGATATTCTCGTATATTTCAGTTTCGAATTTATATTAAGTTTTACCTTCGGGCGACTGAGACACAGAGACATCAATCTTCTCCTATATGTCTAATATGTTTATCGTTACTTTTATCCTCGCTTGACCGGTTTCCTTGCAATAATTCGAAATAGCCTACACAAATATACACATTTGTTCACAATATTTTTAGAGTTGTAGAATTATCCAATATTCGAACAAAATATATACACTTTAGATACATATATGTTTGTGCCATTCTAAAATCTTTTTTGTCAAGGATTTGGGCCTAACTGGTCTGCCAGCCACACCTTCAGTTCAACTCAAAGCTGATGCTGAAAGCGAAAATGAAAAGCAGGCATTTATTAAACAGCTGTTCACAGATTCAAATGGTAGCTACCTTATGTCTTGTTCCTACTTTAATCGTTTTAGTTTTTTTCGTTTATCTTTTTCTATTTTCTGTTCAGTCCATGTCACAAATACGAAAATTTCAAATTCAACGACTCAAGCTGTAAGTCGTTGTTGAAGCTCATAGTATTCAAGAAAGTCTGTCAACTGCATTTACTCTTCGTTTTGTTCATATTCATGTATATATAATGCTGCTACTCCATTTTTGTTAAGCATTGGTGTCCAGTGTGGGTAACAATATTAGTCTTTAAAATTTAAGGAACATATCCTACATCTTTTAAGTCTTTGAGTTCCATTAAGTAATACAATTCTGTGTGAAAAAGTAGAGAGGCTCTATGATGCCTTTCATATCACGAGATAATGTGTCAAAGGTAGAGCTGGCTATATGTAGAATTTGATGAGTTCTGTGCATACATATCTGAATTAAGTTTTTCTATTGGCTCTTGAGATGAAAGAAGAATGCACACACTTGCTAAGAAAATAAGGTGACACCAGCGCTTGACTGTTTTATCAGGGTTTTAGAAAATCCTATTTTGCCTGGAAGTGACATTTATTGGCCGAAAGAACCTGGCAAAATTATGCGATGAAATATGCAATATTTTGTTAACGAGTTTAATACCATAGCTCGGATTTTTTTAAATCTGCTTGTAATTTAATTGTGTGTCAGTGTACGGTAAACTTTCAATGATCGATTATCATATCATATATGACCCTGCCACCCTGCGTTGATTAAGATGGCTCTTCATGTTAAATAGCTTTTTGTTCCATCAAATCTTTGTTCGTGTTTTAGCAAATACCCCAGAAGCAATAGAGGGATTGATGCAGTCTTTACGAGATGCAACCACTGTAGTTACCCCTTGTTCTAACGGTAATCACTTCAACAGCTCTTTTTAGATTTTATGCTTAAAAAATTTGTTTGTCTTTACCTGGACATCAGATGTGTCTTTATCAGTATTTATCAAAAACTTGGTCTGTCTTCTCAGTATTTTCTTTTTGTTTTCTTATGTTCGCGTTTGAAGAGAAGCTGTTTTTCCCGTGAATTTTTTTCAAGCAAATCTCTAGCAACGTAATTTCAAGTCGTGGAAATTTTGAACTTTGATATTTTGTTAATTTTGTAAGGCCAGAAAGCATTTTTGATCAATAGTTCTAAATCATGACCCAAAATTCACATTTAATGTAAATAAAGACACATCTTATACACCTTAGCAAAAAAGTGTTACATATGATAAAGAAAAGCTAAGTGAAGTTTCATTTTATGATTTCTGTTTTATTTTAGGCAAATTTGATGCCAGTATAAAACCACCACAACCAAAGACTGATGGGTATTGCCTGTCATATTTATTCATATGTTTTTTTATTTTAAAATTGTTTGATTATAAATTGTAAATATATATTATGTCTACATGACAATATGTATTAACTCCCTAGACCTCTGACTTAATTAAGAAATGTTGTCATATACCGGGCTTGGTAACGGTAGAATGATGGGGCTATTTGAAATTTGTCTAAATATCTCCCAAAAAAACTTGATTAAGTAGAAAGCTGTTAGGAATCATCAGTCAACTTTGTATTCGTCAACATTCATTTCAGTTTCAGTTTTCCCCTCGTTTGTTTGCTAATTTCATACAAATTGTTGAGTCATCCTGCTAGATTATTTAATTTAAAAACCAAAACTACTGTTCTTATAGCCCAGGCTTTCCTGCAAGTTATAGAAACAAAAACCTCGATTATCTTACATTTATCATGCTGAAACCCATGAGGTTTTTTGGCTAGAATTTCTGGCTTCAGCTGCTTTATGAATTAATTTATAGATTCCTGTCTGCCATCATGTTGGCAACCACAGGAAGGAACATGCTTTGCTTGGAATAGAATTTACTCCAGTTCTAGAATGTCTCAGTTAACCTTCCAATTTTGTCACATGAGTGGAATCGTGTGTCCATAAAACAATTGATATGACTGATAATGTTGTTGCCGTCATGATATATTTTTATACACCACGACTTTAGAAAATAAATCTATGTGTATTGCATGAAAATTACTGTTTACAGCTTTTTAATGGAGACTTTCAGATTATTTTTACAGGCCCTCATTTCATTTAAGCCCCCCTAGACTTATCACCCATTCAAAAACATTTCGAATAAATAATAGTAATAGAAATAATTCGGTGGGACTAATTCGAGGTTGTACTGTAATTAGATTTTTAAACAAGTCGTTGTTAAAGCCAAAATTGTATTACTGCCAGATCAATCATTATACTGTTATTAATATACTTGATTTTTCTTTCTCTTTCAAGGAGGCCTAAAGTGTCACAAAAGTCGTATCCAAAAGCAAGAATCCCTATAGCTAAGTCAAAATCCACCAGTAGACCGAGAAGGCTAGTTGCAAGTAAAGGTGATGTCGTGCGCCTCTCCAAAATGGAAGATGTTGCCTCGAAAATAGAAGAAAAACAAGTAACGAAACCAAAAGAAAACACATTGATGGAATCGAAAGCAGACAAGTCAAATTTCGACGCAGACAATAGTCTTACGGGAAAAGCACGTGAAATTCTTGCAGACAAAGTATGTTTATATTTGTTTGCACTTGTTTCGCCAATGAAATTCATTATGATCTGATATAGATGGAATAACTTCTGCCTTGATCTTTTTCTTACTTTCGGCCAATTTAAGTTAGGCCAAAGTTTACCTGAAAAATAGAGAAAGTGTCGCGATCAATACTCTTGTGTGCTTAATTGTAGAGGGGGGTCGAATAAAGAGGGGGGGTGGACATTTTCCTAGATTTTCATAAAGCGGAGGGGTCATAATAAAATGAACTACAGGAAAAATCGTAAATAAGCATCTAAAATGGGGGGGGGGGTGTGAAAATAATATGGATGATGACAATGAGTAAACGCTTTTGAAATTTTAAACTCTGATTTTTTTTCTTAAAAATAGTTTTATATGGAGCCAAACCATCTTTTTTCTGAGAAGTTTAAAATGTCTAATAATAAAATGAGGGGGTTGGTCGTCCTTTGAGATTTCCATAAAATGGGGGGTCATTATAAAATGCTATGAAGGGTGAACAATTTTGAAAAATGCAATATGACCCTCCCCTACAATTAAGCACACAAGAGTAGGCATCAAGAAAAGAATTACTTTAAAAATTAAGTTCTTTAAAAGTCAAGTGTATTAGTATTTTAGAAATGAACGGTGTACCTTAAAAGTCGGGTCTTTTGTGTTGCAAAAAATGGGGGCTATATATATTCCTAGCCCCCCCCCCTCCCCATCCCTTGTCGTCAAAGGCCCTGTTTAAAATGGAATGAAGCGATTGTCATGTATAAATGTTGTATACGCACGCTCACGCGAGTTTTCGTGTAATTGAAGGTACTATAAATTCTGTTTTAGCTATCACTGCATTATGTTTCAACAAAACATACTCTAAAATTCTTGCATCCTTTTCATGATACTTTGTGCTTCAATCCTGCTGTTTTGCAAAACAGGGACAGTAGTGACGTCATGAGACGGTGGTTTTGATAATTGGTGAATAATTCCTACATCTTCAAACAAACGCCTGTTCTATTCGTCTGTTATGAATCTGATATATCGTAATTGGAATTCAGCCAGTTCAATGGATATTAAGACAGGCAAATGCATCTGTGTGCGTGTTTCGGGTTCTGGAGTAATCCTCTTTCATTTTTGTATTGTGTAAACGCTTTTTTCGTGTTTGGTAAGTTCGTGTTTATGTCTTAAGCCTGTCTTTCATCGTCTCTATGTCAATTGCATGCTTGGAAAAATATTTACCATATACCTTTGTAATATTACGTGTATATTGGCATTTTATACCTTGTTTTTTGCGCACGCATTCCTGCCCTCATTTACAGTCAAACCTACATTACAAGTAAAAAAGATACTCGATCGATGGAATATTAGTTTATGCTAAAATATAGTCTCTGCTACGGTCAATTAAATACATCTCCAATAAACCATGTTTTTTTAAGAAATACCTTTCTGCTTTTTGGAGTCTTTTAAGTTCATGGGTAGTTTAATTTTTCGGGATTTCACTGCAACAAAAATGGAATTCGTGTTACATCCAGTGGCGGACACGTCGTCTCTACTGGTACTTTGGAAGACAATGGTATTTCGTTCTAGAGCAATGGAGCGCTGTGACGTCATCTTATCAAAGAGTAGGCCTGCCCCTCCCCCCTTAGTGACCAAGTGTCCGCCACTGGTTTCACCCCAGTATGATATTAAGTTTTTATCCCTACTTATAAGTTATACTTTTAACCTTGATTTTCCGATATTTTAAGTTTCCATGCTTCAATCGCAGGTTGCGTCATTCGTTCTACAACAGAGGGATGCTTCATCTCAGTCATCATCATCATCATCATCTTCAAGAAGTGCTACCCCTCTGGTAGGCCTTGCTTTGCTATTATAAGCCGCCAAAATTTTCCCTCCCTTTAGAACGATGATCTCGTGCATAACCGTTAAATATCTATAATTGTGCCCATGTATTTGTTTAAGTCGTCACCAAGTTAAAAAATATGTATCCAAGAGTCAAAAATCTGCTTCCAGTTGCTTTGCCTCGATTAACGCAAGCCTCGAAATCAGGGGCGGATCCAGCAAAAAACTTGACTGAGTTCCAGGCCAAGGCTAGGGACTTTCAGATAATGCATTGATCATTGTGCATAAGACAACATTTTTATTCGTATTTATGCATTTTGGTACCATTGAGGGGGGGAGGGTGTAGGTACTATCTACTCACTAACTCTAGATTCTAGATTTCTTTCCGACAAAAAACAGTGCCTCTGTAAAAAATTTTGCAACCCCCTCCCTTTCTCAATACCCTTTTGTTTGTTTTGGATGCCACAGCAAAGTTTTTCCCTTTTCTTTTGCCCGCAATTTGTTGTTTTGCCTCCGTAGACACCAGCCTATTCATCAAAATGTGGTGTTCCGTCTGAGCATAGGTTTTCCGTGCCATCAAACACTGCAATTTAAAGCAAAGGTAGTCAACACTCCTGGAAAATTAACGATATCTCCTGGTTTTATCTCAAACGCTTGATAATCTGCTAGAATGCTGCGATGGTCGTGAGTATAAGACATCTGCAGTGGCCATTTCGAATTCAATGTTTTGCAGTACCACAATAGAACAAAGACAATAGGTAGCCAATCAACTACGGGCCATTGTACAGCTCTCTTACAAATATGGTATCATTTCCGAGTTCCAGATGCTGTTTTGACTGAGTTCCATCCGTGTTCCAAACAAAAATTTCATTGTTTCAATTCATTCACTTCCGAGGCACAAAACGTTTATTTCCGAGTTCTAGGATTGACTGCTGTTGTCCTCCACAGCGTTTGGAAAATCGTTTTCAAATCACAACAGAGAAGAAACTGGCAATTTTAAGATTTTAAAGAGACTGTGATAAAACTTAGAATTTTTAGGTTTCAACTTTTTAATTTAAATATTACTTGTTTCAGGCAACACTATTTTTAGCTGTTTGTTGGAAAACTGACTGAGTTCTGTGCACCAAGGAACTCACTCTGGATCCCCCTCTGGAAATGATAGCTGCCAGTTATTTAGGTGTATGACGTAATGCTCCACTAACTTCGTTCAGTCAATCTGCTTATAAAATGCTACACATAAAGAAAAGGACATGAGCTTCGGATTGAGTTATAAGTATTTCGAAGTACGATGTGATCAAAATGGTCCTACGAACGTTAAATGGTCCGACAAGTGTATAATGGTCACTCTTAAATTAACTGGTCCCAGCTTTGAAGAAAGAAATATTTTAATTGTGTGCCTATGACCTCTCCCTTGCCACCAACAGCTTGCAACCCATCCTATGGTTAGTTGCAGTTCAGTAGCCCTTGTCTTGTAAATTGGTATAATCATTTTTGGAGCCATATTTCCCAACATCGTTTTGCCGAAAAACGATGATAAGATTCGCTTTCGTCAGTGCTCGGTTGATTTGAATTTGAAATGAATGGTGCTTCGTTTTTCTTCCTTGAATATTTCACATGATACATGAGGGCTCAAAGGTGGTTAAATGTTAGCCTTCCTGTCTTTGGTCCTTTGAATTGTCACAAAACAATTTACTCTGGTTACATATCTACTGTGTGTATATTGTGACAATTGTCTGATGTTGCTCAAACAACGTTAACAATTCGCTGACGTTAACAAAATTTCTGCTGTTAATTAACTTCTTTTTGCCTCAGTTGCAATTCAATAACCTACATGACACATACCATTAAAGATTCAAATTTTATTTATAACATGCAACATAGCCGGATTTGCATTACATTGTGTTACAAGATTTTTTGTGATTATGCCCATGGTGAATCGCTGAATTATTTTATTGACCAGCACAGTTTCTCATTGCCTGTTTGCTTGCACGCTCTTTCCTTGTTTGAATACAAACTGGGCTTTCTCATTCTTTTTTTATCTTACTTTGAATGACATAAATTCTTTCTTCTTTGTTTTTCATGGGAAAGTGCGTTTCAAATCAATCAGCTATTTAGTTTCAACTCCCGTGCACTGTTTGACTAAATAGTTATTCCTTTTGATGTCTTTGTCTCGCCTTTTTCTATTTTGGTGCTAGCTTTATTGATATTTAAGGCAGTTGAATGGATTTCATCATCAATATGTGGTATAGTATAAAATAATAAAAACAGAATTTGCGCCAAAATCTTGTTTACCCATTTCGATTCGGAGACCTCGGTTCAATGCAAGCCTCTTTTTCATGATACTTGCTTGGTATTGATTTTATATTCAATCTTTACAGCCTAGCAATTTGTTTTGGGCAAGCCATGATTGTGTAATTGTCATCTATCTTACATAAACCCTGTTACTGCTTTTTGTAATAAATCGGTAAAAATGAGACACATTGGCAACAAATATGCCTTATTGGCTGACTCATATCGATATTTTGCGTAAGAAAAAATACTTGAAAACCCACTGTATTGTGCGTATTACACAGTGATATCCTGATGCTTGCATCTGTATCCTTGGCGGTCTGCCTTGGTGGTTTTTGGTCTTATTTCAGCCACATAATAAGCCATTGGTATCACCATTCTTTTTCCTGTGGTATTTTCACGTGATTTTGGCTTCTCTCATCTGTTATGCACGGTTAAAGGATAAAACCAACCTATTCAAATGTCCCGTAAGTAAAGCAGAAGAAAATGACCTTTCTGTCGTTAATGTAACCCTGTTGGACGTTTGTCGTTTGGCTAGAGTTCTGAGGGTGGAAATAATGCAGGTTCTAAAGGGAAAATATTTGAGATCATGGGTTAATGCTACGTCATGTGTTGTTAATGCTATCCTGTTTTGGTGTTGTTAAAGAACTAAATTACATTCGGTTTTGCTTATCTAGGAGAACACTCAAGATCGTAAACAATTTGCAAATTCTTAAAAAATTAATTTTTCGGGTTGTGTTGCAAAATCGAAAGCAAAGGATAGTATAAAATTTTTTACAAGATCAAGACAATTATGTGCAGGACAAACATGTATTTTTGAATGCATGTTAGAAACAGCTTCGATTTTAAAGCCTTGATGACGTCTCATTCTTTCCCTCGTTTAGCAAAAGTTGTCATGTATTCATTTGTAATTTCAGGAGCATGGCCTTGCTGATCCAATTTCAGCAATGGGTGAGTGTGTCGATATATGATAGTGCAACTAAAAAAGGCATCAAAATCTTTTTTATTTTCCACTTTTAATTAAATGTGTATTTGCCTGCTAACGACATGAAATTGTCAAAATGAAAAATAACGGTAAATTTTACTTTAAACACAAGACCCAAACAGCCTACTATATGCTTCTGCACCAATGCTTAGGACTGCGACTTTACTTCTAGGTATTCAGTTTTCAATTAGAGCACTATCGAAAAATCTTTGGGACATTCTTTGCTCCGAGTCTAACATATTTTGGGTCCAGGCGTAGAAATCCTATGCATTGAAACTTTATGCTGATATCATTTTATTTTTAAGCTGAAGATGCGTTTGAGCATAAAGACAAAATTGCAAGGACACCAATAAAGAAAGGTAAAGTTTCATTTTTTTTATGTCAACATCGACACAATATCAAATCCAGTTGTATTTCCACTATCTATAAAGACAATTTCAATTTAGAGAGTTTGGTGTTTGCTGTTTTTTAACCCTTAACCAAAGTTATGTGACCTGACAATGCTTTTATGTCATTTTGCTCCGGCATATATAAAGTGAATTTTTAGGCGTATCGCCAACCCTTAAACAGTCTGATACAAACGCAAACCAGACTTAAACAGGTTTTCTTCGAATTTCAACAAAGCATGAATTTAATAAATGTCATTGCTGTGTCTCTTAGAGAATTTTAAATATTTTACAATATTCATCGTTTTTTTATCAGTTAGGGACAGCCCCTTGGCTTTTGTTCTTAATTTGGTTGGAAAAGGTCCAATCTATTTTATATGAGAAGAATCTTTATTAGAATACTAACGAAAACAAAACCTTTATATCTTCTCACGTAACGCTTTTAATAACGGTTTAAATGAGCATACGAGGGATTGATCAAACCGAACATGGCTCTTCTTGTGGAAATTGGAGTGCTCTCTTTTTGAAAAGTCTTCAATCTGTTTCGAGAAGTTGCAAATCAAAATACTGTCAAATTGCACCGTGTAACGATGTAATTCACAACTGTAGCATGTTAATTATACTTGATGAAGCTTCCCTTTAGGTAATCGTAACCTTTTCTAGGATCTTTTCTGAATGAATCTAAGAAACAATTTCGTAGTTGCTAGCTAGTTTTCTGTCACAATCAAAGTCCAATTCCTTTTGACGTTTGGTGTGAACGATTATCAGGTCATGTTGGATCTTTCGGTTTTTAACAAATTTTGAGTTAAAATGATTTTGATATGCTGTTTTTTACATTTGCCGTTTCATAAAATAGGAGTGAATTTTTCAGACGTAAGCTATTCCTATGTCTCTGCTCTAAACCTCAATTCTTTTGCCTTCTGATAACGACTTTAACAGTGATTATAATTTCGCGTCCTGTGCGCTATCTATCATTTGAATGAATTTCTCAACTTCATAAATGTTTTAGTGCTTTAAAAACCTGGAATTTGTAAATTCAAGTCTAAAGACATCAATAATTCATGGATCAAGTTTTTTTACGGCGTTTTTGGTCTCTGTGGATTTAGTTCTCGTAGCTTTTTTTCTTGTATTTACGAAGTTTAGTCGTCTGTCTCTCTGGTGACTGGTTTCACGGTGGTAAAATATTTGATATCTCCATTTCTTGCTGTTTTCGCGCAGTTGCTATTTCCTATTCGTTCTTAACCAATAAATGCTTGAGATCAGTTCATGTTAAGAAATACTTGGTCACCGCGCCCAAACACATTTTGACCTGGTTATAAGTGGTTTATTCAAAGATCTCCTGCAAAGCTCTTAGTAAGTTTCTACCTCTAAAAATATCACATTCGTGTCGCTTTCATTTTGCTTAATCGACCCTGCTTTCGATATTTTTCACCCTCATACTTGCTTTATCCAATCTTCGCCTTCTATCTCTCACAAAAACATAATTATGTGTTCACACCCTCTTGCGTTTCAGCAATTGATTACAAACGTCGTGTCACATGTGTCACATCTTTTGTTTAATTATATCAGGTTATAATTGCTATTTTAAATCCATAGAGAGGATAAAATGTCTCCTCAACATGCTCAAGCTTGTTACAGATTCTTATCTGGCCATCTGTTTTTTGAAGGGACGTCTGCATCCTGCATGTTTTTCAGTTATGTCAACAGACAATGGCAACAATTTTAATTGCCATACCATGATTCTGTGTTATATTCTTTCTTTGATATTATGCAAATTTAATTTTTTTTTTCTTTTTGTCGTCATAGGTTAATGTCTCAATATATTACTCCAATCTGAATTGTGTTCCACGCTGACCCTTTTGTCTGTTAATGCTATGGCCTCCTTTCACCCTTTTTCCGGCCCCCTCTGGCCCTTCAATATTAAATGCGTTTTAGATGTGAAATTTAAGTCTGTTGATGTCTTCTAAGCATAATTCCGCATAACTCTATATGGCAGATTGCATCAAGTCTAGAATACAGTAAAACGACATTTTTAATTATATGCTCGAAAAAAGCTTGCAATATTATTAGCTTTCTAACCTGGTGCATGGCACTATGGTTAGCAACAAAGGCCTATTAGTAACTGCTATAGTTAATCCCCCATGTTCATGACATTTTATTATTGTTGTCAAAGTGCATGATGATAAGTACTATCGATTTTCGTTTTCAGTTTCTTAAAACATGAAGACATAAAAATAGAAAATATGAGTTTTCCTGTAGCATGATACCATGGTATTTGATTTTCTAATCAAATTTTCCTATTTGCTTAATAAGTTATATTTAATCTTTTCGTGTCCAAACTTTCAAACACGAAAGTTATTTCGTTTCATGAAACCGTACTTTTGAACCATATAGTTCTTCTCGACTGTGTTACAGGCACGAGTTTTAAACACGATTTAAGACATGACTGAATACTGATTGGTTTTCGAATATTTCTCAATTATGAACCAGTTTTTTGTATTAAAGTGAGCCCTTTAGCAATTTCTTCGTATTTCTTCTTTAAAGCGTCGTCAAAATGTTATCACCAAGCAAAAAATTCCCGTTTTTTCGTTTCAGAGAAAGCTCCGAAACAGGGCTCTGTTGATCTCCTTGAGTCATATCTGATTTCATCGTCTTTGCATATCGAAGGCACACCGAACACTCGAACTATGCTCTTTCCAGACAGTGCTACGAACACACCATTCACGGGAGAAAGCTTGTTTGACACGCCTTTGCATAACACCGCCCCTAGAGGTGTACCACAAGGATCGATGCAGGGAACTGACGGAAAGATGTTTTCTAGAGGTGCTATCCTAGATCCAGAAAGCCCTCTGTTCGATGCGTTCTTACAGACGCCCTTGGTTAGCAAAGCTATTCGGTCTTCAGTTGCTTCCTCCATTATGAATTCTGATGATGAGCATACAATATCATTTTCAGGTGATAGAAACGAGGCCAACAGTACCCCAAGGCCAGCTAGAGTGAATGCAACTACAAGGCTAGATTTTGACACCCCAGTTTCTCATATCGCTAGAGAGACCTCTAGAATTACTTCTTTACTGTCCACGCCTTTGGAGACTGATCCAGATACTAGAGAAATTTCTACATTTAGTGCAAAAAATGGCCAAGGAAATGCTGCAAGACCAAGTCCATTGGAAATATCTTTCATAAGGGAGGAGAAATGCCCTCGAAATGTAAACCCTACCAAAACAGAGGGAGAGGACGCAAAATACGAGCTGCTAGGTGGTAGGAAAGGAGAGAGGCCCGAGGAGAAGAGAGAGAATGACAACTTGAATAATAAGGAACATCTTAATAGTTTAATTGAAAGATTCAAAAACTTAAAAGCAAATTCGAAAAAGCTGCAGGATTATAGAGAACCCAATACACCAAATCACTCTGGAAGACCCCACTTCTCAGATTTAAGAAATACACATGCTGATGATGTGTATGAACACCGAAATGATCAAAAGCAAACTTGGATTTCACTTAACGATGAAAACCTTGTCTCGGCACACAGTTCCTTTATTGACATGGCAAGAGAATCAGCGACAAGGGATGCTGTGACGTGGGCCGATTTGAAAAATTCGTTCACCTCAGAGGAACCGGAGAAGGAAAATGAAACTGCACAACATCAGAAGCTGGATGCGGATGACAGCTTCGAGGACCTCAGTATTCCCGTTGCGCACCAACTGTCCTTTTTGCAGCTCGATACCCGAGATCTTAGTGCTGATAATAAGCTAGATCACTCTGTGTCTCAATATAGAGATCCGGGTATAACGAACTCTTCGAAACCGAGTCAATATGAAAGGACTAATCCAGAATCAAAAGCACCTGGGTTGGAAAATAACCTCAGTTTCGAATCCCCGTTTGTATCTAGAACCTCTTTTGAAAATGGATTTCCGCAGCTGACCCAAAAAAGGGACGATTTCGGAACATTATTTAATACTTGCGCGACTACACCAATGTCTAAAGCATTAGATGATGACGATTTTAATTTACTGACACCCGGTTTCGATCTTCGTAGAAGAATAGAAATGTTTTCATTTGACGTTGGATCTCCTGGAACTGGAGGGGAACAATTAGGTAAGGCAAACATACGAATAGCTTTTATTTCCGGGAAAACAAAAGTGAAATGAAAATGCAAAGGAGATTATAATGGGTTTTAGCTTTTGTCCATAGTCTTTGCTTTATGGAAATTTGAAACTCCAATGGCCCTTTTTTGGAAATAAGATACGCCAGCTAGATGGAGACTTCAGAGCATGCAGAGCTCGCATGACGTATTTGGAAATGTTTAGCATAAGCATAGGCGTCAACTTGATTTTCCCTAGGGGTGGGGCTCAAAGTCACAAGTGCAAAGATTTTAATGAAAAGGTACTCATGTTATTTGCACGGTGTTTGTGATGAATCCCAATTTCAAAATTAACTTCTAAAAGCACGAACTTGTTTAAAATAAACAAATATGCTGTATTGTGTTCATTTATCTCTTCTGTTCCGTCAGTAAATCTGTTCCGCATCACAACTCTGCCAGGGGCGGCTGAGTCCCCCCTCCTGTAGAAATTCCAAGGGGGGCTCAAGCCCCAGGAAGTCTGTGCCTATGAACGCCTTTAGTCGAAACTAAGCTTAGACCATTGAGACACCATCTTTTTTGCAGCATTTCATTTTCAATAGCCACCCTTTGTCAGACTGATGGTTTTACTTGTTTGAGAAGCAGAATTTAATGAGTTATATCATTGTTTTAAAGTTATAATTTCCAATATAGATGAAAAATTCAATCGAATCTCATCGGCTTTGTTCATTTCATGCTAATTTTTTTTGCAGGGCACCGTGATGAAGGACCCTCCCCAATCACGAATCTGATTGATTTTAACTAGGCTGATGAAAGCAAAGCGACTCCATCTAATTGATGCATCCAGTGCAAATCCTGGGCGTTTTATTGAACACAATCTACTTTACAGCGTTTTCGATTGATTTGTAGATTCAATCTTGGCCTGCTGTTATAGAAGGCCGTGGTTGTACCAGTTTTGTCGAATATGTTGCATCCCTTTGTTTGATGCCGTTAGCCCTTCTATATCGACGTAGTCAATTTTAAGGTTCTTTGTTCTGTGTAAATTAAACCCAAAAATAACATTGAAGAAACCCACTATGATTGTATGGCCTTATATTTAAACAGATCAAACCTGTTGAATAAGGCTTTGGATAAAACTCAGGGGCCTATTTAATAGGGTGGGGCTCGCTGGATCACCTCCAACCATTCCCGATCTAACGCCTGTCGTCTGTTATTGGTTCCTGGTATTGGTCCTTATTTTTATTTACTGGCCCACAAAGACAGCCCTTGCAATTAGAATTTTTACAAGAAATCGTCTATAAAGATCCTCTAAAATGTTTAAGACAGCCTGACCACTAACCCCATACTCCCTCCACCTCCCCCTTTCCCCCTCTCTCCCTCTCTCCAAGTACAACTGGACGATTCTAACTTTAAAATGTTGAAGCGTTGGTTTTCTGTGGTGTACTAATCTTTGCAGCTTAGATATTTGTTCAAAATTTGTGACAATGGTCGAAATTGTTGTAGTGACTGATAGCTAGACCATTTATGTTTTAGAGTTTTTTAATTTGCTTAAATTATTATGATTTGGTTGTTAAAGTTTAGAATTGCAATGAAGATAGATGTTGTTTTGTTGTTCATCTCTTGAATCTTTCAAGCGGCTGCACTCCTCTGCGTAGGTGCAGCTGCGTAGCTTTTTAATAAGTAGTTTTCCCAAAATGAAAAATTTTTTTTGCTGGATTACCAAGATAAAGAAGAAGATAATGCAGGGAAAATTGGACCTTGTACTTAAGTAGAAGAACCACAAGACATTTATGAAAGTATTGTGAGGATGACTCAGTGGTTAGGGTCGGGGTCTACAGATCCAAGGGCTCGAATCCCTGCAGGGGCGGATCCAGAGCAAATTTGAAGGAGGGGCAGTTGGTAGTGGGGGCGCTGAAAATTTTTCAAAAATTGGTGACGAGAGTACGCTGTATACAACAATTTCAGACCCATTTTCAGAATAAACAACATTACTTTGAAGTAATCCTTGAAGCAAATTAGCCTATCGGTCTCAGAAACTTTATCACCTGATTCTCATTCTTCAAAAGGGGCGCACAATTTCCAAAAAAGGGGCGCCAGACTTGCTTCAACTCGTCGAGGGAGGGGCAACTGCCCCATTTGCCCCCCCCCCCCTTAACTCCGTCACTGAATCCCTGCCATGTCATGACCGAACGTTGGGTTCACGAGATGTGTTCACATCGAGGGGAAGGTGAAGGCTTCTGTTCGATAAGCATAGTTTCTCAGTGCCCTAGAACTACTTTCGAAATTCAGGTTGCAACAAATACAAGAAGTATCATTTACACTTGAACTTGGGTTACAGTTGCCTTGCTCAAAAAAGGGATAACTTGTCTATTGTTAGAATGAGAGATTAGTTAAGATACTCAGAATGAGATAGGCTATGATCCTGAAATGGTCAGTAAAGGATACGAAGGAAATCCATATTAGATACAAACAAGTAGATTGGTTGCCAACTAGACAAGCTCAATGTCCTGTTTCAGAAGCTTTAAAAACTGTTGTGAGGAGCACCGTGCAGAATATTTGCCAGTTAAATAAATATTTCGTCATTTCCATAAACATGTTCAGAACGGCACGTGGCAAGACATGATGTTCTGTTCGTTGTGAGTGTAAACACAGCTATTTATTATAAACATTTCAATGGGAGATCATGATTGAAAATCCCAGCAGGCTCATGTTTTTGCTAGCTGTATAGAGATGTTGGGAAAGTCAGTCTAAGTGCTTTTCGCAGTTGCCCAAGGTTGTATCCTCAAGACAATTGAAAACCCTTCTAAGCTATTTTACAGAATATTCTGTGGCTATTCTATTCCATGGCGCCATGACGTCATGTCTACAACAAAGCGCCTTCACATGAGTTGACTGTACCGCCTACTAAAATGCGTCAAGAACACAATTCAAAGAGTCACAGGGTCTGCATTGTAAATATGGGGGTCTCAAAAGGTAGCCTGCTTGAATAATTAATCATCCGTTATAAAAAGATATAGCGTATTTCAACTCAGCATTGCCTCTTTATTCTGCAAAAGAAACATATTTTCTTAGCAATGTGCTTTCGTGGTTTGCTATTAATTATAGCCAATATTGTTTTAGCCTAAACTTTGTTTTTATAAATATCAACTGCTTCTTAAGTACAGACTTCTATGGCTTTCTGTAACTGCACTTGCCTCTTATCAACATACAAGCTTGCATTTAATTGCCTTTTTATATTTTTACACTTAAGATTATTGGTTTACATGTTACGATTTGAAATTGGAATTCTATAAAATGTTCCAGAGCTTATTCATCTTTGCGACCTACAGAAGTAGTCGGTTTAATAATGTGTATTAAGCAAATTCATACTTGGACCGTAAAAAATTTGCAACTGGTTGTGTTGAGATATTTGTTGTTGTGACTTTTTAACACATTTTAAACAAATTCTCATAGGCATTTTTACTGGTAACTAAATTAATCAGGAAAACCTTGCGTTAGTCTACATTGAGCAATGAATTGTGGGTGCTGATGACGAAATAAGAAGGTAATAGCCTCAACTACCACAGGTAACTTATATCGTTGGCTAATGAGCAAGTTTAAAGTTTCATGATCAGACAATCCCCAATTTTGCTGACATGAAACAATACACGCTCTTTTCAAAACGTCCATTAGACAAACAACTTCACAAACAGTAAACTTTCAAGCCAATTGTCATATACATTATTTTTTTAATTTCAAATTTGTGGTATACTAAGAATAAATTTTCTGAGTAAGGCATCGTCATTGAATTCAAGCTTACAATAGGACCTGCGGTGGATGTGCTGAATTATTAATGTGGGTCCCTTGTTTGTTGACATTACAATAAGAATTACAGGACACAGTAGTCATAGCACAAACAGCCACCAGTGAGAACTCTCTAGAATGCAGCCTGATTCGTCAATGGTCATACCCATTCATGCATTCATTTAAATGTAGTACACACTTGTAATCGTACTTGGTACTGATTGGTCGGTAGAAGACCCTGTATCCGTCTGTATATGGCAATTGTCGGTATGATTCTCGGCTTTTGCCAAAAGAGTGTCTGCACAATGCTGACGAAGCTAAATAAATTCATTGAAGAAGATGGTGGCAGGTGCTTCTCTCGTGTTTATCTTAAAGATTATCTTTACATTTAGATTATCTTTCCAATGATTTTGGGCGGCTAAAGAAATGATTGTTTCCGCAAAAACTTTCTTCTCATCGTTTTTTATAAGAAGGTTAGTTTACTTAATTCGGAGAACGCATCAAAACAACATGAAGTTGCATCTTTAGTTACTGTGGTGCCGTTTTACTAGCTCGTACTACACAGGCTGTAGTAGCTGATGTCATATACCCAGGCCTGTTGTAGCGTAGTAGCAAGGGAGCGGTCATTCTTCTGACCCAAGTTATAAATCTATGTTATAAAGAATCGGTTGCTTTTCCATTGTATTAAAACGAAAGCTTAACAACCAACCCTTACTTTAAGGCCGAACTCGGTTTCGCAACTTAGAACCGTTCTGCTCTTTATACAAAGCTTAACTGTACTTTTAAGTTATGGGTCTGGAGAATAGGCAATCTAACTATTGTTCCACAAAAGAGATCCTGTTTTCTTCATTCAGTGTTGCACCAAAATTCTTTGTATTCTGTTTTTTGTTGCTGTTTTGCTTTACTCGTTAGCACCTGATGGTCACAATTCATTGAGCTCTAGGTCCAGAACGGTCGAAATACCTAGTTTGGTGAGAAACCTAACACCAAGGAGTGTGTTTTGTTCTGCTTAGGCAGGTAGGTTGTTGGTTAGTTAGGCTGCACAGCTAGTATAATTCTTAGCTGCAAAGTACGGTGAACTGGAGGGAACACGAACCATTAACATTGAAAATTTTCCATGGAAGGCATAAAAAATTGCAAATTTGTATGTTGAAGCTTGAGGAAAGCAATATAAAGCTAAATCTGTTGCTGCAAAAGCACTAAGTTGCATCGAACAGATTGTTAAATTGTCAAACTGAGTTTTTATTTTGCATTGGTCTTCGTGTGTGCAATCTATTCCAAACATAACAAAAACGTGCTGTGTTTATAAATTAGGATGGACAAAATATTCCATAAACCTTGAAAATGAATTAAAATACCTAAAAAGAAGATCTATTCAACTTCTTCATACGTGCTTTCTTATAAAAAGGAATAATTCAAGTTATCATCGATCTTTACAAAGAGAAAAGGAACCGATTTGCTTTACTTTCTTGCAAATACTGGCAAGAAGCCTGCATTGAAGCAACAGGACATCAACAAGTTAGAATAAAACATGCTTCACCCAGTTTTGATTGCAAATTTCACAGATATTTTGTCTTTAAGAAGCAAATAGAATCTTCAAGTCAATTAAATAGTTATGAATAATGCAATGCTATAAAACTATACGCAGATGTTTGTGCGAAATTTAAGCCTAACCCACGCAAATATGAAATAATTCTCTCTTTCTCACAGCAGCTGGTTCTCTAAGCTTAAAATACCACCTCCTCGTGTGAAACATGCTGAAATCAACGAAAAAGTAGATGATAGTGATCACAAAATTGCGTATGCAAATGAAATTCTAGTTTTTACATTGATGACCTGGTCACTGTCCTTCTTATCTTATTGTCTGGCTTCAATTCTATTTATCTCTTTGTCTCGCTTAGACTCAATTTCTTGCCAATAGACATAAACAAGAACGCAAAAAGTGACGAAACTCTGCTTGAAAGTGGTATCATAGAAAAAAACGTCAAGAGTTTGGTGAATGGATTAATTGAGGCGTGAAAGAAAATTTGAGTCTTATAAACAACACCAGATTTCTTTTGCAGCAAACTCTTAAGGCCACTACCAAAAATCGATTCTAATTCGACATGGACCTCTTTGTATACATTGAACAAATCTGTTATATCTAAAAATATTTGCAGAAATTAATCCTTCTCTAAGGTATTCGTAACTTAATTTATGTAAGGCAAAGAGGAGAGAGAAACAACATTCGGACCCTGTCAGTGTCATTATTAGTAGAAGCGAACTGGTGTATATTACAGGCCACTACACACTCAATTCAACATAAAACAGTGGGCTTTGGGGCGTATAAAGAAAAGCCTTTGGTGCCATTTTTCTACCACCCTGATCAAATTTGTCCAAAACATGTTATTTTCGTCTAAATTCATAAAGGTAGAGGCAGCTGTACTAAAAAGTGACAAGGTAGTACTGTATCTTTCAAATGTTGGCATACACAGTGTAAATTCAAATTTGCAAAATAAAAAGGAAACCTAAGAGTAGCCCATGCCCTAAGAACTTATATTTCTTCTTTCTTATCCAGAATAAGAACTATCATTTCTATATTTTCAGAAAACATAAATCATAAACATAAATCAGCCTTTGAGAGACTCAGACAATTTATGTTTAAATGTCAGCGATCGGGTAGTGTTTATTCTAGACTTCCAAAAAAGGACATGTTGAACAAGTATAGTTTCATATATTGTGTTTTATGACAAACGTACGGCTGTCTGATATCTGTGTCAAGGTTTAAAAGCGATAATGAGGTCTATTTACAATAAAAGCATGAAAACGTTGCCATCTTAGAGGAATTTTAAATGCGCAAGTACAGCGATGTCAAAAATAATTCGATTAGGGTGCGTGAAACCATTGGTGAAGCAACTCTAGGGTTTCGCCGATTTGCAGAAAGGCGGAAACTGTTCACATGTTTTTCTCTGTGCGCAATTCGATTGGTCAACCGCTTCCATCTGTGTCGAATGCCTTTAATGGAAGCCAGAATGGTTAGGCAAACAAGACTAGGAACACATATCCATGTTTAGCAATAAGTTTGCGTGCACCTAGAGAAGAATACTTGATAAATCTAGCAGTAAACCAAGTCTTGTTTGCAGATATTCACGTCATTGCTCTGTTTGCATTTTGTCTGGAAATTATGCTTTATCGTTTTCAACTATGTCAACATTTTTGGTATTGGGGTTTTGCAATCGTGTCTGGTATCCACAACACAGGCACAGGCAGCTGTCACTGGCACTGATCCTAGCTGTTAACAGTTTTCGACACTTGCAGTGACCTGTTCCCACAGTCATGTTCCAGGGCATTCTCGATATACTAGACGTTAGAAGAAGCACGCCTCATGACCTGATACTAACTGAGAGCTGATGCTGACAGGAAATAGAATTAGAGGATGACGATATCTGAAAACACGGTTACAAAAAATTTGTGGCGTTTTACAAAATCGGCTTATATATAATTGAAAAAGCCAGGATTGAAACAATGCGGGGAGATTCTGATATTGTAGACATTCAACTTTCAAGTTCGTGCTAGAGCCCCACCCTTTTCATCAACACCACACCGTATCATTTGTTTGACTATTTCTCCTTATGATCTTGCATTTCAAATAAAGGTCACATAAGATGAATCAACATGCAAATACTAGGTTACTAAAGGGGCCTAAAACATTCACTTGCAGAATCCGGACGACACCTTCTTCACGATATTGTTCGATTTACTTACAAATATCTTTTAGCTAGCTTACAAAATTTATGATATTTGAAGGGAGTTTTTACGCACCTTTCCATAAGCATGGAACAATATTAAGGGTTTACCTGCCTTATTCTTGGCCCAAATAACCCAGGTATTATAGAGTACCGAAGTGATGACGTCATAAAAATTTATTTTAGAATTTTTGAATTTTGATCCCAGAACCTGAAAGAGCATCATTAAAAACCTTTAAATATGCAAAATCAGTTAAAGGCATTACGAATTGGCTGAGATATGGCCACTTGAGCACAAGCTCTTGCCCCATCAAACCTCTGTAATTTGGTCTTGGTTCATAACTTTATGAACTAGGGCAGAGTAACAGTAATCCGTTAGCAAACTTGAAATCTCTTATTGGCCATATCTCGCCCAATTTTGAGCATATGTAACAAATTTTGCATATTGATGGGTATTTTATGCCGTTCTTTCAGATTTTGTGGCCAAATTATAGAAATTCTAAAAATCGATTTTCGATGACGTCAGACTTCGGTAGTCTATTCTTTTAGAACTTTTTTCAAATTGGTGCCATTTTGGTTTGCATCAAAGCTTTCCAGTTATACAACGAGCAATATAGTGAAATTTCTGAGAAGGGCATATGCACAGGATTGGGATAACACAGAAGGCTCACTCGTGTCAGAGCACTTTGAAGTTTATGGTCTAGTCTGAACATGGCCCTCAATCAACAAATTCATTCTTTACAAACACATTTTTGTCCGACACTTAAGGGTGTTGTCCTTTTCTGGGAGCATTTAGGGCATAGCTGATGCATGAAAATCTGTGGGGCAGAGCACCTAGACCCTCTTGACTTCAAAGTGCTGACTTGAGGTTTAAACTGGTTCAACAAAAATATATTACTTATCATTCAAGGACCTTTGTATTCTCATTTCTCTTTGGTTACATTAAAAAATTTCAACTTAGAACTTATTTCAACACCTTTCCACAAACCAGAAGCTACTTTCCTTCCTCTGTAACAAACCAAGCAGATAGACAGGCTGCAAAACTACAGATAGTAATATTTCTCTTGTTTCTTTTTCTCCACTCTTCTTTAAATAGTTTACATACATATTTACAATAAATTATTATTTCTTTTATACATAGCTCTTGTGTTAATATCTATATATATTTATATATCCTATTCACAACTGACAAAGCCATTATTGTTCACCACTGTGCATGACAATTTGCTGGATCTGGAATTCTTGCCAATAGCTTGAAACAGCCTTGCGTGGTCAGCAAAATATATCAAAATTAAAAAAAAAATATCCAAAACTCAAAACCGAGAGGCAATTCACTATTGCAAAAAGCATACCAGATTTTTCCAAAACAAAAGGATTTCTAGGGATTTTCAGATAAAACATTAGGTTTTTCACAAAAGGTGTTTGAGATTTTCTAGGAGTGATTTGCCCCTCGCTCAAAATAAACTAGAATTGATTTATCAATCAAAAAACTGAAGCTTAAAGTTCATTAGATGAAAACCCTGAATCAAAGTACAGCGTATGATGCAGCCCAGATAAGCACCACAAGGGCCAAAAAATTAAAAGAAATGTTTTGAAGAAATGTTCAAAAAGGTTTGTCAATTCTTGTTAGCTTATCGGTCTTTGGTTGCAATTGTTGAGTATTCCACTTCCTTCAGTGTTGCTAAGCCTCCTCCAGCGGTCTTAAAATACTTTCAGTTTGTTTCAACATCTTTCAGCTTCCTCAATCCTTTACAGATCAGGCTAGTTTCCAGTTTCATACTGCTATACAAGCCATGGTTGCAACCCTGCATTCCAATGAAGAACCTTCAGTGCGACTTTCTGATGCAACACCCACCAGCCCATTGTCAACTACCACAGTGATGTCATGTCATGTGCATTAGCTGTGTATGTAAAAGGCTGCTGCTAGTGTTCCAAGTCCGAGAGTTGTTGCAACCAGCCCCTGGTACCACATTTTTTCATTGTCACTTTTGGCATCTCTGAAAGTTTCTATGAATCCAGTCTGTAATGAGAGAAAGCTTCTTTGTAACAAGCATGTCTGAACATGTCTAAATATAACCGTTAAATTCTAAAAGGATAAATATCTGAAATGTTCTCCAATAATGCGTATAGAAATAAATCTCTTTGTGTAAGTTCAAACAACAATGCAACCACTGCAATGATTAAAATATTTGTAACTTATGTTCAGGAAATGTCTTCTTAAAAACAAGCAGCAGATTAGGTCTTGTGATGCAGATAAATGCAGTCAACCCTACATAAGAGTAAATCTTATCCCTATACAAGCAAGCCATCTAACGATTCGATCATTTTTACATTAGGTCTTTCCAACATTAGGCCTTTTGCACTAGGTCTTCAAATTTTAAAATATCAGTTGTATGTTTTATTGAGAAAAACTCCGGGGCAAACAGCCAGGGCAAATAGAAAAATCCGTCAACTTTCAAAATGGATGAAAATTCTTGAAAATTTAAAATAGTTTGGCATATATTTGAAAAATTAGCTCTTGGTAACACGGGCGAGTGGTATCTGCGACTTTTTCATTGTCATAGAAACGGAGGGTGGTAGACATTGTAGCTTTCTAATCGAGCGAAAACAATTTTGTTTTTAAGTCAGTGACGATGTGAATTAACGACAATAATTTTCATGAAGTACAAACATTAACAAAATATCTGATGGCACGGGAGAGGCAATTATTGCTCGCTGTCGTTCATAACGGCTCATGAATATCTTCCAGACGCGTCTCGAGATAATCAAACAAGGTCTCGCACGCGATGACATTTCTCTTGTAAACGCCTGGAAACCATTTGGATTTTGCCAAAAGATCGCCAAAAGACCTGGAAACATTTTCCTCGGTTTACATTCAAAATATGCAAGCAATGCTAATCGGAAATACGTTAAATTTTTACACGAAACAGGAGATGCGGGAGGGCATGTTTTATTGCCTATGCCCATCCTACTATGGGGCACGTCCGATGCAGAAGAACTAATTCTGATTAAATTTAATGTTTGTTATTTACATATAACTCTTTAACGGAATAAATGTTATGATTTTAAAACAAAACCGCGAAAACCGACTACCTGGATATCACATTTACTATGACGCCGACCATATTTCGGAACACTGGCTTTTATTTTAATTCCATCTCGTAAAGAAAACAAAAATTCAATATTAACCTCCTGAAGGCAGAGGCTTATGCACTTAAAAGCCAACACCCATATTTGTCTTTCTTGCTCTTGTAAACAGCATTTAAACGGTCGTTAA
Source organism: Rhopilema esculentum (assembly GCF_013076305.1). The sequence goes on from NW_027019384.1 coordinate 8,465,258, forward strand.
ACATGAAAAACAAGACCTAAATCAAGCTTACCCATCCATTTCCTTTCTCTTTAATCCAAATCTGCTTTCTAGCAATGAAGTTTCCTAGCCATAGGATCACTTTATCAATCATGTTATCCATTTTATTGTTCATACAGTGAATCGCTAGCTTTCCAGCGAATGTGTAAAGGACAACAATCCTTCCCCAGTTGATATCGTCTTTGAATATCTCCTCGGCTATTTCGCAAAATGTCTTGTACGCATTTTCGGAATTTATATTGAGTCTATTGCACATACTTTTAAGAAGCATGTCATGCTTACGTTCAATTTCCTCACTTAACCTGACAATAATTTCTGTTTCTCTTCGAGGAGAGTTCTTCAGCGGTCGTCCAACTTTGAGGAAGATGTACTCCCGGGCAACATCCTTCGCGATCTTGGCCTCAGTCGTTTGACTATTCTGATATCCGTCAGATGAAAAATTTTCGTTACCGAATCGTATGATCTCCGTCATATTTGAATGTATACTGAAACTTTCTTACCTCAAGTTTGTCTTTAATCACAAAGTTCGTTTCGACTTGTACTCACTCACACAAGCTCATTCAACTTAACGATCTTTGTTGAGTGTGCGGCTTATATAGAAATTGAAAGCTTGTTTCTCATTGGCCGTTTCAAATTTGCAACCAGGGGGGGACTTTCCACTTCTTGTCAATCCGGTTTAGGCTCGACATGTACTTACTCAGTAAAAACAAACATTTTTAAAAGTTCTTAAGAATAAGCAAAATAACAAAAAACATTTGCATTTGCTATAAAATAAATTTTCTTGCATAAACAAGCTCCTAATCAAAAAATCTTTTAAATGGTAAATTCTTTATTCGAGGAAACATTTGTATGAGACCTAGCCCCCGGTTGAACGATAACAGTCCCGATCAGTGATTTCCCCAGCAACTTTCGGGCTCCGCTGTAGTTTTGCCCTACTGAAGGTTTTGTAGGTTGCCATTAAGGCTCGAAACATCATGTTAAATAAATTTTCTAAAGACGAAGTATTTTTTCGCTTAAAGGTTTTACCCAAGCTTTGATACTCAAATTTCCGGAAATCGCGGGACATCCCGAAAAACGCGGAACGAGAAAAATCGACAATCTGCGAAATTCCCACCGATAATATGGCCTATACTACGTAAGCTAAAACAGTGATTTTTGGAAATTAAATAAATAAAGCAAGGTAGACAAAGGCAAGTTTTATTGAAGATATATATGTAGAAATATGATAAATTTGAGTTTTTTAACATGGAGAAGTAAACAAATTGTCAAGGAAACTGTCGCATTCCGAAGATAAAATCGCAAATACTCGTGTGTCAGCATTGACGTCAATGCGGAGGAGATAATCCTAATTGTCCTCGTTCGCGACTTTTCGAGAAACCTGATTGGAAATGGAGTCGAACCCGATTCGCTCGTTTTGATAGAATGGTTGAAAAAAAAGAATAATGGCTCGCTCAATTATTCATAAATTGGATTTTCTAGCTCGACGGTGTTCCATTCATTCATTCCACTCTACAGCAGTCAATGTAACTGCAGTAAAATTCTTTTGGGCAATCCAATAAGATCTCTATTCCATACACCTCATTGGGGCAATCCAACCCATATTTGGAGAAAATTGGCAGCCATTGGGCCAGCAATGACATATAATTTGCGTCAACGCATTAATTGGTCATAGAATATTTCAAATTGATGTGATTTTTTTACCATGAGTGTTTTAATTTTAGAGAGCCTGACACGAGCCAGGAGGGAAACAATAGCAAATATCTGATAAGATTATTTTAACTGATTTGATAAAAATTCACGACACGATAAAAGCACGACACGACACGACAAGTGATTCATTAGGGGTTGCGTTTCGGAGTTTACATCATCAAGCACTTTTATTTGTTAGTGGAGCATTCCATTTGTGCTAATAAATGGGGAACAAAATTTTTGTGTCATTAAAACCAAAACTTTTATCCTAATTTGGAATTAAGCATTTCCAGTCTATGCGAGTAGAAAAGGCCTTGTGTGATCTATGAACACGATTTCGTTGTTTACCAGAAAATTGGCTCAAATATAGAGCTTGAAAAGTATTATTTGGTGTAAACGAAAAACTGAGAAGCAGCGTAGTTGGTTTTCACTTTCGGAAACCAATTAAAAACATTCCGTGATATGTGATTTTCTTGATAAATGACTTCAGCTTTTAGTGTAATTATTTTACCAGTTATTATTTAACTGTAAGATAACCAAATGCTGCACTCTGTTGTCTTGCCTTAACAAAGTATGCAACGTGAGTTTCAGAATAAAAATTAGGGTTTATATTTCAATGAATTATTCTCGATTAAACCTGACGGTCAATTCTCTTTGCTTAACCAATCCTTCTTCCCTATCACCCCCCCCCCCCTTTTCCAGAAATTATTCAGTACGCCACTGTATTTTAATTCGTTTAAATTCGTGAGCAAGTTTTGATTATTCTACGAAATCCTTCTATTCTCCCTTTAAAATTTCAAATAAATTACACTTCATGTTGATACTAGAGTTGTAATGAAAGGATCTGGGAAGGAGAACCTCAGTGGCGGGAAATTTGACATAGCGTCAGCAATGAATACCACGTTTAGAGCACTTGGGAAAAATTTGTCAAATTGTGATGGCTGAATACATTTGTTAGGACATGCTTGAAGATTTGGATGGTGCTGCAGTATTAAAAGGGGTGAGTGGACAAATTTAATAGACAACCTAAGGGATACTTTAAATTCCTGTTTCGTTGAATCTAACCAGAAACATTCAGTTTTGGTTGCGGTAAGTGCTTTCTGAAAGGGGTTGACACCCATTGCCTCCTTCCTTCAAATTCTTCAGATTGTCTTAATCGATTTTTGGAATGTCAAAGATCTCACGCAAAAATGCATAAAACAATTCGCTTCCGTTTGAAAATACGTAAAATCGTTTTTGAATGGCTTCCTCTTCCAGTTAGAGCCATAACAATGTCATGTCTCTTTGGTTTTGGCTGTAATTTTACTCTTCCTTTTTTCTCCTTCCGTCTGCAACTGACTTATTGAGCATGACTTTGGTGACATTTTTATTAATTATGTAATTTACCGGTATCAATGGATCGCGTTGCAACGGAATTACGTCAAATGAAGCTAAGAGAAACATTTGCGAAAGTTACCATTGGATTTAAATTGATGCTCGGATGAAAATCTTCTTCTAAAATCACTGTGAAGAACTAGTAAAGAGAGTGAATTGTAAAAGTGCAAATGTTTCGTTTGAAAAAAGACTTGTAGGTATGGTGTACGTTAATAAAAGTCTATTCAAGGTTTATTTAGTCAAGTGGGCCAAAGATATCAATAGGAATGATACCAGAACCTGCCCTTGTGGTACGGGCTTATGCGATTTATCAATATTCGCCACCGAAGTCTCCATTATATGTACACGGCAATTGAATTTTCCTTCATTTTACAGGGGCGTGCCCAACGGGAGACACAGAGGCAATGGTCATTAGATTTTTAAAAGATTGTTGCCACCCGTAGGGGAAAACCTTATAATAGGGGGAATTCGGGACTATGCAGCGGGTAATGAGGAAACCTGCTAGGGAAAATCGTGCATATCCGTAATTATGAAAGGGGCATCAATGTAACCGACAGTTTTGCTAAAATTTACTTTGGAATTCAGTATGGTGTAATACTGATTTTTCAAGCAAATAATTCAGCAAGCTAAAAATATAGCAGCAGGGCAGGGGCTTTGTAGAGATATGTATGAATAGGTAGGGGAAAGTACCCCGCAGCCGGGATTCTGAAGAAGAGGAACAACTGTAGGGGAAAGTAGGATTAGATTAACAAGCACATTAGAGGAAACATGAACACGAGAGCGGTAATGCTGAACCAAACTTCATTCTGAGGATAAAGGTGCGGCGACTGTGGTGTTGTAGGGATCTTAAACTGAAGGAAAACTGCGTTTAGATACGCAAAAAACTCAAGCAGACTTAGTTTACCACTTATCCAGAACACAACCCAAATGCAAAAAGTTTTCCTCTATTTTTAACTGTTTGTGCCTGCCCGGACCTTCTTACTTGGTAATTGGGCCACAATATTTCTTAAAAATCTAGCTCTGAAAACTCCGAGACACTCATACGGAACTTTGTAAGAAAACATTTTATAAGAAATTTGAGGGTCAATGTGGCAAACATATAAGAATAACGTAAGAGCATGCCAAGCCTCAGATGGAAAATTAGAAGAAAAAACGTTTTTTTGAAAATTGTTTCTAATTTTAACAAATCCTTGATCAGCACGTTTACAAAACTGTTTTCAGTAGTTTTAGAAGAAAATCATAGTTTGTAAATGTATACAAATCGATGTCGAAATAAGAGCAACATTAAAAAGACTGGTGCTTCAAATTATCCAAAAATATCATCTAGTTCTTATAAAGAGAGTGTAGCAGGGAGTGTGAAAGGTGAATAAAATATGATAGCAAACTATGGCTGTGGTTGACGACGAGATGGAAATTTTCACTTATGTTGAACTATTGTGTCACGGTCAGTAACGAAAATCTTTTTTCTTCTGGGCGTTGCAACATGGTCCATGAAAACACCTGGTCATCTTGCTGAGTCAGTTTATGGTGAAATTAGAGTTTGTTCATGGTACTGCTCCGTGAATATAAAATAATTTAGGGTAAGACAGCGTAGTGGGATCAAACAAGATATCATTTATGAGAAAGGTATCACTTGAATAAAACGACAAGAGGCTTTTTTAAGTCGAGACTATTTTAATCTTGACCTTTTTCCTGAGATCAATAGATAAAAATCTTAAATCTTTTAATGCCTGCTTTGATTCAGGTGGCAAAAATATTCGAGTTATAGCCTTAAATGGACAAAAAATAACAAAATAGCATTTGAGATTACTGGCGGAAACTTTCCACTCACAAATGGCTCGGAGAAAACAAAACCTGGGAAACAAGACACTTAGTTGTGTGTTGAGTTGAAAACAGTTTAACAAAGTGGTGTGAATATTTTAAGGTGCAAACTGTCGAAAGGCCCGAAAAAAATATATTGTGAAGTCACAACAATATGTGGATCTGAGCGATTAGCGCTTATTAACAACAAGTGCTGCGAGAAACCCAAAGACCAATTTCTGCTATTCAGAATTCTTTTCTCCGGGCAAAATCAACAAATATGGTAAATTTAAGCGCGGACATGGATAACATGCAATAGACATTCCAGAGACTTCCAAAACATGCATTGTTATTCGAAGTACTTTTAAAAAATGAGAAAATGTAAAGCTACCTCTCTCGAAAATGTTCCTAAAATTTTCACTTGACCCAAAATTGGCCTACAACGAAGTTTATCTGTTATGGAAACTTTAAAGTCAAGGACTGATGAACAAAAAATTGACGTAAAAATAAACTTCTGAGTTTTCGTCAAATTTCTAGCATAACTTAAAAACCTTTCTAACAGAAAGACATAACAACAAATATCTATTTACACGAAAAACAACATTTAACAAGTCTGGCAACATGTCGTACATTGAGTGCAAAAAACTGGCACAACCTTCAGTCAAATATCTACATCCTACTGCACCACTGTTCTTTGTCTGCACTCACATAAAATATTTGAACTTAATGTAGACTGGCTTAAAAAAAGAGTCTTTTTATCGACTTGTTGAAGATTTCCACCTTAGAGGAAAGACTTTACCATGAAATGCTCGTTAGAAGTATTTTTAAATTACTATTTTTTCCAGTAAGGCCCTTCTCGTGGTGGTCTGCCAACTCCTACATGAGTAGGCCATAGCTTGGTGCCTGCTCTTATTTGCTGTTATTAAATATTTCTTCGGCTTTCTGTCTTCCAATATTTCTTGAGTCCATCAAAGCCATGATAATAGCCTAAAAAGAAAGAAATCCATCTTTGAATGGAATGATACGCCCATCAGGAGAACGTGATAGAAGAATATGGGCCTACTTAAGACAGGGGCAGAAAGAACCCGTCTTCGAACATAGGTTTTAAAACTACTTGTCAGACTTGCGTATCACAGGAATTAAAAGAGTTCATCACTGTGAGAATAAAATCCATCCATATAACAAACAATACTAACATGCAACAGAAAGAAAATCTTGATAATTATTTAGGGTAGGAGGTCAATCGCCGCAGGATACAGTGGGTACAGTGGAGTTTCCTATGCCAATGTTCCCCTTTAAAATGTTTCTTACCCATCACATAGACGATCATTTTTCCAAAGCGAGATGCTTACAAACAACGCTCTAATAATGCGACGCTTGTTGCACGATTGCAAAGATCTTCCTAATGGCGTTAAGAGAAGCCTGCTTGAACTAACTTTAACTTCCATCCGCGCAACTGGCTGGCTTAGTTAAAAAAATTCGAAAAATTGTTCCCCTCACTGTTTCTGTGAGGGGAACAGTTTCAGAAATTCAACATTCCAAAACTGTTTCAAAAATTCAAAACTGAATCACAAAGTTTAAATTCTCTTCGTTTTTTCATCCTCATATCGGCTCTGTATGTGTGAAAATTTTTTTTATTTAGCTGAATTTTAGCTTCATTTTTTAAACATTAATTTCAATGGGATTTCCACTATCTCCTATTTCCTTTGGTTCCCTCCTTGTGGTGTATTAAAGGGGTTCATATGTTGTGTGTTGAGTTGTTTTTTATTGTAGAATTTTTGAATAAAATAGAAAAAATTCTTAGATATGCTAAAAAATGCAGTAGGAATGACAAAATACAAGTTTGCTTTTCTGATATAAAGAATTTTAGCCTCCGGTAGCGGAGTAGTTCCTTTTGCAATTTGAAAAATGAAAAACTAAAATGGAACATCATATCATAAGTGAATATGCTGCTATAAATGGAGAAAGACATGAAGAAATTGAAGACAAAATATTCTGAAAATTGAGCTAAAGACTAGACGTTAAAATATGCAAAATATATCATCAATTTATCAGTTTAAACCAAGTTAAATGGTGCTAGGCATCAGGCATAATTGCAGGAGAACTGCAAGCGCAGACATTAGGAATTAACAGAAAACAACTCAAACAAAAGCTGTGACCATAATCACACATACACTTTTAATCAACTAACTGATAATTAGAAAGTTATGATAAATGAATGAAAATACGAGGCTATGATACATTAAAACAGAACATCAACAAAGCCTACCTCAGGAAGCCACACTTCTGATACGTAAGTAACAGAATTAAATCTCCTTCTCTTTTTAGAGTTGTTATACCATTCTAGTAGTTTTTCCAAAACTTTTTCAGCCTGAAAAGAAAGAGGTTTGGCATTTCTACCTGATGATTACATACATGGCGACCTAAATCAAATAAGAGTAACATAACATAGCATAACATAACATAACATAAAATAACATACATAAAATAAAATAACATAACATAACATAACATAACATAACATAACATAACATAACATAACATAACATAACATAACATAACATAACATAACATAACATAACATACATAACATAACATAACATAACATAACATAACATAACAAAACATAACATAATATAACATAACATAACATAACATAACATAACATAACATAACATAACATAACATAACATAACATACATACAAAACTAAATAACAAAACATATCTTACAATTTTATCGTCATCAATCGGTCCATAGCCACTGGAATGCTTTAGCATGTTTTTTTCTTTGGTAGTTCCCTTCGTAAAAATTGTGTGCCGTTTGCATTCGATTTCTCCATGCAAAATCTTTTCTAGTGTTGGCTAAAAAGAAAATAATCTTATTAGGTTTTATTATTTTGCTGAAAGTTACTGATCAGGGTAGAAAAGAAAAGTTATGTATCGGGCTCAGAATCAATGCCACACTTCTAAAAATCTAACAGCCTAATAGTTAAAGACAAATGAAAAGGGTTTTTAAAGGTGTTACTGATTTCAAAGATGTGGTTAAAAGTGGTCAATTTTTAAAAAATTGAAACAGTGTTATTATCACGATTCTACGCAACAAACTAAAACAATTTAAAGTAGCTCCGCTCTGAAACTCAAAGACTAAAAAACAAGAATCAGTTCAACATTTTTTTCAAGATATGTTTTCCACAGTATAAAATCTAGGAAGATAGCAACAAGACACAGCAAATGACAAAACTTACTCGAGTTTTTTTAATTGCCGATAGAAGTTGTTTCTGTTCTTCTTTAGATCTATTGAAATAGAGAAAACGTCTAACGAAACGTTTGCATAAATTTAAAGATGACAATCGACACCAAAAAGCCATTTACTTTTTAACTTTCGGCGCTGAATATATTTACCATAGCTGACAGTGTAAACAATATAACTTTGAATTAAAAAAAAAAATCTATGTAGAATAAAAAGGGGGAACTGCATGGTCGATTTTTGAGCATTGTAATGTCGTTAATGTCGAAACGTCGTTACGTAGAAATACTCGAAACTTCGTTAATGTAATTCGCCCTTTCCTTCTACGTACAATTTTATTTCAAATTCAAAGTTGCATCGCTGACTGATACTGTACGACGCACAATCAGGTCTTTTATGAAACTGGCATTGCAAAGTTAGGAAATCAGTTATTACATTGAGTATTAGGATAGGTTTTGTCAAAGAAAACGCAGCTTTAATGGGTCTCACATAGGCCAACATGCCACACATATCCTACAGTTATTAAAGGAATAAGATGCACATGGAGATAGGTGAACAGTATACTGTTGTATTTTTCATTAGAGCCAAACATAAACAAAACATACCTTGTAACGTAAGTTATTGCAATTTAGACAAAAACCATAAAATTTGGTGCAATGAATTAACTGAAATGTACTTTATTAAAAATATCACTAAAACATAACCCATTACAAGATGATACGACAGGAAATGCCATCGTGCCAATTTCTCGATAAGCATAAACCATTCTCTGCTATCGAGAAACTTAAACCACGTAGCATGGATGTATTAAGGCTTAAACACAAAATATTAGGGATTGTCCACTACTGAAGTGCATATACAGCCTTCTGACGCCATGGTAGCATCATTTAATAAGACGTTTGACAGAAAAGCACAAGAGAAAAAGCCCAGTTGTCAATAACCCTGATCGATATGGCGGCATTATAGGTATTACGTGGCATTAGAGGGCAGCATTAGATATGGCGGTATCAGAGGTATTACGTGGCGGCATCAGCTGCTGCTGAGTGGGGGGGGGCAAAGTGTAGCCCTCTGTAAGATTTTACCCTATTTTTGGTGCAGAAAGGCCCACCTTTTGCATCAATCCGATGATACATCCTTCTAAAAGTACTGCTTTCTGTAGGTTTATATTTGAAGAAATATGGCCTATAGGGTGGTGGGTTCAAATACATAGGTATAATACACATTTACTACACAAGAAAGTTATTGAAGAAGGTACCGCAAAAGTAAAAACAGTCCCAACCAGCATCATATAGCGGTCAAATGTTAGATTTTCACGGTACTGAAAGTATAAATAATCAACAATGAAAGAATCAAAATATCTAGCCAGCCCAGTAGATTATGTAAGAGTTACAAAAGATGTATTTTTCATTGATCATTCGATAAATATAAGCTCAATGTAATCATACTTTAATTTGATATGAATGGAGCAAAGAATATTTCACCGCAGCCACTGATAGAAGGGTGCAATTTAGGTTTATTTGGCATTAACTGAAGCCGCGAGATAGTCAATAGATGGATTGTTGTGAAAATTAAAAAGATAAGCACCACCAAATGATAAGAAAAATGAAAGTTTTTGCCTTCTAGTTAGCTAAATATATGTAGTTTAATTAGCTATATGTGGTCTGCGATCATGTGTGTTCCTACAGAAACACTAAAGTCATTTAAACAAATTATGCAGACTCTGTCTAGCTCGAACTCGTGAAAATCGAAATTTTACTAATTCGAGCAAGCGATACATTTACGTAGTTCCTGGTGACATTTTGCTGAAGTTAAACAAGGAGAAAGTATATAGGGTATCAGTTTCCCTTGTCACCCTGTGAATATTCACTGAGTTGTTAACCCAAGAATTAAAAAGGTCAGAGACTACGTTGCGTGTAGTGGGCTTCAGATGTTAAACAGAGTTGGATCGAGAGACTTCATGATTGCAAATACACTAGAAGTACTATATTGAAATTAATAATTAGTGGAGTTCTGTACTGAAATCCAATCCCCTTCTTCCGAAAAGAAATTTTAATCGTCATCATAATATCATAATGCTATGCTAGAGCTTAACGATATCTAATGTTGTTGCTGGTGTCGGTAGCGTGGGAAAATTCAGCTATATCGTCTTTTGGAGAAAATCTGGCATTATCCTTTTGACCAGAATGTTATCTCTGCACAGTGCGCGAGAAAATGGAAACAAATACAGTATTTGTCAGTAGAGATGTACCAAAATTTGGCTTCATATAAGGTTCATAAGATAAGAGAAGAGGGACAAGGTCACAGAATAAGAATACGTTCTGTGACAAGGTGAAGTAAAGGTGGAATGTTGTTAAATTGATACTTAAATTGGATAACTGCATGACTTTGGCGATTGAGTGAAATCGTTACATGATTGGCTAAGACTGGGTGTGGTAGGTAACGATAAACCAATTAAATAGTAGAAGCTGATCCATCAGCTGAAAGAAAGTGAAAAAACTGAACCAACCGTTCAAGGCAGAGAAAAGGAATTAGAAAATGATTTCATTGTGTTCGAAAACCAACAAGGGGAAGCGTGACTTCTTGTTATTGACATCGATAAAACTTTTAAGCTTTCTTCTGGTGCACCAGCTGACTAACCTATGACGTCAATCAGTTGTGATGTGGTAATGGGCACGTAACATATTTACAACTTGCTATACTTGTTACTTCAAAAAAGTGGAAAACTATTAATTACCTTGGCTTCTCCTTTGAAGAAAAAGGTGAAATAAAATCGAGTACGCGACATCAGAAAGCGACACGGTTGAAGAATGGAGACGTCTGGGAGGTCAAGAGGTCATGTAGACTACGTCAGGAGACTTATTGGTGTCAAATCAGGTGCTACTATGCAAAATCATGATTTGAGCCTCTTTGCATTTTGTATTATCAAAAAGCCTTTATCATAAAATGATCACGCAAGGTTTAAACAATAAGCACAGTCTCCCTGCAGCAACAAATTTTATCCGAGATCATTCATCTTACGGCAGCGAGTCGATAAAAGACGAGATGACACGATTTCGGACGAACGGTGTTGTTCCTTTCATATACTACAGTCGCACCTTTTTGTAATTCTACGATTTTGAAAATCATATTTATTGCTAAACTGAGTCAGGCAAAACCAAATAGTACTGGAAACTGGAACAGGGCAACTGAGAAATAAAATCACCACCGTTCTCTAACAAGTAAAAAAGCTTGATTGCCTGAATTAGCAACGGTATAATTGAAATAGAAAGTGTTAGAAAGATGACGAAGAAACAAGGGTGTAGTGCTAGGGGGGCTTAGGGGTGCTGAGCCCCCTTCTTGATGCCAAAAATTGGCAAATTTCTACTTTTGCTATTGTTTTTTGCAACATTTTGTGCAAGAGCTTATACAATATGTTACTTATGGGCTGGATACAATATACTATAGATGTAATGAATTGTGGAATTCTATACCGTTAGACATTCGATCGACAGAAAATTGTAAAGTATTCAAAGCTCAAATTAAACAGACGGATCTTACTTGCTCGTGTAGACTTCGCACACCATTTATTTCTAATATTGGATACTTGTAAACATCGCGATTTCTTCTTAGTTATATTTGTTATTGTTACAAGTTGGTGTTAATTAGCTGTTTATTAGCTAGTATTTTTTAAACCAACATTTAATAAAGTGAAAAAAAAGCTCCCCTTGTTATTTTGATAGCACTACACCACTGCGAAGAAAAATCCTTCAGACAAACTTCCATTGTTGCATGTTTAGAAATGGTTTGTGGAAAAACTTTGTTTTTTTGGAACTTAATACCTTAATTTAACATTAACAGGGCCAATAGGTCATAGAACAGGACATAACTCAAAGACTTTTGATTTGTAAAACATTGATAACAGAGGCCACATGATAAGGTGCAAAGTACTTATGCGTCTTCATTTCATCCGATCAATCATAGTCTATAATTTACAAAGAGTCTCACTACAATAACAAAAAGATCTCAAGGTAGGTCAGAATACCTAGGTCTGGGAAGTGTAGACTAACCTAGAAATATGGTTTCTATTAGGCATAATAAAGGACTTTGCTACAATCCCGTCCTAATATTGGCAAAGAATGTTAATCTAAAATGAAAGGTGCTTACGTTCCAGTGCGCCAGGACTTGCCAGTGACTAGGTCCTTGAATTTTGTCGGTGACTTTGTAGGTGTGATGTTCACAACTTCCAATTTTCGCCTTTTTGAAGTTGATTGTGGAAACTCCAACGAATTGTTGTCACTTTCGTCATCTACAAAAGGGCGATCGACAATTTTATAGCAAACTGGTTGATTTAGATAAATATCTCATTGAATCCTTGTTTAGAACTGTCTTTGAGAAGCAGCTGGGGTCAACGCTTTAAAGGGAATTTATGTTGGCTGAAGACTGGGCCGTCACCAAAGGGGGTACGGGGGGCGGTCCTGAAGTTTGAATTTGGAAACAGAAACAAATAAAAGCATCATATAAGAGTATTTATCCTTATAGTAAGAAACACCATTTTTGTCGGCAAAAATCATTTCTGCACCCCTCCGAAAAATTTTTGTTTTCGCCCCTGGCCCTAGTAGAAACCTACATGAGAGACCCATGAAAGTTTAATAATATTTGAAAAAACTTTTAAATTTTTTAAAGGAGCCCAAAGAAAGCTTTATTAGTGCCAATTTGCAGAGATGATGAAAATAGGTCTTGAAAACGAATATAAGAGAAATATTGTCTTCCCTTGAACATTTTACAGTAAAAAAGAAAAGAAAATAATATAGATCTTAATTAATGTTTACTTCCGAAATTTACCAGGCCTATCAGTTTCGTAGTAAAGCGAGGATCACAAACATTGTAAACTTAACAAATATTTCTGTTGGAAAGCGCATATCTATTTAGCATCAGCACCACGACGTTCATTATTGTGGATAATTAAAAGGATTTTCAGAGCGACCATGAACGTTGCAAGGCCTAATCAATTTTATTATCAACTGGAAATGTCTTAAAATGAGCAATTTGAGATTTCTTAATAAGTGGAACGTCGATCTTACAATGTCTTCCATTTTCAGCAACGAGACTCAAAATAGGGTTTGTCGTGGTTAAAATAATGCAGAAAACTCCTAAGTAAACTAATGATATGATGGTGGAGACTTAATATAAAAGAGGTTTTTGTGATAGTTACATGATAAGCAAAGAAATACGATGAAAACGAAACAAAAACAAACAGCAAAAACTAAATTTAAACAATTTCACTAAAAAAATGAGAAGATTCGTGTGTGGCATACATAAAAATGCGTGTGAGCCTTCAAAGAAAGAAGAGAGTGACAAGAGTATCGCATTGGGGACAAGTTCATCCTGTTTTCACATGGGACTGAATTCGATATCACTTTCATAGGCGTTCAATTGAGCTGGTAGCTCAACCCATGTTAAACGGCTTAGAAGTTTTAAAATGAGAAAAGTATTCGGTCTCATTATTAATTTTTCCATGCTTGTTGCACACAACGATTTGACAACAAGGAAATAAATATGCGACGAAGAAAAGTCGATCAAGAGGAAACAACATTCGAAAAACATTTTTTGGCAATAAATGACACTGATAAGACTCACGAGGTTTTAAACAAGCAACAGCATCTAATTACCACAAGAAAGTGGCAGGCTGAGAGTCTTACGGCATTTTAATACACAAAGAGTGATTTGTTGCTGATTTTTATCAAGTTAGCCTGTTAAAACATGTTTAATCGTACCAACGGGCGCTCTCTTCTGTTCCTTTGTTCCTAGCATATGTGTGTTTACTCACTAAGGGGACAGGTATACTTGATATTCAAAAACCAAAATAAGTTTGGATTTGGGAAAATAAAAGGTAGCGTTGAAGAAAAACGTATTAGATACCGAAAGCTCGAATAATTGTCACTATGGGTGGTCAGAGTTATATGGGGAAAACTCAGGGTCTGAAGCCCCATTTCCAGAGACAACGACCCCAGAAAATCACAGAAAAGATGGTCGTTTTGGTTGATTTAAAGGGTAAAAGGGTAAAATCATTTCTTTAAAAGTGACCAAATGCCAACAAACTTTTGACTCATTGTAGCTATACTTTTGACAAGGAAATTTCTAAAAGCCGGTGTCTCACCTCTCCAAATAGTTCGATGGGTGGAGTCATGGACAAATTCCACCAGCCATAGCAGTTTCGAAGGGAAATTAGAATGGGGCAAGACTTTGCTTACTTAAAGAACAGGACAATAGACTATTACGTAATTGCCCAGCCCCTCCTAGTAGGTATGTTAAAAAAGGCCTCGATCAGACCACTCTGTTTCCATTTGCTTTTAAGCCCTGTTATAACAATCCAACATTTCACTTAGCAGTCACCCCATATACGTGGTTGAGAAAATCCAATTCAATGGATTAGAAGGGGCTTTTTAAGGAGCAACTCCAATAGAGAAGGTTCAAAATAACTCGGGTAATTAAATCAAATAAGCCTTTGGTTGTGTAGGGTACCCCCGTGTGTTTTGTTAGTACTTATTTCCCGTTCTGTTAGGTATATCCTCATTCTGCTGTAGCACTCGTAAGTAAGCTTAATTCTATAATCTAACTAAGATACGGTAACTAACAGTTGTCCGCCTTTCCGTGCTATTTTCAAATAGTTGAATCATAAAATTATCTTACTGAGGATTTCAGGAACTGAAACGGAGAAGTTTTAAATATGCAAATCTAAAAAAAGTTTAATGAAAATATATTCATTTACGAAACTGGAATACAAAGCCTCCAATCCCTAGCTTCGAACAATGACAAATAATTTTATTTTTATATTTTCTTTCGATGTCTTACAATATTGCAGAAAGCAAAACCTTGATCAAACGAGAACAAAAGAAATAATTTTCTTGGATGAGAATGGAACTTCTCAACTTATTTCGATACATAAATGAAAGAACGGGCTGCTAAAAATTGTTAAAAAAAGAAAATAACATCTAAATACCAGGTTGACTCTCGTATTCGAAGATGTCGTTGATTTTGCCCGCAGCTGGTTAAAAGAAGACCACATTAAGATATGGCAAGTTAAAAGCTATTTGAGGATTCCTTGGAGTGAAAAGTCCAGAGGCTGGCCATCTAAAAATTTGTCTTATAAGGCTATAGGTTTTGTTGTTTTGCGAGAAGATTTCTGTATACTCAAGGAAGAAAAATGCTTTAGGTTCCTGGCTTCTTCACAGCCAAGTACGAGGCTGCATTAATATGAGGGGCAGAAACTAGCCTCGGTCCCGAGAGACACAATTCGAGTAAAATGTTATTGGGACTTAGTCATGATTTTCCTACAAAATCCGAAAAACTAAATAAAATTCTGAAATGTTCCAAAAAATATTTTTGCTCAAGGTGGGGTGTAGCCTCTCTGCCTTAAAGCCACTGTGCCACTGACTGTCCCTTTCGTGAGTATACAACGTACTTCCCTGAATACATTATAAAAACTTTAGCCTGTGACATTACTTAATAGAATTTTCACATCAGACATTTAGCCCTCGATATAACCCCACTAGCCTAGGAAGGAGTATAAAGATGCAAACTCAACTGCTATCTTCAGCCCTGCTCTTCCCATCTGCAAAATATTGAGTTCTTCGTATATATTGTTGCAACTGCCTACATGTTGTTCCCAGCGAGGGGGGGGGTTCTGGTGATGTTAGGGTAAGCAGTTGATGAATGGAAAGGTTCAAAATTATCTCAGTCATTTCTTATTACTATTTTACTCATCATTTCAATTAAATGTACACAAGCAGGTTCTGAAGATGAAGTTTCAAAATCCTACTTAATCCTTTAGAAAAATCTGCCTAATATGTTACAGCTTTTATGATTTGTACTTAATGAACTACACACCTTTGCTTGCTAAATACTCTTCAGCGAATTTAACATACTGCATAAAATTGTCATCTGAAGCGGTGCCCTCCTCCTGCAAGAAATATATCTATTCTGTAAGACACAGACATTTGATCAAATGCGAAACTTTAGAAAAATTCAAATACACTCTAATTTCTGGTCCTTAGGTAGCAGCAACAGGTCTATTAGGCCTATTATCTAATTTCGATCACCTTAGAAATACCTTTCTCCCTTGACGCAAAAAAGCAAAATAAGTCGCTACTATCGGCAAATTCTGTTTGGTTATAAAGGCGTAGATTATATGTTACATAGATGCGTTAACAAACATTAAATGTGTAAAAAGGAAGAACCGCAGGATAGGCTGTCCGCCGGATTCTGTGAATCTTGCAATGAGTAAAAATACGAAGATAAAGTTCAGGAACAAAGCAAATCGGCGGCGAACATCCAATGTAATTCAAAATAAATTAAATAAAACGAATGCTAATATTTCGCCCCGGCATACAGGGCTTCATCTGAACAAAAATAAAAAACCATTAAATGTTTGGCCTTGAGAATAAAAAAATTCTTGAGAATAAAAAATGAAGCTCGTTTAGTAGCCCTTATTAAGCTTTCAAAAGTCTTTCAAAACAAAACATTGAGTTCTAAAGTGAGGCGTCATAAAAAATTGTTTTTTATAATTTTTTACTTTCGACCACTTTACCTCAAAGAACACCATGAAAGATATTTTGCACATGGCAAATCGGTTAAATATGGTAATGAAAGATTTGCTGACGGATCACTATCATTTTGGCTTGGCTTATAAAGTTTTGGACAGAGACAAAGATGCGTTTTGCTCACATCATGCCCATTTTCATCGCCTTACAAGGAACGTCCTGACTATGTAAATGCTTTACTGATTTTCCATAAAAATCAATTCAAAGCTCTGACTGAAACTGACAGGCTACAAGGTATTCTCTGTTTAGGTTAATTACCTCGGTTTCTCAAAAAACGCGAAAAATGGACTTACCAAGAAAGTTTTTTTCTTATCTTCATCGCAGCAAAATGGAAACACGAACTTTTCGTTTATCGGAAGTCTGTAAAATACAACGTATAACTAACTAAAATATTAAGTCACTACTAAAATGTTACTGTGGCGAAACATAACTTGCAATTTCATAGTTATTGTTATTATTTTGCAGCCACTACAAGAAGATTAATTACAATATGTTTCTGATTGTAGAAACAATTTCTAAAAGGGAGGACTCTAGGAAAGCAGAAGGCACACAGGATTAAAATAAGCCAAAAAAAAGAAATTACAGAAAACAAAGTTTTGCATGGAATGAGCTTAGCATATATACTAAGGCTTTCATTGGATGCTATAAAATGATAAGCGCTTTTTATATGAAAAACCAAACTGATATAAGGACAATATTCTTATTCTAGTAACATATTCGGTATAGTAGCCAATGGAATACAATACCGAAATACATGAAATTCTTCCACTCAGGTACACGAATAAGAATAGACTCTTTAAAATTGCTAAAGAAATCTTCGTCTCTCAATTTAAATTGTTATCACTAGAAGCGTGCATAGAAATCATTGTCGTGAATTTATATATATATTAATAGGAAAAAAGAAAGTTGAATGGTTTTGTGCCAAAATTGGAAATTGGTATGTTCGATTATGTTTACATCTAGAATTCGACAATTTATTTTCATTTTCCTTGCAGAAATGTTCCAATATATTGCACTGTACATAAAATTGTACTTCATTGTATGCAGTGTTTCAATATATCAAAGGAAGCTAGATTTATTTAAAACTGATGAAATAGAGTAAGGTTGATAAAAAGGCTAGGCATTGAAACCAAACTCACATTACGCGGTTCATTCCTTCAATATTCCAGTTTTTATCAAAAAAATACACCCAAACTTTTGGCTTTTTTCCTTTCACGATGGAATGAAACTAAAATTCAAATTTATTAGAAAATTAACTTGAAAAACTATTAACTTCTTGAGCCCTGACCAAACGAATAAAACACCGGCGTAAAATATCATTCAACATTGTTGCATCAAACATGTTTTATTCGTTTGGCTGCCATGTTTTACGATGATTTGCGATGTTTTATGATGTTCTATGATATTTTGCCAAATTTTATCATCAAACTTTTCGTAAAATATCTCTTTTGTTCTTATCTTTCATCGACTATGTTGCGTTCGTTTGGCCATCCCTAAAAGCATTTGCTCGCGCAAGCGCAGTAGGTTAAAATTCGCCAAATACAACGCAGTAACTGAAGGAAGCTGTGTGGCAGCACTTGACCAGCACAGATCTTTTGACACTTTTGTGATTCGGCCAGATCTTGGTACAACAATGTTGGTACTACAATATGGGTACAAAAATATGGGTACAACAATGTTGGTACAACAATATTGGTACTACAATATGGGTACAACAATGTTGATACAACAATGTTGGTACAACAATATTGGTACTACAATATGGGTAAAACAATGTTGAATAATGTTGTACGGACGTTTTATTCGTTTAGCCAGCCCTTAATAAAAGATATCCACAAAATAGTGATCTAAAAAATTGTGCTAACCGTTATATGCTAACTTTTAACACAGCGTTTGGCTTAAATAAACACGCTCTGAGCTGCAATTTTCTTTCAGAATTGATAGGCGTACCGATTCTTCCGGAATCAAGAAAACCTAGTTTAGACAGTTCTAGTAGCCATATGGATCATCTTGGGTGCAATTTATAAAAGAATGAGCGCATCAATCTCCTAATTTCTAAATCTCTTTCCAAGACAAACAAGATAATATATGATTTTATTCTGATAGATACCTTATTGAAAATAAAATTTAACTTCATTTTCATATACTAAAGACAATTCATATCTCTTTGAATACCGTATAAATTTTGGTTTGCATCACACCGTAAAACATGAATCATATCAAATATCGATAATGGCTTCGATCTGTGACGCAGATTATACCAGCTCTTAGTCGATACCTCCAGAAAATAAGTGAGAATACTCGATGAAATATTTTCGACTAAAATCATTTACGCACACATTAAATAAACTTTCAATTGTTTTTTTGCTTCAGCATGCTTATTGCATATGAATATATCATTCCATATTTTAGCATTCATCGTTGTGGAGAAGAAACAAAACAGCAAGGTAACTCACAACTCCTGGCCAGTATGGTTCGGCTTTAAATTTCGCCCAGACAACATCACCTCTTGCCATCGTTTCTAAGAAGCAAAGTTCAGGATATTCAGGTATTTAAAAACATTTATATGTGGCAGGAGTTACAATATTCTAGTAACGCCAGAAAATTTCCTTTAATAAACCTCACTCTTCTTTTCAGAACGTTTGTCACAGAATTCTTAACTTCACTGCCGAATTCCTACGGCAGGATAATAATAAACAAATTGAAAGAAACTTTGGTATATACTCTTCTTTTTAAAAACAATCTCGTTGTTTCGAAATTGGTCAACATTTAAGAGCAAATTAAGAACAAACTGTGGCAATGGTACTTTAAAAAATAAAGAGCAAAGTTGTTAAGAACAATAAAACAAGAATTTATTCAAAAGCATTAAGGAATTATTATTATTATTAATGAAAATTCTTATGACAGGGTATGTTGTTTGCTGAAACAATACTGGCATTATAAACAGCCAAAGATTTTTCTGCCGTAAAATATGTCACCTGTCTTAATTTCTCCGACTTTCCCGTAATCAATTAGGAGAAAAGTAAGAACAGTCCAGCCACAAACTTAGGGAAAATCTTTACAACTATTTTTGTTCTAAACTTTTGATCAATTAAACTTTTGATACAATCGAAAAAATTGTGACTTCTCTAAAAAAAGCACTAGCGGTTTTACGGAGAATCAAAATACATCTAGATGGTTAAATGATAAATGGATGGGAATGATTTATAGATAAGCTCTGGTTTGAATTTTGTGTCAAAAAGACAACAAAATCATCCCCGAAATTCATAAGTAGATTAATATACCTGTTAATTTTAATACTGGATTTGAAAATTGAGATACAAGGAATATAAGAGGATTTGAGAGGAAAATTAAAGCAAATGAAAAAAGTAAGTAAACCTGGCGTCTTTTTAATTGGCGTAAAAGCAGCAGGAAGATCTTCTCCCTCACTTTCACAGCTATTTTCATTGCTGTACTGGAGGTCAGCATTGCCATCGCTCAGGTGATATGGTTCGCTGCCAGACTCCCGTTTATGGCCACTCTTTTTGCAAGTGCTATTAACAAGGAGAATAAAATGCAGAATTAAAGGATTACACGATTTTAAGATAATTCCAAATTGAATTAGAACATCGGGGCTCATTTAAGGTGCCGAATCCATACGCTTACTTCTCATCTCATTCTCTCTCCTCTTGGCGACTAGCACGTGAACTCAAATGCTGTTTTGAAGGAAAGGGGAAACGACACGTTATTCTAGAACAAAAACAACAAAACCAGAACAAAAGAATGGGTGTTTCACGGTCCTTTGGCAGGCATAATACTGGCATATATGCCTGGCATATAATACTGGCAGACATATATGGCAGCCTTCTGATGACGTCAATGAAAAGATGTACAAAATCAAGCATGTATATGATATATATTGTATGGTGTATTGAAATGCATCTTTTTGGAACTATACAGGACTCTACTTGTCTTCCCCAGAAACACCTTCCAACAATTCCTTACCATGCTGACTAGATTTATGCGATGATTCCTGCTTGTACCGACAACTTCATACCCTGTTAACAACGTTTTAATTCATCTGCTTCGAAGAATATCCCGTTTTACATTAACCTGACTGACTTGGAAATAATGCTGGCTCGGAAAGAATAAAACGATGCCCTCAAGGAAACAAATGATAAGACCATCTAATGATCAACTTCAAGACTTCCATTAGAAGCGCAAAGAGAGTTGCCAGATCCTCAACACTTTCAACTTCGTTCGTTGAGTAATTGAGGTGCAAATAGTACCACAACAATAATCAAAGTTCACAGACAAATCTAAACTCAACATCACAGCTTTAGGATACAAAATTTATAAATGAGCTCCAAACAACGCTTAAGTTTATGACAAGCATATGAGGTTATAAAAACAGCTTTGATTATGAAAAGGTATCTTCCACACAACTGAGGGCTTTTTCACCCATTGCAACAGATTTTAGCTTAAGAAGGTTTGAAAGAGCAAGATACAATCATGATTTCAAGACTCACACCGGTTAAGAGAATTTGAAAGGACTTTTTCTACGCGCTAAACTTTGCCGATATTATCGCTTTTGATATTACAAATAAATGTGGGGAAAATTGTGGAATATAAAAGGTTAACGAAAACTTTAAAAGTCCTTTGAAATTCAGGGTTGAGGTTAACATTTGATAGACTAGACTATCCAAGCTTTTAAGATTTGCCCAGCTAAGATAGGTTGAAACGAGCCGAAGATAACCTATAAATCTATTAGAAATAGCATCGTATTGACATAAAACAGGCAAGTATAAGAAGATGCCAAATATAACAACAGAAGGTATGCCGAAACAAATCTTCAGTTTCCTTGGTATTACTTTCAGTCTCATTCCACCAATGATTAAAGTAATGCCAGCAAAAAAGGCCGCAAGAGATTTTGCAATAGTGAAAGAAAATCGGATATCTTTTAATCACAGTCTGCCAAAACGCAACAACTCAATGAATGCTTGAAATTGAACTAACAAGGCCATATACAAGCGAAGGTAATTCTTCAATACTTCACAAAACCAAACCGTTGGCCTAGACTTACAAAGAGGGCTATATCTTCTTTTTAAATCGGTTTGCAGCAACAGAAACAGCTGTTATTCTATGGCGATGCGATGCGTGGTAACAAAATGCCGTGGGTGGTATCATCAATCCAAGAAACAAGTGCAGGAAACGTTTAGGCTAAATGGGGGCGATCACTTCCAAGTAGTTTAGAATCATCCGATGTTTTATTTTTCGAAAAGAATGCCTTGTAAATGCATTTTTTCAAATTAGCAAAATTTCCTTCTTAGGACATTACATCGAATTATGCCAAAAATCTTACAAAGGGAAAAAACTTTATTGGACACATTCATGTGACAGATTTTGATGGTAATCGCCTTTATTTTTCAACAGGATTATAGCTGTGTACCACCATCAAGATAAATTATTTGAAGAACAGCACAAAATTATCAAAATCAAAAATATTATGACGTTTTGCTTATATAACCCACAAGCTACTAAACTTCAGTCAAAATATCAAATGCAGAAATTTCGAAGTTGCAATCTCAAATCGTCGTCACAACTAAAATAATTTGTTTGTTGACTAGAATGAGAAAATTGAAAACTGGAAAAAAACAAAAGGCTAAAATTATTGGCAAAGCAAAATCATAAGAAAACATTACCTTAATTTACAAGCAGTGTTCAGAGATCTCTTCACAGAAGAAGAACCTTGAAGAACAAATGCAATAGTGAATAAAATTAAACTTTTTAAATACACTTTTTTAAGCTATATGACTACTTCTCTTGACAAAGATTTGAAGTCGGAGCTCCATCAAAACCCTAAGTTTACGGAAAGCAATTATTGTTGTACCAACAGAATCAGAATTTACAATGTGTTCATCAAATTTAGCAGAAAGATATCTTCAAAGAAAATATATCACCAGTAAAGAATGAGCCTAAAACTTCAAAGTGGGGAAGGGGCATAGAATGGAAAAGTCTGATCAATAATCACCTACAAGTTTTTCCCTGCCCCCCCCCCCTTGGCACAGCTCCTATCATCTCATTTACTGGGGCACATTTTTCTAAGTGAAATACTTTTACAAATAGCATTTTCATTTATTTACTTTCATGTTGCTTTTCTGCCTCTTCCACAGCCCTTTTAAATGACAGACATTTCTGTTTCATTTTGAGATCTGAAAAGAAATAATCATGATTGTTTGAAGGGTTTTTTTGTCAATAGAATTGATCAGTAAAGGAAAATACAGAAATCTTGCATTAAGGTCAACAAAACTTTTCTATGTTCATCATTTACATCAAAGATAGAAATTTCTTAACATTAAATTAATTACTAATGTTAAAAAATGCAGACAAAAGCAAGCTGGATGGCAAAATAGCAATGGGTACCGGAAGAGACATAAAATTGACATCATAGCAAGTGTCAATAGCAAGTGTCAAATCAACTTTCCCAGAAAATCTAGTGTGATCTATTTAACTGTAGACACTCATGTAACCTTCCAAGAACATTAAAGTAACCAAAACTGCGTTTAATAGGGACAACAACAATTAATATTCAGAGGCCTCCCAACTTCACAGAAAAATATTTTCAGAAAAAGTTTTCACAGTGCTTGAAGTGATGGTGAAATGAGACTCAATTACAAGATTCCCCTTAGCTATATTGGAAAGATCAGACACAAATGGGACAACATTTGCAATATTTTATTCACCAAATTTTCTGGACCACCTGTAGTTCAGAATAATAATCAATCAACTGTCCATGATCTATGCCATGAATTATACCAACAATTTTGATCTTTACCATCATCGTCATCATTTGGAAATTAGCAACCAAAACACAAGAAGTGACAAAACTTAAACAAAATATCTTGATGTTTTACACTTACTTTCTCCAACATTTATAAAGTTAGCTTTCTCAGAACAGTTCCAGCAAGCAATACCTACTTTTTTAGACATTCGACGACTAAAATAAGATAGTGAATTTGATATTACATCAGATATAAAAAAGACAATCGAAACAAAGCTGAAGTGCCTTAGGATTTAATGCAAAATTTCGGAGCACTATCCAAAGTGATATCAGGATTCAAAATTATGTAAAAATAAGTTGTACTGTTAATAAAGTTAGCAAATAAATTGAGTACCAGAATGAAATAAAATACTTTGATTATTAAAGTATAAATATTTTCAACAATCAAATCATTTTATTTCATTCTGGTACTCAATTTATTTGGTAACTATATTATCACTATTTTAGATCAAGCACTACACGCAACATACACATTCAATTACTTGTATTGTTGTTTGAAATGGTTGGAAATGTGGCAACGTTATAAAGGAACCTAACCACAGAGTAAAAACCCAGAAATTATTATATTCTTTAACCCTTGCAAATTCACTAAAATATCATTGTTGAAAGAAGGAAAACTTTTATTTTTAGCGACCAGCTTTTTACTTCAATGCTTTCAAAAGTAAATTTCAGTAAATTTCATGGATATCTACTAATCTGAGTGTGCCCTCAGGTCTTTAATAAATGAAGGACTCAGAACTTTTCAACATTCCAATGAGCCTTAAAGACATTAGAAAAAGAAGTTGAAGCTGAACTATGTCTAAACATGAAATAAATGAATATCTAGATCCTAACAAATGAGGGGTAAGGACATTACATCTGGAGCAGGACTTGTTTTTTTATATACATTTTTTATCAATGGCCAAAATTGAAAAATTAAGGCTGCATAACTTGCAACTCTAAATAGCACCAGTAAATAGCAGTTTTGTAGAGTTGTCAATCTATGTTCTGACGTTTTATACTCTGGACAGCTTAGTAGATGAAAAGCATAGTATGACACAACATGTTTGCTATTTTCAAAGCCGTTTTTAAATCTTGTACCACAAAAAGATTTTTTGTAAAAAGCACTGTTGACATGCAAATAATAATAAAAAATTACAATGCAACATGATTTACCATTCATTTCTATCAAATAGATGGACAAATTCAACTTTATGTCCCTCAACTAGTTCCTCGATGACCTATAAAGAAAATAAACCAGGTTATTTTGGCATAAACATAATAAAAATGTATTATAATCTGAAATAATTTTCAGTATGAAGCAGGTTTTATCAATAATTGTGGTATGTATATATGCATGTATATACACAGTTCTGGTATGTTTAAGATGACATGAAAATATATTAACTATTCAGAATGAATACTAGGGCTAAAGTGTGATAATAAGGCCTTTTTGAATTTAAGTTGCCTTTTCAATAGTTTTACTGAGTATTCCAATACAGTTAAAACCTGCACTAAAGTTCCTAAGATTTTGAACTCAGCCTGTGTAGGTTCTTAAGCTATGAGGTACATCCTACAATCAGTGTGTAGGTTCTTAATATAGGCTCCCAAATGTCAGAAAACAAGGAAAGTTGAAGGTTTAGCATTGAAACACGATGGCATTATAGCCAGCAACATAAAACTTACTCTTAAAACTTGTCCTTTTTAGCCCTTGAGACTGAATAACAAAGTTTGAGGCTGAGTTTCTTTAAATGGGTCATGCATAGACCTTATTCAACAAACAGAAACTTGGCACAGATAAGATACATTGTTGTGTGCCTATAGGATCTTAATGAATTGGCTGACTGACTTTAGAAACTTGGTGTGTAGACTTAACCAAAGATTGATAGCAACATATTTCTACAAACTTTTTAAAACATCAGACAAATTCATAGCAATCTGACCCATGGGGTTTCTGCCTCTATTCTAAAATAAAACCAAACTTGACACATTTTGCAAAAGACTATAGGAACGATACTAATGTAGCATGAATCGCAATGGTTCCTATCTTATCCTGTGACTTTCCACCGTTGATGTTACTCCGAATCTCATTTAACGTGCAGAGAACACGGAGCCAGTGAGAGAGACAGCGTGTGGCCTGTGTAACTCTGATGTGAACTGAACTAAACATACAAATTAACATACTTATATACAAATTAAATGTGCTGCATAATAGTGTGTTGTGATGATGTAATGATGCTGCAATGGAAAAGGAAAGATCTAAACTTGGGAAGAAATCAGCATGACATAGATGTGTGAATGTGTAAACAATGGTGAAGGGAATGTCCTGTGGTTGGGTGATGCAGTGAATGACGTAACTTGAAGTCATGGCAATGGCATGATCGATGAAGAAGTAGGAAGTGCGTGTAAAATGGCCTAAGTAGAGTCACTACAAGACCCTTTCCAAAATAGAGACTTAAATCAATCAACTTCAGAAACTAGGGAACAACTGCCATTTAACTATACCTAACGAAATAGATTGTACTATTTATATATTGTTATCAAGTTTAATTCAATATAGATTGCCAAGACCTTGCCCATTTTTTGCTATTTCTGATTTCAGTAGGAGTTCAAAATATTCCACGTACTAAATGTTGTCTTCGTTCATTTTCTTCCACCTGATTTCAGACTAACTCTTATAATCATAATTGTTGATTCTATATAGTATTGTAAACAAACAAAAATCTAAATCAGCCCTTCTTTAGATCAGCCCCGTCAGAGTAAATGTCTACATATCAACTTCAAAGTCTCTTTCATTGCAAGCCAAAACTAGCAGATTCTTCAACAGACGCTTACACCTTAAGACAGGCCTAAGAACACCAGTCCTACTTCTTCTGTTCTCGCTGCATCATGACGATCAACATGGATGATCAAAAGTTAAAGGAAGATCTTTGTAATGTGTTTACCTCCCCAGGCCAATAAATCCCACGATGAAACTTAGCCCATATTATTTTGTCCATCTCCAAATCGACATTATTGAAATCTGAGAAACTCCATCTTTGCTGTATGCATCTCCCGCCAAATTTCAATGTCACGTGCAGAAGGAATCTTTGCTCTTTTGGCCTCTTCTCCATATTCCCCATTGTGCTCTTTTTTTGGACCATTGTGCTTGTCTAGTGGTAAATATCTGATAAATATCTAAAACTCCCCAGCTTGTCTAGTGGTAAATATCTGATAAATATCTAAAACTCCCCAGCTCTAGCCAAGGCATGGGCTCCGACACAGGTTTGAAAGTAGGGTGGCAAGGGAAAATTTAACACCCATATCAAAATATATTTTGAAAAAGCTCTATTTTTTGCAAAAAAGTGGGGGGGGGGGCATAAACCTCCGGCCACCCCTTTCGTCTGGGGGCAAAATCGATTGGAATGCCCTAAGGGTATTCAAAATAACTTTTTGGGACAACGCATTAATCTACTTGGTAAAAATCCTTTTCTTGAGAACTAATTTGAAGTAACTGGCTTGCATAAACTTGTTGCAGATTCATTCGGATTTCTACTTTCTTAAACATCCGTCTTTTCAGGCATCCATCAAAACACCAGATTTCTAAGCAGATTTTCTAAACACATAGTAGGGTCCTGAGTTCAGGCCAGCTTTTATTTCACTTTTGTCACTTCTAGGAGCAAACCTTTGTT
Organism: Rhopilema esculentum; assembly: GCF_013076305.1. The sequence goes on from NW_027019384.1 coordinate 8,492,436, forward strand.
ATCATTAGGAGAAGGACAATAGCCTATTGTTCAGAGCAATAGAATGTCATTGAGGCTGCAGGGCCAATTGTCCCCTAGTTAGTATGTTAAAAGGTCCTGTTTAGTTGCTGTTGCTTCTGCAGAATATGCTTTTAAAAAAGGAACCTCGTAGCTTCAGCGATCTAATACGAGCAAAGAAGTCTCTTAGGACTTGTCCTGTTGTCTATTCGATAGAAAACCAAAAAGGGCAACAAATGACTATTAATGACAGATGACTAGAGGAATGCAAAAACCAAAAAGGGCAATCAAATGATTATTAGTGACAGATGACTAAAGCAAAAATGCAATTTCGGTTAATTAGTTTGAAAGGCTATGATCGGTTAAATTTATACTCGAGTGTTATGTTACTCAATGTTACTCATTCGTTTAATTTTCATACGACATTATCCTGCTCTGTAAATTTAATCCTTGTTTTGTTAGCTTAAAATTTAAAAGGTAATTTGAAGATAGCAATTATGTTAAACCATACGTAAAATATACAATATATACGTAACATATAAGCTTTTCGTCTGATACTCCTCAGATCATAAGCGGTCCAAATTCTTCTTTACTTGCCCGTTTAAAAAAAAGTCTTTCACTGCGTCAAATGTGTTCTCTTACTAAGTTGAAATAACCTGCATGACAAAAATGACATAAGTTATTTTATCTTTAACATAATTCATAATTTATTTTTAAATAGATTGCTATGAATAGAAATTTCATAGTAAGCTTGTACCATCTGCGAAAATGGTCTTCCCATCAAATGAAAAGGGGCCGAAAAGGAAGGTACTACTAAAAAATAGTCATGCTGCATAACCCCCACAATTGCAAAGTCAATATTACAATCGTATTAAAATAGACGAGACTATGGGACGTACTGATGAAACAAACTTAGATATTTTAAATACTTTTCAGATACTGTTTTTGGCAATCCCTAATACACCATAATTCTAAACGTTTTTTTGTCGCCAACCACGGTGGCGGCCTTCCTAAGCCCTTTCCTAAGACTTTGTTTTGGCCCCTCCACTTTCAAAACTATTTCGCCTGCCCTGCTTTCAATAGACAGTGGTGCCAAGTCTATGATTTATTCCTTTCAAACTTAGAACCTTGGCTCCTTGGCTACGTTACTCTATAAATCCAAAAATAAACCACAAGACCACACCTTAATTGAACCGCAAGATAGTCTGCTAACTGATGGATCGTCTTACTTCAAGTAATTTTCACTTTGATTCAACCATCTCATCGAACAGATGCTGTATGTGTCAAAAAACAAAACTGTTTAACCTGGTTTTTAAAGCTTACTCTCTTACTCAGGGTGACTGCACAACTTTGTATCCCCTATTGTGATGGGCGCTACGACCTTGAGTCAAAAACTTGACTAAACGGAACATGATGTTAGAACACATTTCAGGAAATTTGAATTTGAAACAGATATCATTGGAGATTGCTTTCAAAACACAAGTAGATGAAATGTTAGTAGACCAGGACAGGATTCTAATCTTACTTTGCGATTTCTAATCTTAAGTAGCCTATGCTCCAGACCCCCCTCCCACCTGAGGGAAGCCAGACCCCTCTTCCTTCCCCCTAACCCAGACCCCTCTTCCTTCAGATTGATGGTCTGGAGGACAGGCTACCACAAGGACGTTGTAATTTTGAGTTTGCAGGGGCTAATAATGCTCAAAAAGAGTACAATGATTTACTGTATGGCTTCCAGGGCTAAACTCCTTCAGCTCCCCCGCTTCCTCGGACCCTAAGCAGTAGCAATCAGTGCCGTCGGAACGAAATTCATATTGGGGGGCTGCCCATTGTATTCCTTCTCATTTAGTACACTGTTATAAAGGAAATATACTACAGTCTGACAATTATTGGGGGGCTCCAGCCCCCCTCCCCAGCCCCCGGTTCCGGCGGGCCTGGCAATATAGTAAATTTGCTTCAAAAACGGTTCTCTCCTTTGCTCTTGGGGTGCATCAACTTCTCTCATAGAAAAACCTCCTGAGCCTTTAGACGTAGCAATCAGGCTTTAACCAAATGGAAATGTTTTTGTATGGACAACATAAAGAGCTCCAGACACTATTGTAAAAGTTTAAGGACTAAAATTGGACATGATATTGACAGGTTTTAGGGTGTTTTTCCACCTCAATTTGCACTTTGTGGTTTTGTAATGATGTAAATAACTTGTGCTAAATGCTCCCAAACTCTTGCTATCTCAATTATATGTAAAACACCATGAATTTATGAAATACATGGACATTAGTACTTGACAGTTTTAAAAGGATCTTATCTTCAATGTCGATTTTAGTTTAACGCAGGGGTTAAGCTTGAAGAGTAAATCATGGGCCGTTCCTTTTGAAAAAATTAGTGAGCAATTTCCTTAAATGACTTTTGATTAAAAATATAGCAGAGTAGATTTAAGGGATAAGTTACCACTGCAAAGAAACTAAAACATTTTTAGCCAATATCCAATTAAAAACCACTGTTTTAATGTTCACTTTTTTAATAACTAGAACATCCTCCCTTACATCTTAGCCAATTAAGTCTGCAAAATACATTGATTAATCTCAGTAAATCTCAGTCAATCTCTCATGATCACCAAAACAGAGCCCTTTAACATTCTCTTTATCGACAAATTCCTTTTTAACGCAATAGACAGACAGAAAGCATTTTGCCTTTTATCCCTGTTATTTTTATATGTTCATTTTCATTACCTGTAATAAGCATTTCGGTTTGGTTTGCAATAAACTATTGGCTCACTCAAAAGTTGAACTTCGAATCTTTATCAAAGTAAGAGCTGACAAGGGACGTATTGCATATGGCGGACAAGAGGGGTGGGCGGAGGTGGCTTAGTCCATTTTGTTGATGCAAACAAGTACCAATTGTATCTTCGTGCTATTTTACAGGTATTCAATTCAGGAGGCCTCTTGTTTTTTCAAAGGCTCTAGCAGTGGCGGCGCCAAGGGGTGGTATAGGGGATAATTACCTCACCCCCTCCCCCACTTTTCTAGAAACATGGTCTACATACTTCTTCTAAAAACGGATTAAAAAGCGCTGTGTAGGGGTGGATAGAATTTCCTAAGGATAGTTTACCTGGTACAGATAATTGAAACGAAACAAAAGGGGCGTGGTCCCACTGACCGCGCCTTCTACCATCCCACTCTGTAATAGCTGGCCCCGTCACTGGGTCCTAGTTTCTAAGTAAACACGATCAACATTTTTCTTGCTTCCTTTCCTCCTAGTCTAAAACGTATTACCCTTCCAGTTTCTTCTCTGCTTTGAAAAACCCATAGGTATATCTATCTCAGTTAGACCTCTATCCATTGTTGAATGGCAGAGCGAAATCCTACACCATTCTTTGTTATCATGATATTGAACTTAAAAAACTTCATCTAGTTCCTTCCTGTCTCAGAAGAAGTTCTCAAAATACCTGTTGATGCGGTGGAATGCCCAAGTAATGCGGAGGCAAGTTCCTTCAGCTGAAAATTGATATGCCTAGAAGTGGCATTTAGGTTGTCAGGAGGCGGAAGAACAATAGCAATTTAACCACAGGAGTTTTTATCACCGGGTTATTCATTTCGTACCTTACAAGCGACCGTCAATCATTTATTGAGCACTGAACCAGCCGTACTGTCATAAAGGTAAACACTGTATGGAGATTTCGTTTGACTTCGGAACAAATAGCGCTTGAGGTGTCTATGATCCATCAGTTTGAATATGCCTTGCTTGTATTGGTTTATAGTTTACACTTCCGTAGTGGTTAGCAGGACACTGGCGATGGCTGGCACCAAAGACTGTTTTACGCTGTTTAGTAAATGCCAGAGCAGGTACAATTGCTTAGCAGCCTTGATCAACGTAAAACTTGAGTGTCCTGAACTGTTGTTTGGAGAGGGCAGGCTTGGCTGTACTAAACGCTGCAAACAAGCTTTAGATTTATTCGGTCAAAATAGACTCGGTAAACACTTTCTGGATTGTGCATGTGAGCGTGATTCAGAATGTCTCACGTACCAAGCAAGAGCTGGCAAATGTGTCAACAATCGTATGAATGATAGTTTGGTCGGCTGTGCCACGTTCAGCAGAAAGTGCGAAAATGACTCAAAATGCAATGATCTTATGGAGGATTACTATATCAAGTGTAACCACCTCATTTCTGGTACAGAATGTACTCGCTCCTGTGAAATTGCCCAAGAACGTCTCTACTCGCACAATATTTCCATAGGCTTGCTTAACTGTGAATGCAGTGGGACAGTTCGTGAAGAGAATTTTTGTCGTGGTGTCAGGGCGCACACATATCATCTATGCAAGAATTCGCCGCTATTTAGAAAGAAGGAAGAGAAAAGCAATATATTAACGCGAAAACCATTAAACCGAGGACGCGATGAAAATGTTGTCGAATTGAGTGTAAATAATTCAGCAGGGTCAAACTCAAGACACTCGCATAGTAGACTGCAATTGCTGAGTTTGCTTATAATTGTTATATTTATTGCTACCTAGTATTTCAGTATAAGCGATGTCCATGTGGCTGAAAGAACAAAGTTCCTTCAGAATGGATAATCAATTGAAACCATTTGTGGCTAGATATGGAGTTGTTATCAAGCCAAAGAGACATCTCGACCCCTTCAAAAGAACACAAGACATTGATCAGCCCATTACATTCAAGTTCAGTTATTTCCAGTCTCAATATCACAATTATGTATTCAGACAAGAAAAGAATTGTTTTATGCAACGAAAAGACAATGTCAAAAGTCAAAGTTCTAGAGTATTGTGAACATTAAAATTATGTTGCTCTCTAAAATTGTTGAGTCGCCTTTACGAAAAAGACTCTTTTTCCCCTACAGAGTGCCCAGTTTCATTGAAGCCTCCAAACCACTCATAAATCAAACCCCCTCCCTTTTGCTACCCCATTCATCCATTATAGAGGCAAAGTTCCTAGGTTTCCGTCAAGACGTTTTTGACACCGTCCCAAATTTTGGTTGTCGTTTCTAACATTAACTTTTTATTGCTAAAGTAACCAAAAATTGTTTACCCCAATTGGTTTTTATTGCGAAAATAGAATATTGATGAAAAGCAAAGGTACAGTTTTCATAACTTGCATAAATGCACCCATGAATATAGAACAAGCACCTGAGCCATAATCATTTTGTGCCTTACAACATGTTTTGGAACTTGAGATCAAATTCACAAATCACTGAAAAAAGATTAAAATTTCATTACTATCTTTTCAGTTGCTAATAATGACGATTGGTTACATTATGACAATGGTAACTGCCAGTTTCAGTCGCTTTTCAGCGAGATAAGTTTAATAACATCAACGGTAATTAAAAAAGGCCTAACCAGCCGTTCGAATAAGAGGTGTTCATCTTTTTTGGTTAGAACCATTAAAAACAGGAAAAAGTGGTTTTCTTATCAACTAATAAAGAGGGGAGCGATCCAACAGCTGGCATTCATCCGCTCGTTTTTTCGTCCTCTCATTTAACCCATTTGGACATTCAACTTGTTAATCCGCCACAATTACATTTGGTACCCTTCCTCTTTGTAATAAAAGCAGCTTTTAATAGGCAGTTTTCTTACAAATTAATTTAGTACAGGCGATTAATAGCATTCAAGTCGGCTAGTTTTACAGTCGATCATTTCTCTGTCGGCCCTTCTTGGTATTGTAAATAGTGGAAGTTATAATTAGAATCTGGATTGGAAGATTTGCTTTGTCGTAATATAAACAAACTTCTTCAATCAAGTGCATTCCTAAATTGCTCTTGTAAACATCCTCGTTGAGTGTATTGGTATTTTCCTTCATTCTGCTAAAATATTGTGATGAAGTTAAAATATAGTGACAAACTGTAAAGCCCTAAACATATTATGCGGGCTTCTTTACAAGACACTTCAGGAATATGCGGACGTACGAGAAGGTGCGTTTTCTAAAAGATTTGCTACATTCATTTCTCTCAGGAAACTTGAAGAGCTACGATGTAGAGTTTACATTCATCTTGGTCAAACGTTTTAATGATCTTGGTCAACCTAGGCAAGGATTAATGTAGTTTACTGGAGAGTACTTGCGATAAAAACTTTAGAGTTTGGGTGTACCTTAACGAGGAAACTCAGGGAGCAACTTAGGGAGCAACTTAGGGTAATGTATGGTTACTTAAAAGGAATTCGCCCCACTGATCTTGGTGACCAAATTTGGTCATTCACTGTCTCTTTCATGAAAACGTTGAGAGCAGATCGACAATTTTTCCCAAATTTCTTTTTTAATTTGATCTCTCTTACAACTACAACCGTTTATTTTACTTATCACCTTCTTACCAAATCTCGTAGTTTTAGGAGTTTGTAGGGAAATGAAACAGAATTCTTTCACCACCAATTTAAGTTTTTATTATGCAAATGCTGCAAGAGGTATTACATTGCTGATCAAAGAGCTATTGCCACACATTTTTCATATTGAATTAGAACACGGTTTTTTAAGACTATTTTGTACCTAAAACAACAGGTCACAGCCCTCGACTCAAAAACCACCTTGACATTCCAAAAGCCCGTCCGAACTACCAATAATGGTCTCAGATCATCAAGTTTTCAAGGGCCTAAAATCTGGGCAGATTCACTTCCAGAATCAATAAAGACAGCAAAGAATTTGATCAAAACTTGGTTCCTTGAAAACAAGTGCGCATGCTCATTTTGCAGTAAATAAACTGTCTTATGCAATCCTTGAAATTACTTTATGTTAGTCTTAATTAGTGTATATTCACCATTGTATAAACTCACATTAAATTATCTATACAATACAATACAAAAACATCGAGGCTCGATTTGCCAAAATGGAACAATGTAAGAAGTGTTTTGAAACTTTCTCCAAAAACGCATTAAAGGTAATGTGTCCAGCTAAAGCAAGCGATTCTGCGGGGTTTTCATAAACATGTGATTGCTCATGTCATCTGTTTATCTACTTTGCTGCGAGGCTAGCTTTTCACGTGGGCAGTTTTGCATCAAATTCAAAATCTTGATCAGCAAAATCAAATGTTAATCACAATAAAAAGTTAGAATACGAAAGTTAACAATTTCAAAAATTTAGTTAATTAAGTACATCAGATAAATTGGTTTTGTTATGCTGAAGGACACAAGAGAAAAACTCGAGGAGCTATCGAGTCATATGTCCTAGTGACGTATTTAAACTCAAGATTATAATTTCCATTTCAGTTTGCAGTTGTGTATAACAGTAAGAGTAAAAAATTAAGAATGTAAGAGTATAGAGAGAAATGTTAGAAAGTTTTTTTTAAAGTTTGTAGAGATAGAGGGAAGAGAAAAACCAAGATCAGACGATTGTCTCGTATTATAGCAATGTAATTTACTAGTTTTGATGAATTCCTTTTGAAGAAAATTGAATAAACACGAGATTGAATAAAAGAGTTGTATAGTGTTACAAGGGTGTTTTTTGGTACAAGATGTCTTAATTTATAAAGGATACCAATACTTTTAGATATTTTGGTATTTAATTGGTTTATGTGGTGTTTCCAGTTACGTTTGTCATCAATTAATACACCGCATCGCAAGAATACTAGCCAATCGCAAGCCGTTATTTTGATGGCTAGCTTGACAAGTCCTATATATGAACACATTACCTTTAAGAGCAACTGAGCCAAAAGATGAGATCATCGAGCCACAGCAAAAACTGGTTCTTATGAAAAAGTGTGTAAAGCTTAACCTCGTCTATGAGACGACGAGAATGTATGGAAAAGAGATTAGTTATATCGCATAACGAAGATAAGAGTAAGTACGAATCGATCCTAAGCCTCTCGAGTCCCTTTTAGCACTGTACCTCTTGCTTCAGAGATACAACTTTTTGTTTAGGGGAGAGGCCAGCCCTGATAAATATGTGTAAAGACAGCCATATTTTGCAAAATTAAAGTATTTTACTTATACCAGTAAGGTTTTTTTGGGGGGAGGGCAAGGGCCCCGGTATTTCAGTCCTTGCTTTAGAGGCATACAGCCTTATGTCTTACCAATTTCCTATGACAACCAGAGATACAAGGTTAGACGTCATTCTGGTTGATCAGTGGAGAAGGTAAAATATCCTGTTATCTAAGTGTTGATATACATTCATTTTAGCTTTTCGTGAGAAATTTTGTAAGGTTTCAACGGTCAGACCAAGAAACCATACCGTGACATGTGCCAACCATTTCTTGGTTTCTCGCACCACATGTGGTGAATTAACGACATTCTGGTATTGTTATTTGCTGTGAAAGTCGCCTGATACTTGATCTGTTGTGTCCAGTTGACAATGTCCAGCCTATCGTTAAATTGCAATGCCTCGCCCCGTGAAATATCAGGCCTTCATGATATCGTAGAATCCTTGCATTTGAACAGTGAAAATTATCCCAATTTGCTCTTAACGCTATCAATACCCTTTTTTAAAAGCACAGATTTTGTGGGCAGTTGGAAATTCCTCTCGAAGGGTTTTTGAAAGTGGCCTGTTTGGGGACAGCCTGCAGTTCCTCTTGAAAATTTGAAAGTTGCCTATCTTTCATTGGAAGCTTCAAGGATGCACGTTTATTAACCCACCAGGCAACGTTGAGTAGTAAAACCACGTTTCAGGAAACTGGGCTGCTTTGAAATATTCACAAACAACCGCCTATTCAGTTTTCAGGCTTATTCAAACCCCTGGTCCAGTGAAATTGTATCATGTTAAAAAAGCATTGCCAACACTATTCCTTCTTTTCCCATGCTTTGTTGAGACAGTAACAGAAACCACCCCTATTAGCTTTTATGTTCTGCTGACAAAGCGTTTTCTAGTATTTTGCAGATGGAACTGATAGAGAAAATGGAAAAACAGTTCTATGGAATATATCTTAAACGCGAGTATAGATACTTAACTAATCCTATTGGTCATTTTCCTATTCTCCAAAAACGTATGTATCTTACAGAATAAAAAAGAGGGACTTGGCAAATGCCAGGCAGGAGTCTAGCATTTTGTCTGCAGTTGAGATAAGATATTCTGGAAAACCAATCTACAAAATCCCTCTTTAGACTGCAAACTTTTCAGCCCTGCATGCTTGCATAACAAATCCAACAGAATACAGAAAAGTGAATATTCAACTCTCATGTTGAAGATCTTGTGTTATTAAAAAAGTACCTTATTTCATGTCACATTGTATTGTATAATTCATTTATTTGCTTTTTAGGTCTGTAATGTCAATTTATACTTTTTATGTTTTGTCACTGTTAAAGATATGAAACAACCGACAGTTATGATTGTGGGTTGATTCTGTAATAATTTTATTCAATACAACGGAAAATGCCTTTGAGGTGAACAAAATAGAATCATGCAACACAAAAGGTATCAGAAAACATCATTGAGAAGCTCCATGTTATTCTTTATTCAAAAGAGATCAAATGGTGATTTTCTGTCACTCGATGCTGCGTAGGAGATGATGATGTGATTTTTAACTTAGGAGATCCATGTAAATCCAAAGAAGAGAATCTTAGAATAAGATTTTTGTGTGTATGTCTTTCATGACTATTCTTGACTGACAAAATCTGCGTGCGACTACACTTGATCTAAAATCAAATTTGCTTACTACCAGTGGTAGATTTAAGGGGGGCAACTAGGGGTAGTTGCCCCTCCCTTGACAAGCTGTAGCAAGTCTGGCAACCCTTTCTTGGAAATTGTGCGCCACTTTTGAAGAATGAGAATCAGGTGAAAAAGTTTCTGAGACTGATAGGTTAATTTGCTTCAAGGATTACCTCAAAGTTATGTTGTTTATTCTGAAAATGGATCTGAGATTGTTGTATACAGCGTACTCTCATCACCAATTTTTAAAAATTTTTCAGCGCCCTCACTACCAACTGCCCCTCCTTCAAATTTGCTCTGGATCCGCCCCTGCTTACTACAAATAGATATAAAAATAAAAATAAAAATAAAAATAAAGCAAGAGAGAAATAAAGTAACAGAAATGATAGAGGGAATGACGTATGGTGTGTATGATTAGTGATGGTTGACATGAAGTAAAAGGGGGGAATGAAAGAATGATGGCCTAAATACTACAGTGGTTAAGCTGCCTATCGATTAGTTCTGTAAAGTTATTGAATCTTTCCTTTAAAAAGAGAAGATTGAAAGCAGCCCTCAGCAAGGAGAGGTAGAAGAATAAAAGTCAGTCATTGGACTTTGATATTGCCCCCAGTGGGCTTCGTCACTTCAATTTCATTTCAATTAATGCACGTATTGAAGGTTTTAGAAGAATTAAAAACTGTTTTTGGCTAAAATTATAAGAAAACACTCCATTCCCCTGTTTCAACCATATGTCGACGAAAAGGATTCTGCTCCTTCTATAAAAGGTTCTACCAATGGTGGTACCAGGCGGGGGACAAAGCAAAAATTTTTAGGCCACGCCCTTTTTACCACAAGAAAACGTCCTTTTATCAACAAGGAACGCCAATTTCACTTGAAGGGAACGTTGATGACTAACTTTTTATACGTAAACGCAAATCGAAGATCATTAGATTACATCACAAGAAGTGCCTTGCCAAAATATAACCCCTTCCTCTGACATTTTCTCATTGAATTTAGACGAAATGCAAAATTAATCCAGCCGAGAACTGGGGGACGTTTGTCCCCCCAGTCCCCCCTCCCCGTGGCGCCGCTACTGGATTCTACCTTTACGGGGAATAAAACTGCAGGTGAAAAGTCTTTCTTTCCGGGAGCTAAAAAAGCTTATAAAACAATCGTGATTTTTGTTTTTGTTTTTTAGACTACTCTAAACTGGTAGCTTCAATTTAAAGAACACATCAACAATAAACGATAAGTAGCCAAGGACTATCTTGAATCTGTTTTCGAAACAAGAGTCACCAAATGGAATTAAAAGAAATTTTTTTGATAAAGTACGACTTATTCAGCTTATAGGTGAATTAAAGGCATTTCAAAAGAACTCAGTTGCTTTATCTTTATTAAAACTCCTTAAATGTGGATAAAGAAGATCCATCAAAATGGCGAAAGTCAATAGATTATACAGTCTGTTTTGTGCTGATAAGCCCATATGATATTAGATGTTGTATCTGGTGAAGTCGTGATTAAATAGGACGAAGGCAAATATGGCTTAGCACGAAGTTTATTAGCAATGGGATTTCATTGAATGGATATGGAATATACAAAAGTATACATGCATAATCTCTCGCCATTGAACATATCCATTACGGAATTCATATTGTAATTTGTGGTAACTGAGAATGATTCACCTCAGTTTCGAGAACTTCCAACGAACATACAACCACAATCGCAGCTAATGGTCGCACCGCCAAGAGTTGCGGGTTGGCACTGGAGATGTGCCAATGGCAGGGTCGATTTTGTAGTTCATCTAGATCTAGGAAAAATGTTTGGGTAGGGGTTTTTACTTTATGTAACCAAATTAGCGTTTGAGAGCAAAGCTTGGCTAGTGCTGCCACTGGTCGTAGCTACAGTTTTGCGAGAGGTGTGAAACCTTAAGTCTAACAGCTGATTTGAATATGTGGGGCAAACTGGGGTAGTGACACATTACCCTTGGACCTGCCGAGCTAAAAATGAGCGATATACGCCAGCTTTTAAGAAATAAAGAAGGCAACCCACAGATGAATTTTAATGTATTACAGGTTTTTCTTATTATAAGAAAGATGAAATTCTCAATTTTTTCACATTTTCACCCTGCCGATGTTTCTTAATTTTTCTTAAAAGTACATGTACCTCAGTTTAAATTTCCCAATAGGAAATTCGTTTTTTGCCATTTGCTTGCTGTTGAAGACATTCCAGTGCTTGATAGAAAAATCTTCGATATCATCAATCATGTCATGTCTATTGACTAGTTTACAAAATGATGTATATGTATTCTTAGTTTAATGCTGAACAACATTACTTTTCAAAAAAGTTTCTTTTTTGCTTGACTCAGCCTGCCTTTTTTTAAAATGATTTTCAAAATTTAGGCAATCTGAGCCTCAGGTTTCTTATAAAACAAAAGACGTGTACACATTTATCATGATTGCGGCAATACTACCTATTTATAAAAAGTTAGAAGAAATATCTAACGTTTGTTATCACAAAGCATGAGGGTAACATAATTTTTTTCGTCTTCTAGATTGAAAGGGAGCGTCTCATTGTCGAATTGCCTGGCACTTCAAACATAAAATGTCACTGATACTAGCGGCCCTGAAGAATACCGTCCACTCCCGAAATTCAACGTAAGTTTATGATTTGATTTTGCGCCACTAACAAATAAATTGCAATAGAAAATGTGTGTGAAATCAAAGTTTATTTTCAGATCTGCTGGATACCAAGATCCTCGAATTGACCCTCCTCGTATAAGCCCCCACACTGGAAGTAACAACTGTTAATAAGGACTCGAACAACACCCTATCCCGACGTGTAAAATTCACAATACACGATTTCAGTCCGTGATAGATGGATCCCATTCTAAAAAACGTTTGACATTGATAAACCCCCAAGGGGGCTCATTCAAAGATTTACCGTTTATGCTTTGGCGCACAAATTAAAGGAGATTACTTGGAATCCACACAATGCTTTGAAACTGTGTTTAAACTAGTTTCGAACAACTTTAGACCGAAAAAGCATCATTCAAGCAATAAATGGTTTTCACTTTCCCATCCTTCCTTGGAAATTCCGTTGATACAAATTTAATCGCCATTTTCATCGACAGAACGAAAACAAGCCCCGGCACGAATAACTTCGGGTTTTCCCTGAATGTAAATGATGACAAAATGAAAGATTTTGAAAACTGGATAACATCTAGCGGAAGTTGAGAATTATCTGCAATTGCCTTGGGCTTTGCATATGTTGAACACCTTAATGAAATAAACCTGGAAAAAGATGGTTCACAGGCCTTGACTTTGGAGCAAAGGGGGAAGTATTCAGTGCGCCTATGTGGTAGCGACAACAGTAACACTAACAGTTACTTAATGGGGGGTTTAGGTTGTTGGAAGGTCAATTGCCCCTGTTGGGGCTTTGCCCTTTGATTACATGGGCTCCGATACAGGTTGAAAAGTGTGAGGGGGGGGTGCAAGGGAAAATTTAACACCCATAACAAAATATTTTGAAAAAAGCTCTATTGTTATGCAAAAAAGCTCTATTGTTTTGCAAAACAGAGGTGTTAAACCCCGGCCCTCCCTCCTTCATCGGAGGCCCTGGATCAGATGGTTAATCAATAAGTGAGAGGATCTTAAGTATAATCAGAGTATAATTAGAGTATGCATAAATGGAATGTCAATCAAAGTATAAATAGGAGGGCTTGAATAAGAAAATATTTTCCCTATTACATTCTAACTATTTTAATTTTCCATGCATAAAGTCCCATTTTAAGTATATTCATTCATTGGTAAAATTAGGAGGGGCTTATATGAAATACAGTATAGGTTCATGATTGATTGTTTAAAGCATAAGAAATAGTGGCTAGTGGCAGCAAGGTTGTCGGGGAATAAACAAAATATATCTTTAGGAATCAATAGAAAATCAACAAGAAAAATCATATTTGTATGTTAAAATTTTTATTAAATATTGAAAAATGTTTATTTACAAACGGCAATCTCAAACAATCGTTATAATAGACCTATATTTATTATATTCCTTTACTTTCTATTGTTTCTTTTCAAAACGATAACTCCATTTTCTTTTACAAATGTGGTTTTTTGGAATCTCAATAGATTCAAGAGAATCTTTCAGATACTGAAATTTCAGAAAAAACAAGTCTATGATCTGACGCGGTGAAATCACTGGGCCATTCCTAAAGAGAAAATGAAATGATACAATGAATACGAAGTAAATGAAGTAATTTAAAAATCAAATGCAAAGGAAATTTTTATGACCACTACAGTGTAAGCTGAGATTCTTTTGTACAAGAATTCCCCCTTTTTAATTACGTTGTTTGAAAACAATTACCTGTATCGCGGCTTTAATGCATAGTTTAGAGAAATATGATATAAAATTCGTATTTCTTTCTAGCTGCATACCATTGGGGCGGCGTAGCGTCCTGTAGCGCTCTGAAAACCCTTAGATTTTCAGAGAATTATATAAAAATATATGAAATTGTAATAACTTGAAGATGCTTTAGCGATCATTGACTAAGCCTACTGCGTTGACATTCATTATGTCGGCTATAATAATACTTCAAAATATCACAAAATCAACTGAAAAATAAAGCTTTACTGACGAAGAGAACATTTTTCTAATTTACCTACCTTCTTTAGGTGGATTTATCTACTAAAAACGATGCCAACCAAGTAAAACGTTTTCAGAAAAATGGAGTGTTATGTTACGAAATATAAATTTTTTTGTTCATTGGCTTATAAAGAACAATATTCCCTTTAGAAAAGCAACACATCTTTTTGAGTGATAAATAATTTCCTTCTACATCACAATGTATAAGAGGTCAACATACCGTATCCGAACGGTCCCTTGGAACCAGGTATGCATCATCGACCTTGCATTGCAGTTCTTCAGGCATTCTAGAATCGAATAGAGTCGAATAATACGAATAAATTGAACAATAATTCTCAAGTACGTAATGGCAGGTTTGAACAAATAGACAGGGTAAGTTGTCAGTGTCAAATGATTGGACAACCTTTTTCTCAACGAATAACTGCCTTATCCAGTGTTTTGAAACCAAAGCCAATGGTTCACTTGTGAGTAAAAATGAATAAGTGAGGATTCACCGAAGCATTGAATGACAAGGAGGAGAAACAATCACACTTAATAGTATCTACGAGACTATCTACGTGATGGATATGAAAGGATTTTGAGGCTAAATAGCTGCACTAAACGTAATACAATAAAGTATCCTGTAATGCTTTAATAAAAAATTTAGAAAATAAAAATTCCCGTAATTCTTCTTTTTTGGAATCAAGTAAAGAAATCTTAAATCTTGATTGGGCGGCTGCAGTCATGTGAACAATCTCAAGGCAATCAAAATCTGTGGGCTGTCAAGCGAATATGTCAAACGTTTTGGCTCGACTGTGCCGTTAGGGCTGGCAGAGTCGAATCAGTTTGACTCTTTTGACATTAGCTATAAATAAATGACTTCTGTTAAAACCCGTTTGATTGGTGATATGACGCAGCACTAGCACATAATCTTATGGCTCTTACAGTTATATGGAAAGTGGACACCAGGGTTTAAGTCTAGAACAGAGGTGTTCAACTTAATCTTTTGGTAGGCGATAGACAAAAACCTTACTCAACAGGGGGGCCAGATGAATATTGATGTAAATCATCAATATTGAACAGTAAATGAATTAATATTTACAGTTACATGAAAAATTACATGAAAATGTATACAAACAGTTACATGGAAAAGTGATCAATGTGAAATGTTACATTATTTGCTTGTAGAAAGTTTATTGACATCTCACATTAAACTTGTAGATGAAGTGCAAGGAAAGTCATGTAAATATTTTCTGCATGCTTATAAAAATGACAGAGTCTGCCTAATAATGAGACTGTGTACCTTATAATGAGAAAGTATGCCTAATAATGAATCGTAAAAATTTTAGCAAGGATGGCACTCCATTAACATAGCACAAGGACCAAATTGTTAAAAAATTTATTGATTACGTGTGAGCTGTATGTTGGAAACCCCTGGTCTAAAAGGTTATCAAAGAAGCCAACTTAAAAAACTGTTCTCCCAGTAGACAAATGAATAACTCTTTCAATTTTAGAATGTTTCATTCCGAAAAGTAACTATGAAATATTTGTTGCTATATAACTTGCAAAAAATCAACTGACATCATATGATGAAATTTCCTTTAACAGCAAATAAATAACACACTGCTATAACTTGTACTCATACCTGTAGAAAATGTAATCAACAGCTAGTACGGAAGAATTATGATCTAGGTGTGTTATCAGTGGTTCACGTCCATGGTAGTTGAAATATGATGACCGGAAACCATGCTCTGAAAAGAACTTGTATATCGGTCCAGATGGGCTGCCATTGAAGTCTCCTGCCAAAAACACTGGGATATCTTTGCCGTGTAATCTGAAATTCAAATACTTTAAAAATAAGACACAAAGGATCTTACAGCATAGCGTCACATCAAAGTTTCACTTGATACCTGTTGCACCAGTTCCCTTCCTCCCAAATAAACATCAATAGGCACACAAGTTTCAAAGAAGCTACTGGTGCAAGATAGTTGGGGACATCCTACAGATTATACAACCTCAAAGAGAACAACCTCCTCAATCGTGTCGGTCTAGAAACACAGTAAAAGCTAGTGACTCTGCCTTCGAACAACACAGACTGTGCAAAACAGTGGTGGCGCCAGAGGGAGGGCAGGGGGGGCTACAGCCCCCCCCCCGTCGGAGCTGCTTAGCCCACCCGTCGGAAGATATACAAAGAAAATCAATAATTTTGTCGGGGCAAAATTTTGCTACCGTTTGTGAAGTTTTTAAGAAAAGGAAGGAGTAATGGTTACGATTGCGGAAATCCCACTGAGTATATATGTTCAAACAGGTAACTTCCAAGTAATTTAAACACCATTTCGGGAAACTCAACCCTCTTTTTCGGAATACAAACGGCAATCGGACTATCAATATAAGTAAAATTCTTAAAGATCACTGGGACATAATTTTAAAAGATATATTTCTAGAAAAGATATGTTTAAGTCTCTAAAATGAATTGTCAATTAGCAATCTTTTTTGCTGCAATATAGCGTTGATCAATGCCTGATGTAATGAGCTTGAGTATTTTAGAATTCGGTAGCCTCTGGGAAATAATTTTAAAAAACTAAATAAGTATGGAAATAGCCCCCTATACTAGCATTAAAAAGACATAAAAACATTGGAGATCTAATAACCAACACTTTGGGAAAAATTGGTGACAGCACCCCCCTCCCCCTCCCCCCCAGGAGTTCTGAATCTTTTCTTAACTCGGCAGACGCGGCATTTTCGGTGTTTATTCGGCAAACTTGGCGGTTGCATCAATTAAAGAATCAATGATAGTCGATTCGATGGTATATTTTATTGTTTTTATTTTCATTTCACTCCTTGATCCTCTTCACTCCTTGGCACGTCAATATTTCAACGTAAATGGCAAACCGAAGCCAGTGAGAACCAAACTCCACATTACAATGTTTCAGGGTTGGGTGCGCGAATGACGAGAATAGCGTTCCGCACAGCTAAACTGGATTCGGGGGGGGCATGGATAGAAATATAGCTTTTTCTATACCTGCCTTACGTAATACTGTCAAATCAAGCTGCGCTTATAAGATCTGCAAACACCAATTCTGCAAATTATTGGGGGGCATTGCCCCCCTGCCCCCAGCGCCTACAGGCCTCATCGTAAAAGTAGAAAATATTGCTCCAATGAGATATTTTCCAGCGAGGTGCAATCATCAAAATTCGAAAAGTTCCTCACCTTCTGCGGCAACCATGGTACCGCCTCAGGTAGTAACTTTCGTGTACTTGTTTACTGCGACACGAGCATCTGCAAAGCTAGCAAAGACCTAACCTACCTAAGTAAAATTGGTCCCTATTCTGTTTAATGATTAAGTGATGTCTTTTTCCTTACCCAGAACAATTTAGAGCGTTGGGAATATTTGAAAATCACGGGAAAAGATCTACAAAGAGCTTTCTTAATATGTCTGTTTTCTTTTAGGGACATTTTGTTAAAAAAGCGAGTCCCCACAAAATATAATAATCCGGCTCTAAAGATCTGCTCTTTCTTGTTTGTTGAATTCATATCTTGTCGTAATCTCGATGTCTGTGCGTCCTTTTCAACTGGGATTCCATGTTTTCACTCCGATTGCCGAGCCCCCCTGTCGGAAAGTCAAGCCCCTCCGTCGGAAAATTTCTAGCGCTACCACTGGTGCAAAACTCTATAATGATGGCATGTTTCAGATAATTGGCAGAGCCAGGTCGTCATTTCATCTAGCAGTTTTGAAAAAAGCTGCTAAGTTCGTTTTCTTGGACTCTCTTTCTCGGACAGTGGTAGTTTCCCTATAGGCAGCCAGCACTGATTGGACAACTATAGCAGTCATGTGCTGGCATTTTTCTGATTGACCTATTTCGATCCACAACTGGGTATATATTTTCCATCATGTTCTTCAGAGCCTAATTCTCACGTTTTATACTCTGAAGGGTGTCAGACGAAAAGCTTTCAGTAGTATGTTGTGAAATGTTTGCTTTTTTCAAGCAATTTTCAAGTTCTGTACCACCAAAAAATTGTTCAAATTTCACATTTTTACATTGCAGGTTTTTTCACTTTCATCAACTACTTTGCTCTTATAAATCATCTATTATAAAATATGATGTCTGTAAGGCTATGAGGTAAGGGTGGTTTAATAAAAAAATACCTTTGTTTTCCTGTTACAAAGGTTTTGTTGAGAGGCTAGGGGAATGAGGCCATTTATGCCTTCTCAAAAATGGGAAAAATTTTTATGACTTAGTTTAAAATCAATTCCCAGAATACAATGACCTAAAATTCATCGAGTACAAATAATCAAAACAAATAAATAAAAGGAAACCTTTCCATTTAATATTTACTAAATAATAATAGGCCATGCAACATTGTGTATGCAACATGCTGCATTTTTACAAAAAACAACAAGTATAGCTTTAAACTTTTTAGATCTTTTAACAAATCAACAGGTAAAAATAAAATAATCTCAATAAAGAACTTTCTTGATGCAAAAATTGCTGCATGGGACCCTAGTGACGATGAAAAACTGAAAGGAATGACATCAAACCAAACAGAAACAAACTTTATATTCTACTACCAGTTGTCATAGCTTCAAGAAGATATGTAAATTATAATTTTTGAATCATTTTACAATGAATCAAATATAACTTTACTGACCCTTGCATATACGACTCAATTGCTTCAACCAGCTTTTTGGCTTGTGTCTGCAGAAAGATGCAATACATTTGACTAGTATGAAATAAATTCATTTTTCCTAAGTAAAAAATAATTTCCAAAATTTTTTTATGAAATTGCTTATTTATTAAATGATATTTCAAGAAAACCTATTTTTGAACTATGCTAATTGTTAAAAAGATTCTTTCATCAATTAAAACCAGTGTTTAGTAAAGGCCTGTCGCAAGAAATTATCTGATGTGAAGTTGGCTAGTTTTAAATACTTAACAAGCACAATGTTTATAACACCAAAATTTGTATATCAATAACCCTAATAACATAAATACATTTCAAAAATTGGATTCAAATTAGATTTTTCTCAATAAGGAAATGACCAATTATTTATGATAATGACTATAAAGATAGGCTTTATCTAGCCATGTACATTTGCTGTGCATCACTAAATATTAAAACAAAAGCTCTGAAAAATTCCTGAAAACAACTTTCAAACCTAAGTAAGTTTAGTTCAAAGATGTTTCTAATTTCAAAAACACACAATGGAAAACTGATTCATTTGAATATTTAGTTCAAATTATTTGAAGAGAAATTAGAGAGCAAATTACAAACCATTCTTGTGAACTGATCTAGGTAATTTGCCAAATAGGTTAAATGTGTAGTGACTATAACAGCCTACAAAAATAAATGTTTGCTGGATATTACATACATTACAAAAATTCAATGAAAGAAGAAAGAAAATGACCAAGTCTTCTGAATGATATCTGCAAGGATAATATACTTTCCATGTTTCTTTGGTATTCGGCATGAGTATTTTCAATGTAGCTAGTAGATGCAATTTTCTCATAGAAAATTTTATCTTGTACATAATTCATTAGAAACTTAATTTAGAACTTTCCACGAGGCTTAATTTACTCAACATTAAGAGAAAAACAACGAATGAATTTTAAAAGATAAAAATTAGAAAGGCATACTTCTTGATTGGTATCGGGATCCACAACATGAGCTAGTAGTGCCACGCGCATACCAATGTCATTATACTTTATATATTCAACATCCTTTATCCTTCAAAAGCAATTAACTATCAAAATTTTCACCTAATATGTTTATATCTACTAACAAATTTAAAAACGAATCAAGACAATAACAGGTATAACAATCTGATTATTATAACTGAATGCTAGAACAAGAAAATTTCTAAACTCAGGATGAATGAGAATTAATTTTTTATTCTTATTGCATAAATTTGACCCTTCAAAGAAGAGGCCTGAAGCATGCTACAAAAGAACAAATGATGTCACGAAGTTAATATTTCAATCAAATGTAAACAAAAATAGTTGAAAAATATAAAAATTGAATAAAAAAGGTGGAGATAATTTTTTTGTCAACCCTTTGGCCTTTATTAGCATTTTACACTCTGAGCGGTGTCAGATGATAAGGTTTAATGAAAGTAATATTGTACTTCCTTTTTTATGCAGTTTTAAAAATAAATGATGAAAAAAGTATATAAAAAATAATTTACCTGAAATTTCTACTGACTAGCAGAGCTACACCATCATGCCTAGTTGGACGCCTATGTTTCAAGATGTAATACCTATGAATGAAGAATCATTGTTATAAATAATTAGATTTTCAATATTGTTGCAAATACTGAAGACAATTTGACAAGTAACAAATGAAGTAACAACCAAATGAATCAAGAAAATTTTCAGGTGGCAGGCCTTCCTGGGAAAGGCGTGCAATCACACTACGCCTTCCCACACCAAGGAGTGCATTTAACCACCCACCTTTTTTTGTAATCATTTGTTCATTTTTTAACCAAAGCGCTGGAAACTAACAAGGTGACAAAAAAAAACAAGAAATTGTTTTGTGTTTTTATTTTGATGTGTTTTGCCCGCCCTGTCCACCGCCTGGAACACTGTAATCATTTTGAAAAGCTGTTGTGACGACACCTTAATGCAACTAAACACGAACCAAATCACCATAGTATCGGGGCTAGTAGTGGTCCGGTAAATTTCATTCTTACATCTAAGGCTGCAGAAACCATGATTATACCACAATTTGCAATCATCTTCTAGCCCAGTGCTCATAAAAACTAACTCGCATTTTTATCATAGACCTGTGTTAGCATGCACATGTTTCTAAAATACCTTTTTTGATTGGTAAATTAAGTTGAATTTTCAAACAAAAGATTTGTGCTGTATTTCTTCTTATCTATTCTTGTGAATTTGGTGTCTTCAGCAAGAAATGTAAAGGGGACACAAAGGAGCTTGCCATATTCCTGAAAAGGGGTAACAATGACATTTTGGGCTATACTATTTAAGTCCATGACAATAAGCAATATGCAACAAAGATTTGGAGCAAGTTGTGTGCAAAATATCAGATCGTCAGGCATCCATCATTCTAAGGAGCTACTGTTTCTTTGAAAGCCTTTGCGAATGGCCCCTTGCTGGAAAGCTCGTTTTCTGTACTCTATTCTTTTACGCCAGTGATTTCTGTACCAGTTGCTACCACCAGCTGGGTTAAAAATAAACGGAGTGTGACCCTAAACAACCCTCCCCAGATAGGAATGCGCAATATGGCATATTTGCCCGACGAGGATGTCCCGTTCTTCCACAAATTATTCAATGTTGTATCGTTTTCATATGAAAGCAGAAACATTTGGAAAAGGGCAGGTTGTGACAAAGGCATGAAACTTTCAAGGGTTTTTTGGTCCAAAGATTTGGAATTCTCATGCAAATGAAATAAAATCATCCAAAAATGCAAGTCAATTGAAAGTTCTTATAAAAGATTGTTATTTTGAAAATCAATGCGCCTGTAATGTTTGCAGTCAATAACTTCCATAATGCAATCTCTTAAATTGCTCCATGTTAGTGTTTATTAGTGTTCACACTATTGTCAAACTAACAGTAAAAAAATGTATTATTATTTTTATATTATTATTACACTTGTAGACAGAAAGATAGCGCTTTGGATTCAAAGAGAGGGAAATCTACAATAGAATTGTTTTGTTTCAAGCGTTTGCACTGAAACGTTTCTTGCTGTTTTCAAATCATGCCATTTTTAAATTGTGCCGTTTTCAAATCGTACTGTTTTCAAAACTGTTTTCATATACCTTTTGATGAGACACGTTTGAAAGTTGGGGCCAAAATTTTAACTTTTTTCAAGGGTTTCATGAAGACTGCCAACATGGTTGGTGGCATAAGGGATTGCCGGTTACTGCATCTAAAATACTTTCAGCATCAAATTTAGTAAAGATCTCTGGCAATATCCTTACTCTTCCTTTATTGTTTTGCCACCAGAGATATTTATTGCTAAAGTTGTAATCAAACATTTGTAGAAATAAGACAAAAGACCAATAGCACTCCATCACACACCTAAAACAGCCTAGGGGTGCGAAATGCCACACTTGTGCTAATTTATTCCTAGGAAGGCCTGGGTGGCCTAATTTTTTTCTTATCATTGAAACAAATGACTCCTAAAAAACAATTTGTGACAACAAGGCATTGATTCTTTTTAGGCAAAAGTTCAGGGTTTGAAAACTTATCTTATATATAAACTCTAAAAATCATTTCCGTTAAAGAAATTCTTTTTTTGAACTATCAAATTAGAAAAAAAATTAAATTCTTCACTGTCAATATAGATAAATAAATAATCATGCAAAGATGCAGACAAAGAAATTACCTGTCTCCAATTCTTTTCTCGAAAAGCTCAGCTATGCCACAATCAAACCAAAACTCTTGCAGACAGAGGAAATCAAATGCAGGCAGTGCTTCAAAAATCTTAAAAATTTCTTCATATCTTGACAAAAATTGATCAGGATGAGCACTTTCTTTTTGCCCACCCCACCATGTCTTCCAACTTCTGCAAAATAAAGTATCAAGGATTTTCAAAGACAAACAAAGAAGTAAAGACAATTGCAAAAAGAAAAAAGCAGAAGATCTGGATTTGTTTTTAGGAAAAAGGCAAACCTTTCATAACTGATCAGTTCATTTCTACTTCTAAAGGAGAGAATGATGTAAAAAATATTTTGCAGCACATACATCAAATGCATATACTCAGAGTGGAGAGTGATAGGTTTTAAAAATCTAATCTAATCTAATCTAAATGTTATAGTACAGTCCTCATAATGGGTATTGCGTACTAGAGGTTAGTAGGTTAGTCTTAATCATAAAAAAAGCGATAATATTAGCAAATAAACTGGTCAGCACTGCCAGATTGGTAAGCATATTAAAAAACTTCGTTAATTTGTTAACGAAGGTACACCAATTTCAATAAAAAACAAATCTTTAAATAAAAGCATACAATCACACCAGGAGAGGCTCAAGCAAAAGCATTATTTGAATTTTCACATAGCTCTAAATTTGTATAATTTGAAATTTTTTGAGAAGTTGGATAAAACTAATTAATGCATGGTAAAAAACTTACTTGGATGTTATCTTAACTTATAATTATTCATCGAGTCTTCTGCAACTCTGCAACTAATTTTTTTACGCTGAGTCAAAATTTCCATTTGATGCACTAGTTCCTCCACTTGAGCAGGTTAACATTTTTTTTTAATTTCAGTTAACATTTGAATTTGTAAACTTATTGCAAAAGTATTGTTTTATTGCATGCAGATTATGTATTTCTGCCAGTTCTTAGTTTTTTAAACCACTTCAGACCACTGTAGACATTTTTTTATTGTGGCTGTTAGACAAAACACCACATGGGTAAGTAAAACAATATCATAAAAAAGTATACGAAGCAGGTAAACATTTTGAATTGTATGGTCCATAAAACACCCATAGCACGTACCCAGGAGCTATGGTTTTGTAGCAAGGAGCCAACAAATTAAAAGTTCCCATTTTGAATGTCCTTGCATTTTCCCACCTCGACGTTGTTGACAAAACTTCACCTTGCTCTGCAACGAAATCGGCTGTTCTAAGTCTCGGTCTTTGGCATGCCATTGAGTACTGGCTAGGCCTCCGATGAAAGGAGCGACAGCAATGACTATTGATCTTGTGTGTTTGATAATAAATTCTCCTCCACTGGTGTTGACTGGAAACAAAAACTGGTCTAAGAGATAATCGCAGCGATGCCATGCGAGTCGTGTGTAGGACCCCCGACATGCAATTCAACTAATGAAAATACTGCTTTGCTCCATTAGATGTTGGCGTCTGCAAAGAACAGCGATATCTAAAATATCAATGTCTTGACAGTAATTTGTGTAAAACTGACCGTTTGCGGCATGTAAAGTTAATATCGTCACATATATCGTTATACAAGCCAAACGCCATCACTAAATCCATCACATCACAGTTGCATCGTTCAAACTATCTGGTATCACGATCCAAAATAAGCTTTCTAAATATGAAATGAAAAGGTGGATAGCACAGAAATCTTTCTTTGATATCTTTGAGCCTCCACAGCTTTCTAGTTGCAACGATTAACAGTTTTTCTTTTCGCTGATGCAAACCTGACCTTTGATCAATCGGATGGGATAAATATCGATTTTTAATGAAACAGAGGCCAGCCTACTTTTCATGTAAGTTTGTGAGGAAAGTGGACAAAATTGAAGTCAACGGATATCAAAAAATGCATCTACACAACTTATTGTGTAAAGAAAAATATGCTGTCATTATGCATCATGTAGCTTTGTTTTTTTTATAGCAGGGTTTTTAAGCGTGCAGTTCTACATAAAATGCACAGTTCTAAAAACCTGTTGTGCACTTGTAAACAAATCTCAGTGCAGTTGTAAAATTTGTTACTTTAATGCAAAAATAAGTCAATAACATTGTTGCAAAAAGTCATACAAACGCAAACATGGCAGAAAAAACAAAAAGTTTCATTAATGAAACAAACAAAAGTTAACAAAGATTTTTTCTCAATTTAAACAAACAACCTGGGAAAATTATAGGTATAGAAAGACATTGGTTGATAAGGAGATATAGTGTTTACGAAACTTCAATGACCTTTTTTGTACAATACAGTACTCCCCAGATATTCAACTCTAAATCTTCAATACTTGCAAAGGGCTTTTCATGCATTTAGAAAAAATTTGAAAAAGTTTGGAAAGGAATTGATTAAATTCAGGGACCGCGAGAAAACCAAAGAAATGGAGGGGCTGAAATTGGTATGACCGAAAAAGTTTTGAGGCCACGCCCCCTTGAACACCGGAAAACGCCCCTTTTAGAAAATGCTTGCTTATTTCTATTTAATTTTCATAAACAGTGTGGTTCAGAAAAGATATCAATAACTATAAAAATAGATAGGATTAGCTCGAGGGTAATAAAAAACCAAGCTAACCAAGTTAGAAAATATATCATATCATTAAGTAAGATGAAACACTTAGAAAAAGAACAAAAATGGTTCCCAAGAGAACTGCTACTACATACATAGGAGTAAACTATCGAAAGTTTCGTTAGAGTAAACCTTCAAAAAACTTTTCTAGCCTATTATTGCAAAAAAGTGGGTGGGCTATAGCCCCTGCTAGCCCAATGGCTTCGCGGTGCCTGATTTAATATTGAATAGAAATAATGCTCAGTCCTCTCAAGATATCCAACTATAGTTTGAGGGAAAATCAATCTCAGGTCATTTGAAAGTTGCAAATGCATTTAATCAGGCTTAGCCTGACCAACCTCTGGCTTTGCCACTGCTTGCATGTCAGTACAATTGTATATCATATGAATATACAACTGCTTTTAATTGAGACTCGATCATTATTAGACCAATGTCGTAACGGAGCAGTGTGGGACCCTTACTAAAAGAAGTGTTTTGGGGCCCCTCTGCTTAACTAAATTTGAGTCAAATTTTAGAGCCTGAGTACTCGCTCTTTGAGGTTTTCCTGAAAAACCCAACTAAATAATATACAACATCCGAAGAGAAATTCTGCCACCTAAGTTATTTCATATGATCTTCATTTAAGCTTTTCCCAGGTTTCCATGGATTGAATAACAGAGCCACCAAAGCCTTAGAGCTGAAATGTTTTAATGTTTATTAGAATATCTAGCAATATAATTTGTATAGACAGATTCATCTTCCTTTATGCACTCGAATGTACCACCTGGTCGACATGGCCCATGCTGCAAAATCAATCTCTCAACATCAGCAACAAGCACATCTTCACAAAGATGACCATGATCAGTTGAACAAGATTTTGGAAGATCTAGAGTGGCATGATTTTGCTTGAGTTAAAGGTTGATTCGCACTTCATCGTTCCTTTTAAGAGTTTCAGAAGATTCATCAAAGACAGGGCTCGTGCTCGTGACTTCTGCGTAGGGAGACTTGAGCTAGGTAGATCTTGGTCTTTGCTATTCTAAAAATGGAAAATTTCCTTTGTGTTTGATGTAGCAGCTTCGACTTTTCGTTGCAATTCGGCCCCTTTGCTCGCACAAGATTCATAAACGCGCTTAGGATTTTTGAAGACATTGTGAAATGAAAGCAGGAACATCGAACGATGCACTTGAAAGCATTACTAGACTCGAAGTTAAAAGATAAACATTTTTAAACTGCCTCATTTAGGAAATCTATTCGATTATAGATATCTGTAATATCAATAAAAAATACAGTCATATGCTCATTTCAATGCTGCTGTGAATACTATTAAGAAATATATGCATACATCCAAAAATATTTTTTTCGAAAAACTTCTTAGGGCCCCACTCAGGGCCCAAATGTTTGAGGGCCCTAAGTTTTGTGCTTGAAGGTGCACAAAAGGGCCCTTAGTCTTATTTTCACATTCACGATCTCGAAGCATTATCCTTACTCAGATTCCTCATATTTATCTAGCCTAAACCAAAATCCAGGCCACATTTAAAGCAACTTCTCAAACTAAAATGGAACAGTGGAGCCCAGGGTGGATGGTTCAGGCTTGTGTCAGGAAATTATCATGCAAAAATTGTAACTTGGTAGCCTCACCTCCACTAAATTGATCGAATAAAGAGCACTTATGCGTTATTATGAATTTCATTCAGATGTCATGTTCTTACATACTTTTCCAATGATTTATGATTATGATGATATTCCGATGTGAAAAAAGTTGAGTGCAGTTACATCTATTTTGATATATTACTTTAATTGTTTTCATTACTGCAGTCAATAAATGTAATTTACTAAGGCAAAGAAATCCACGAATGACTAACATGTCCTGAATAAATATCACAAAATTTTAGACAGTTTACGCTGGCTAATGCAAACTTTCGTCAGATAATCCTTTCAGTTTCTTTTGCTCTCTGCAAACGATGTTTCATTTATCAAATTCATTTATCTATTTTATCATAGTTCTCATCTTAGCTTATTTTTACATTTCTTGTGAGAAACACCGTATCCACTGCTTTTAGTGCTTCTATTACCTTTTTTCATTTGATATCAAGTCAGTGAACTTTTTAAGGGAATAGTCCAAGTGCCTTAGCTCTTTTGTGCTTCTAATACCTTCAAGCAAATTGCAATTCTGTATATCATTTGCGTTTGCCAACTCGTACTCACAACAAACAGGGCGGAAAGCCTGATCATTATGTGGTTCTTTCCTTGTACTCTCAAGGCTTGCTTGTTGTGTCCTTACACACTTTTCCTGTATCGATTTCGATTGATTATCCAGTATATTATAATGGTTGCGAAACATATATTGTCATCAGAAGAGATTCACCAACAGCTCAGAGTTGGGTGTCATTTTCCAACCTTCAATGCTGTTAAACCCCCGCCTTACTTCATGTTTGATGCTTAAGTTTGCTAAACAAACACTCTAGAGAACAAAAGTCTGGCATCTTCTGTGATAAATCTTTAACATGGTGGGGCGAATGACCAAACGCAGGAAGGGAAGACTATCTGATTACGAGCCTGCCTGGGAAGCTGACGACTATGTAAGTGATTTTTTATCGAAAAAACCGCACCTTTTTTTTCTAGCACCGATGCCATTCTCTGGCATCTTGCGCGTGGCACCTTTGCTTGCATTTCAACGCTTTTGATTATCATACAGAATATAAACGCATTATCATGCAAGTCCAGTGATACCAAATATCATATCTTCAATTGCATCTAATGATACTGGCCGATACTCTCAGAGGACCCTTCCGGAAGGGAGAACAGTTGGAAAATATTAAACAAAAGGCTGTTCAACTTTGGCACTTTTGAGAACTTGATGCGGTTTAGATTAACGACTAGTTGTCTTTGGAACGGGCAACTGTTTGGAAACTTTAAACCAGGGAAGGAGATTGTTCCCTTGTCCTTGACTAATTTTCAACCCTCATTCTATGCAATAGGTTGAAGTAGAGCTCGGTTGGTATCAATCATTCAGCAGTTTCGGTTTCCCTATCATGGAAATTTAAAATGTAAACAACAACTTTAGAAGTTCACTGTAGTGCTCTGCGCTCTTTCTGATAAACAAATATTTGATGTTTTTGATTATCGAAGAGCATTTTACACCTTTTTGGAAGGTGTTTTTCGTGAATTTTGTCCGGCAAAGAAAGTAATAGTTTACACAATCAAAGAGGTTTTTAGCATTGCAACAATGCAGTGGGGAGATTGTAGTGAGCCATTATATGGAGTCACTAGTAGCAGCTCCACTTGCGGCAGACGGAGAGCAGGAGCAAAGGCTGCAGACCCCTAGATTTGCGAGAAAAAAATAGTCGTACACAGCCAATTTTAAAGGAATGGAGTACTTAACATGCGTGAATTTGTTAATGGCTATGGATATATCTTCGGAATGTAGGCATTGGCGTAAAATTGCCCCCTCTCTTTTTTGCAAAACAATAAAGCTTTTTTGTGATTGTTATATTTTCTCTTGGCCCCTCCACTTTCCAACCTGCTTCGGAGCCCATGGCTTTGAGGTGTTCATTTTCAAAAAAGGAAAAACAAGCATCATCATGATCATGATCATCATCATCATCATGATCATGATCATGATCATGATCATCATCATCATCGTCATCATCATCATCATCATCATCATCATCATCAATTAAGTTAACTAAGGTACAATTTAATACTTAAAAAAACTCTTTACATCTAAATGACAAATTAGAGCTTTCTCCGCAAACGTGGAAAAGAGTCAAAAATATGTTTCCCGTTTCTGCTGCATGGGATAGAGGCTGCGAGACAAAAAACATAAGCAATGCGGATGAGGAAAAGTTTTCTCTTTCTAAGCGAAGAGAGAAAAATGAGTGAACTCACACGTCTCATGACTAGCCAAGTATGAGTGAGGGGAAATCTTGGGTAGACAAAGCTGTGCAGCTTACATCAAGTAAGAAACGGGGCTCACTATATCATCAGGAAGCTATCGAAGAGCCAATAATAAGTTTCCAAAAGGCGGGTGACAGACCCCCAATGGTCTCTGGTGTTAGCAATAGTAGTTACTCTTTCGATTCTCCAATCAGTCACAGAGTTTCTTATGCTGCAAATGAACGGTCAGTAAGAAAGGTAAGATTTGTAATTTTCGTTACGAACATATGCCTATCTCTGTGATAAAGACATTCCATGTTGCAGCCAGAGGTCATTCGACGTCAACAGTTCAGCAAACCGGATGTGGCACATTTTATACTGCTTTTCTCTTGTGGTTCTAAACAGTGATTTCTGTGTCTGACCAGAATATTTTTTAATCAAATCTTTTGTTTTTTACAGGCAAGGACGACTTCATCAATTTTGTCTCCATTCAAAAAGAAAACGTGTATATATTATTTCGAAAATGAAGAAAAATTGGGGTATGTTATTGACCTGGATCGTTATTGTTGAAATTGTTTTTAGGGAGAAGTCCGAATTTCATAGCTTAGAATTTGTGAAATAATATTGAGAGAACTTGTCAGAATATCAACCATAGCTGAAAATGGGTGGAATGTCATTGCCTTTGTTTAGGTATGAAGCAAATCTCATTAATGCAAATAAGTCTTTGTCTAGCAGGATGTAGCAGGATAATGAGAAAACTAAACTGTGGGAAGGAGCTTCTTATCTGTTCATAGAGCATCATCAACTGCATCAACATGCATAGCCTTTTTGAAGGAAAATTAGATGTGGGAGCAAGTCTTTGTTAATGTATAGATGAGGACAATAGCCTTTTGTTTAAAACAACGGACAGTCACTGGCATTGGAGGGGAGGGGTTGCCCTCTAAATATTCCTTAGAATTTAAATTGAGGGGAGGGGTGGATTGGGTCTCCTGAAGTAGAAAAGTATGTTTATCAATCATTAATAATCTACTTTAGAACAAGGACCCAATACAACTTTTTTAAGGGGGGGGGGGGAGTTACTGATAGATGAGTGTAACAATAACAATTCTAATAAAAGTAATTTACTCATGCTACTAACATTTTGGGGGGGGGCAAGACTCCTGCCAAGGCTCCTCTTTTACTGACAAATGCAACACCCTGGCCCCTCTGCCCTCCCTTTTAAGGGCCTCTTAATAGCTTTCATTAAGGATGAAAAATTGTCAAGGTTTATGTCAACTGTTTAACACCCTGACTGAGTTACTTAAAGGATGTCTACAGGGCATTATCAATATTGACATTATTTTGTTTGGAATGCCTGAAATAGAAAATCATAATATGAGAGAAGACAAGAGGACTACCCATGAATTTCAACAATCTTTACACTGTTAAATTGCCCCCAAAGAACTGAAAACTTCACATGACGCACTAAAATGTTGATACCTGATTATGAGTTTGAAATGAATTTTGCAAATCATGCCAACTTTGACATTTTTATGTATACTTTCTACCAATTTTTATAATGTTTAATTTGTTTATGAATAGATTCTGCAAGTGTGGAAGACCAAAGAGTGACCACAGTAAAGATGCAATAAAAAATGCAAATTTTCAATGGAACATAAAGAAGCATATTAAAAGTTGCAAGACCAATGCATATGGAGAAGTTGAATTTCATGGAACAAACAGAAAGACAAGAGCTAAAGTAAATACTAAAGCACAAATTGTAGACATAAATTGCTTAAGAGGGAAATGTCTGTTACAAAGTTGATATATTTTCTTAAAACTACAGGTAAAAAGGACCATTTACAGGCCTGGCCGTTTGTATTTTTATAGGTGAGCTGTGAATCGCTCTCCTCATTTGCTGAGGCGAGCTAAATCAGTAACACATAGAATGTAATTTAAAGACAATCAACAGATGACAATAATGGCTTTGCCAATAATGCGAAACATGTCGCCGTTATAGTTTTTCACCCAATCTGGGTTTTTCAGTAAATGCTGCTGGATAGTGGAATTCCATGTTTTGGTTGTCGTTTTTGATCTGCAAGACAGAGTACCCTGTTCTCTTTGAGGGATAGTTTTGTTTCTATTGCTGGAAGGGACCTGCTGTCTTATTATATCCCCAATCTACAATTCCTACCCATTTCTTCGACTTTCCTTCCAAAAATATTCCTGTTTTCTTAAGATTAAAAGGTTCTAATCGCTACAAACGTACCTTTCGGTTAACTATCCTTTTCCAAATAGATCGAAGTTTATGCCTATCATAACAAAAACCGCCCAACAAGCAAAAAGTTAATTGCAAAAAATGCAGTGACGGGAGAAATCGCTGTTACAAAAATAAGCCAATTAACCCGTTTTCAGGGTTCTCTGAATAGGAAAAGGGCAAATGAATGGAAATTTTAGGGGAGCGATTCTCCCTTCATGTTCTGTTTAGGAGAGCAATTCATAGCTCGCCTCAGGTTGCGAGGGGAGCGTGGAGGCGAGCGCGAGCTATCGCTCGCCTCAAACGGCCAGGCCTGCATTTATCACAATTGTTTATTTTCATTCTGATGTTAGATATTACATGGTATCAAATCCAGTTAAAAACCACAATATAGTTGACTTAGTTACTGATGCAGTGGTCCAGAACAATACCTTGCCCTGTGTTTATAGTAATTATGGTATGGAGATTCATGTACGTCTTGCGCCCCCTCCCTTAAAAAGAATCTTCTCTGCCTGCCTGGGAAGAAAAGGCAGCATTTTCATTTTTTAGTTTAGGAGTAAGTATTTTTGTAACAATTAAATTTAAGACAAAAGTCAACTGGCATAAATATTTGTTCCTTGTTATCATACATAATGTTTGCAAATGAGGGTAGGTAGTTTCAAGATTAATCCATTAAAATCTTTATAAAAGTTTATTCTTCATTTCTTCAAATTTAGTATATTCGAGTATCAGATGAAACTGATGCAAAAGATGCCTTAAAATTGCTGCTGAGAGAATGGAAACTGGAATACCCAAACTTTCTCGTCTCAGTAACTGGAGGTGCAAAGACCTTCAAACTCCCTGTGAAACTGAAACACCTATTCAGTAATGGGCTTTATAAAGTGGCACAAACTTCAGGAGCATGGGTAATCACTGGAGGAACAAATACTGGTGTAATGAAACATGTTGGAGAGGCATTACAGATTGCATCCAATACCCAATATGGCACACAAGGAGATTCTAATAGGAGAGTCTATTGTATTGGTATTGCCACTTGGGGTATTGTGGAAAACAGAAACCTGCTAACTAACACTCGGGTATGTTATTTTTAACTTTAAGATCGAAGTTTACATTTTTAAAAGTCCTTGGTAATTACTGGTCAAATAATTTGTTATAATTCACCAAAATTTAGGAAATTTTACTCTTAAACACAAGTTTTAATCTCATATTGTATCCTTCCAAGCTATAAAACAAGGAGTGAGATTCAGTGCCAACATGAAGGTTTTGCACATAATTTTTTAAGGCCTAAGTCTTTTTTGTACAAAAAAATTCGGCCTCTGGTACACAAAGAATTATAAGTTTTCAAAATTTTTGAATATTTAGTTGTTGATTGAGTCATTTCCTCTTTTATTTGCTCACAGTACAGCTCCTTGCATACCTTCTTTGTAACAGGGATTGTTGCAGCTTGTTATAAGGATATCACATTGAGTCATTGATATTTGCAGGCAAAACATATTATAACATACTGTTTTACTATTTGCAGGGTACTGTGAAGTATTATATGAAGAACAGTATTGAAGCAGCTGGTGCATGTCTTGACAACAACCACACACACTTCTTTCTTGTTGATAATGGCACTGTTAATCAATATGGTAAAGAAATCCAGTTTAGAGCTCGACTTGAAAAGCAAATAATGAAAATGGAAGTTGATAAAAGTGAGATTCTTACTCCATCTTGTAAACCTTCTTTTAAACTTGAAAGAACAAAGCCATTCTTAGGGGACTTTTTGGGCCGTAATGATTAACATTTGATAACTGAATCTTTTTCTAACAAATTTTGTATAGTAAAGAACATTCAACTATCTTTACTCCTTGACTTGCAACAGGGGCTTTGGTGGTTAATGCATTGATTTTAGTTATTTTTGAGCCTGAAGATTTCTATGCTGTCTTTTTTCCTTCGTGTGCATTCTTGTTGTTAATATATTTTACATAAATTTAGCACTTTCACGTTTTCAAGCTTAAGTTTTAGCAGAAACTGTTATCTAACAGGTTTTTTATGGAATTTTATGCCTTTTGTTACAGGCAAATAAGTGAAAATATATACCTCAGCCTATTGAATACCCCAATCTAGAATAAGAAAGATGATTATCAAGGAACATTTAAGAAATTATTGTTTGCTTATCATGGTATTTGTGCTTTCCAATTTGCTAGCCTTATTGAATAGCCATCCCCCTCCTGAAAGTTATGCTAAATATGATGAGAGAAAATTCTGCTGAATTATACGTAATGATCAACCATTAGTCACAACCAGATCATTTTGCCAATTCTACCCCCAAATGGGTTCATACTAAATTCCTTTTCTTATTCATTTTCTTCTGTTATCAGATCGTGGAAAAGTCCCAGCGGTTCTGCTTGTGCTGGAAGGTGGCCCTAACACTGTGGCCACTGTGTATGAAGCAATAACAAACGACCCAGCTGTGCCAGTTATCGTGATAAAGGACAGTGGACGTGCTGCTGATCTTCTCGCTTATGCCCATAATATATCTCATGGAGAGGGGTAAACTTGTATTTAGATTCCTCTGACCTTGCTCTTTGCATTATCTTGCTATATTTGAACACATATGAGTAAAGCATACAATAAATTGAACGTCAGACAGGTGAATACCATTTAAGACAGATGCTCGTCAAATTTAGTGATACTCCAGTGCTTTTACTGCCAACACAAGCATTTCATTAAATGAAGTTAAATGAGAAAGTTAATGGTTTGGTCGTTACGCTTTGACAGGAAAATAAAAATAGTATGCTATGTTGTCAAGTCACCATCTTCTTTCCATCTATCTCCTCAATTTTTTTTCCAAGAACAGCCCCGTTGTCGTATACTCAATTGGCCTTCGAAATAGTATTCTGGTTGAAATAAAACCATTCAAAAGATTTTCTTCCCTATTGCATTTAAAAATGCTTCGTTTGTTTTCCGCGTGATTTGTTAAGTAGTGAACGAGTTTACAGGAGTAGATGACTTCCTGAGAGATTAAAATGTTATTTCTAAGTCAAAACATAGGGGATCAAGTTACTATCAATATTTTAGTTTTACTTCAAGAGGTGTCGAGAAATGAAAGGAAGACCAAGGCGGGCGATTAACGTGCGAACTGACATTGAGGCGAGCGATGAACAGCCTCGCTTACCCGAGGCGAGCGTGGAGGCGCGCGCGGGCGATCGCCCGACTCAAACGGCCAGGGCTGCTCAATTATGAACACTCTGATCTTTTGTAGGACCTTTTATTACATGGGGGATGTTGTGGAGCACAAACAGCTTTTTAAGAGGATTGAACAAACCTACCCCGAGTTGAATCAAGAAGGTTGTTTGAAGGTGTACGGAAACGTATTGAAGTGCGTTGAAAGAAAGCATCTGGTAGGTATACATTCTAAGGACATTTGCATTTTTTCATCTACAGTGTTTAACTTTATATTTTGCATTTTATTTAACTTTATGACAAAAACATAACTCTATAACATAATTTTACAACTGTGTACATTTGTGTGTACACTGCTCCTTACGAGTTGACTCACTTAAACTCTTAAAGCAGCATTTTATAAAAAAGCCCGAATTATTATGTTATTATGCTCGTTGCTGCAAACGCAATTCTTTCAGGTCAAGTTTTTCTTGCATTTTTGCCCTACTGACTCTTGTTTAGCAAGGTTCATATAGACTGGCTATGTTTGAATCTGATAAAGGAATTTCCAATTTTTCCGGTTCCATTGACTTGTTTTACAATATTGTCCTTGACTACTGCTTTGGCGGAGCTTTACCTACTGGCTATAAGATCTTCATAAAAATTGTCCTCTAGATCTTTTAGATGAAAACAGCAGATGTTGATATTATATCCAAGTCAATATATCGATGCATAAATAAATTGTGTTATTTCCTTTTTCCTTTAACCGTTTCAGATAACAATTTTCGAGATGGAGGAAGGTACTGCCGATCTGGATCAAGCTATTCTGAAAGCCTTGTTAAAAAGTTCGTTGCGTTTTTTCTGTTTTGTTTTTGTTAGTTTAATTAACCTCTAAACGTATTTTGCCTGAACTCTTTGTCAGTATTAACGTTTATGAAACGGTTCTTCCTTCAGGGTGGCAAATATCCCCTTGATTATGCTTTCTTCGCTCAAATTATTGGGCATTTTCTTTCTTCATTAAACTGGTGTGACTTGTTCTCCGGTTTTTATCGGCTGCCATCTTGTTCTGTGAATTCCCTAAAATTATTTATATGCCCAATATTTATTGTAGTTACTCCGTGCAGTTATATTTGAAAATGTAATATTACGGACTAAGAATTGTGCCGTATGTAGGTAGTTTGCTGCTCATGGAGGTTGTCTGAAATTTGACATTTTCCTTCAAGTAATGAGTGGTTTCAATAACATTTTTAAGCCCTGGTATTCGGTTCTGTGGTATGACTTCACCTACTTGTCGATTTGTCTCGGCCTTCTGAATTTTGTTGTAGTCTCAATCAATGTATTATCTGTTTTGTTGCACAGGTAAGAGTGCCTCTCCAGAAGAGCAACTCAAACTAGCCTTGTTATGGAACCGTCCTGATGTTGCTCGTGCACAGATATTCAGCGAGGAGTTAAAATGGCCTGTGAGCAATCTTATTTCTATCCCTTGTTGGTATTAAAGAAATTAGTAATTTGCAACTCTTGTTTATGTTCATGAGAGACAGGCAAAGATCGTCGAGGCATTGTCAAAGAACATGAGCAATTTGAACCTTGGGCCTTAAATTAAATTGGAAGCATATCATACTAAAGTACTTTGATTCCGACACTTCATAGAGTAGAAAAGTCGGAAAGTACCCAGAAAATCCATTGATAAATATTTACTAAATGTCTCTTGCAAAACTTTGGCCAGTCAGAAAGGAACGATTGAAAACTCATTTAGCCGAACAATTATCAAACTTGTCCTGTAAATTTACAAATTTTCTTGCGAAAATTGAACGATATGTCCTCTGATTGGCACTTGCTTTCGTTTAAGAAAAATTTAAAGCTCCATATATGAACTAACAAAGTTAAAATATTCGACACTTCGTAAAATCTGAAATGGGAAGTTATAATATTCGATCCGATATTTGATTCGATTAAAAATCGTTTTTTATATTGTCGGTGCGCCAGTTAAGAGAAGATTCACCCGAGCTTTTGTGCATCATATCTCTTACCTACATGTTGTTTTTGATTGCCCCACGGTTAAGCCTACATCTATGAATTCCTCAGAGTCAGGAAAACATTACGGTCGCACGACCACTGACCGGAGGAAGGTCCACGAAAAACAAAAGAAGTTTCTATGACACACCCAAGCCAAGCCCACTTTATAATGTTTTGTAAGGAAGGTTTGCCTTCTGGGATGTTTTTGTCTGGAAGAAGGTTAAAAACTTTTCTGGACTCTGGAATTCCTCTTGCTTTCAGTGCATTCTTAACCCTAGAAGCAACTTCACAAACAAGCTAATGGTTCACCTTGACTTGTATTGGCTTGCTTTGTCTTGTACTGCACAGATATATGTACATATCCAATCATTGTAGGAACTCTTTTACTTGTGTCTGGTGATAATTTGCATGTCTGATGATAATTTTACCCAGTGACATTAGTCTTGAACAAATCTGTCATAGTAGCCACAACTTGCTATTAGATAGTGCTGTATACAATAAAACAACCCAATATTCTTAACACACTAAAGCTTTCGTATCATTTTACCTATCATCATATCGTTACATGCAGCTGTCATCTTTGGAAAGTGCAATGAAAGTAGCCTTGGCGAAAGACAGAACGGAATTTGTTGAGCTCCTTTTAGAACAAGGTGTCAGCATGGGGAATTTCCTAACACGAGACCGGCTTGACAGTCTTTATAGTACGGTGAGTTTATTTTGCTTAATAAACATTCGACAAAACTTCATTGGAAACTCGGGCTTTGTTGAGCTGTGTCATAATAAATGAGAGAAATTTAAGTATCATTTGAAAGATGCTGTTTGTCATGCTTTCTATCCTCGAATCTTATTGTTTTTAAATTTTTTATAGTTTTATTTTTTAGCATTTTTAGTTTTATTTTCATCGTTGTCATTTCTGAATTTTCTAGCATTGGTTTTTTTCTGATTAGAAGTGTTCAAATGTGTAATGAATTATTGCTTTCTTATATTCAACAATTTTTAAAGATTTGGTAATTTGCCAAATTAGCATCTTGTAAATTAGCTGAGTAAATTATTCAATTTTATAAGTTGAAATCGATGAAATATTATGGATGAAATATTTCTCTCTGAAATGTGGCCTCTGGAGTGAAAATAAAAACCGCCTTAGTTATATGAACAATGGAAGAATGAGATATTTTTTTAAAAATATGTTTATTTTGCCGTGGAAGTTACTGATCTAGAATTGTTTGCTTAAATCATTCAGCGAGCTCGAGAAAGAAAAAGCATGTTACGGTATATGTTAGACAAGGTCAGTTCCAACTTTTTTTAGGGCAGTAAAATTTCATCTCTGTCATTGCAGTCACTGTGCTATATTCATTTTAATTCCAGCTTTAAGTTATTCAGATGTTTAGTACAAGATATTTCTTCTCTGTTTGAAACTGTTGTCGTATTTTCAGTAAGTCGTGAAGCAACGATCAGGGTTCACATACATTTAATTTTCCAGACCTTTTACCGTTCCTTGTGCACTAGATTTTCAGATTTCAAAATATCTCGCAAGCATGAAACTCGGTGTAACCGCGAGCATGTGTCATTATTAGCCAGACGTCTACTGTAGATTTCAAAATATATACAATTAAAGGTATTTTCTTGAATAAAATGCCTTGTAAAGTAGTCTTTGGTTGTTAATGCCACCGTATTTACGTTTTGACAAGATTGAATAAGGGTAGTTTGAATTATCCTTGTCTCCATTCAAGTTTTTATTTACTCGTTATTGCTGCTAGACATTTATTCCTTTGATACGGTCGTTAAAGTCATAATAATTGTTTCTTGAAAAGTTGTAGCCATGGGCAGGGTGCGCATTGAATGAATCAAAAATCATTCATACATACATACATGCGATATTTGTTATTGCAGGTTACGCTAAAGTCAGCTTATGCTGATGTGGACCTGCATATACTTCTAATAAATGAAAAGTTTACCTGAAATGTAAAGAGATGTTAGTTGACTGAGTGCATGATTTTCGTTTCAGGCCAAATTTGGAGCTGTCACGCTCCGTGATGCAGAAAGTCTTTTTTATACCTTGACTGGTCTGTCCTTAAACCCTCAGCAGCAACAGACTCACCGAACTGTCCCACACGCTATAGCACATATTGTTCCTCTCAACACCCGCGATGCGTTGCACCAGTCATTTCACCATCCGTTCAATCAGCTATTTGTCTGGGCAGTGCTAAACAACATGCAGAAAATGGCTCTATGTTTTTGGAAGCATGGCGAGGAACCAATGGCAAAAGCATTGGTTGCTTGTAAGTTGTACTTTGCATTGGCCAAGTATGCAGACAAAAGGGACATGAAAGATGACATCATGGAGACACTTACAACCAACGGAGAGTGAGTTTTGTAGATACAACGGTTTTACAGCTGAAAAGCCCTATGAAGTGCAGG
The DNA here is from genome assembly GCF_013076305.1 of Rhopilema esculentum. Next base: position 8,531,223 of record NW_027019384.1, read on the forward strand.
TTCTTAACTGTCAGTGAATGGGAGCAGTTTTTTTTAAAAGAACAAGCCACTTAGAAACATTTTAAATCCCTCGACACGTGAAAGTAACTTTTTCCTCCATACCGTTTTATGCAGTCGTGGGTTTTGTTGGTATCACCCTTAGTTAAATGCAGCTAAAAACAGTGGAGTTTAACTAGAAAAAGATAAATTCTGATAAGTAGGAGGCTGGGGGGGGGAGGGGGGTATAGCGTATAGCGTTGCCCAAAGGTCTGGTGTTATCTTGATTTCTATTTTTGCCATATTTGGCAATTTTGCAGGCTTATTTGATATCTTATAGCTTTTTGTCATCATGTTCTTTTTCCAGAGAATTCCAAAGACTTGCAGTGCAGTTACTTGACCACTGTTTCGTCACAGATGAATCGCGTTCAAGCAAACTGATGACGTATGAATTAAGAAATTGGGGAAACACCACCAACTTGAACCTGGCTGTTACGTCTGGACACACATTATTTGTCGCACACTCTTGCAACCAAGAGCTCTTGACAGACATTTGGTCTGGTGTAATGACGTTAAGGACGCTAAAGTCATTGAAGGTGTGTTAACTTTTAGGTTTCGCAAAGAAAAACTATTCTTCATTCACCCAATAATTTTTTTGTAAGCACGGGACCTTCCTATTAAGGGAGACATTTAGGACAGCAGAACCAAAGTTTTTGAACTGGATGAAGCGCCACCTCATCAACATCCTAGACCTCGAGAATTTGGATTCCACTGTGCAAAATCAATATTAGCTCAACGTGTATCCAAAACATTGCATTCGCTTCTATTTTGGTGTTCAAAAACAAGTTCTCTTTTTCATTGCTTAACAACAAACCAATTTAAGGGGTCCGCGAAAAAACATGAAAATATTAGCAGATTTTTCATGCCACCTCTTCGGGTATGAAAAAAACCTCTTTCAGAAGTGAAATACCTAATTTAATACCATCTATGATTATAAGATGAGATTGATGATTCTTTGTAGCGGCCTATTACAGTTGACAAATCAGCTTGCTAGAATAATAGTAACGTGAAGTCTCAAGAGGAAATAATGAAGTGTCGTTATCGAAATCAGAAGTTATTACTATACTAATGCTATGATGTACAATCCTAAAGTTCTATATCAAAGAACTTTATGATGTACAACAACAGTAGCAAGTATGATAATAAGTACCACGACAAATAACAAAGACGTTGTTTGAAACAGTCGACAACTTGTTATAAGTAGACAAACAAGATATTCATAATGACTTATCTATTTAATGAAATTGTCAACATCGTCATTATGAAAATCTGGTTTGTCTACTTATAACAAGTTGTCGACTGTTTCAAACAATGTCTTTGTTATTTGTCGTGGTACTTATTATCAAGTTTATTAACAAGCTGCGATCTCTGAAATCTCAATCTAGTAACAAGTATTAATTTTTTGTTTTTGCAAACAATTGTGGCGTAATGACCCATAACATATCATGATCAAAGTTTTCCACTGAAATGCTATTGCCGACCATAACTGTTCTTTGGTTAAAACTCTAGCTTTCAAGTTTTCAAGATGAGTCGAAAGTTTTCACTCAAGGTAATTTCAGGTTGTTGTCACTGTGTCATTTGAAAATCTTGGAAGGGATGCAACTGTCCTACTATGGCATCCCATAGTACCACGCGTGCTTGCAAGCAAGACTTGATTATCCTTCGTTTAAGCTACTGACCCACTTTTTCTTTTCTGCAGACTGTCCTGTGCATGTTTTGCCCCCCTCTTGTGTTGTGCCTGAGTTTCCGTACAAAGCGTGAGGTTCTAAAGATGCCACAGACTGAAGGAATGCTAGATGAGTTTTCATTTAGAGAAGAGGACGAGGAGGATGCACCTGTCACCAATGTTGAGATTGAAGAAGGGCTAGGAGAAAAAAAGGGTGATTTGTAAGTCATTTTTATTTCTTGTCTTTGTTCATGTTGTTTTTTAAACTTTTTGGTCATTAGATAGGAGAGCTTGGAAGCTGGAGGCGAATGATATGCGGGTGTAAGTAGGATGTTGTTAAAGGAATCACCACAATGCAAGATATCTAAAAATGAAATATAACTGTATCCGCCAGGTAGTGGTAACTTTGATGTTATGTAATTGAGCATAGTTCCCTGTTATTGTGAAATTACCTCTTTGCTAACAAAGTTTGCTTCCACGATAGTCTGAAAGTACTTTTTGATCGTTTATTGGCCTTTCATACGTATGCATCTGGATTGAAAATCCAATTGACATTCCTCTATAAAGCCTTTTTCAAAATGAATTTTTGAGTTAGGTTGAATTTCATTTGTTCTTTAACGATAACTGTTGATCTAACGTGAAGTTAGTGCTGCTGGTAATTTAGCATGATTGTCAAACTTATCTTTTCAGAAATCTTAAAAGAAATGAAACATTCAGCTCCTCTTTCGATGATTCAATTCTTGGCGCGAGTGAACGAGATGCTGACACTGTTATGTCTGCGGAGATGGTTAAGACACAGTCGCTCAGTTATTTGGAAAAGTATCGTGGCTTTTACACTGCTCCAATCACCAAGTTCTGGGGAAACGTTGTAAGTAAAACTTCTATACTCAATCTTATTTCTTACTATTTTCTACTATGTGAGCCGTCAAGGTGTACAACTTCACTTCCAAAGCAATTTCAAGCAAAGATGTAAAATGTAACTTTGTTGCAGCTTGTGTGGCTAGACTACCTTTCTGTTCAAGAGCCAAGTGAGAAACGTAATATTGATCTAAAAAGCAAAAAGGATTCTGCAGAATCGCGAAACATGTTGCATAAAAAACAAGAAGACTGCTTTCAGAAATCGGTTCTATTTAACATTATGGCAGTCATAAAAAGCAGAATTATTGTTAAATCTTGTTTTTTCGTAAGAATTTTTTGTACCTTTTAATCCATTCTTTCATTCAGCTTGCTTACTTGGTGTTTCTTGGACTGTTCACCTACGTATTGTTGGGGAAGCTGGAGAAAACCCTTTCCAACACGGAGATAGTTGTTATTGTGTTTGTAATTTCTATGACAACTGAAGAAATAAGGCAGGCAAGTTACCATTCATGCATTTTTTAGGTTCTATTATTTAAATCATTTTGTTTGAATTAGCTACTGAAATACCTATACTCGTTAGTTGCCTTCTGAATTGGCAGGATAGGAGAAGCAAAATATTTTGAAGTTTCATTAGCAAAATATTCTCCTATATCTATACTAGTGTCTATGCGATGAACCAAGATTGCCAGACGTTTAGAAAGCCTCAGGAAACTGCCTTTAGATAAAAAAGAGTACACGAGTAAGAAACAGTGATTCGAATAAACATGCGATTTTTTGCTCATCGTAATTCATTTTAATCCTAGCCATAGCATAGGCCTTGTTACTCATTGCTATTCTGTGGCGGCATGAGTTTAGACTCTTTGACTTTTCAAAGAATGTTTTTCTTTTTAGGTCCTTAAATCCGACACTGGTCGACTTTACAAGAAGGTATATGAATGGTCTCGATCCAAGTGGAATTTGTGCGACGGGCTGGCCATATTTTTGTTCTATATTGGACTAGGTCTTCGCCTAAACCCATCAACAGTTAGCGCTGGTAGGGTGGTCCTAGCAGTCGATATTATGTTCTGGATTATAAGGCTCCTTGACATTTTTTCAGTCAATCAAAACCTTGGCCCGTATGTTGTCATCATCGGCAAAATGGTAAGTGCAAAAATTTATCATACACAATAATATATGTACCTTGAATACTCGAATTAATCCCCAAAGGACTTCTTCATTTGGGATGATTTTTGTTGGGGGCTTATTCGAAGATTGGGGCCTTGACCTCGATGGTCAAACGATCGGTGAATGTTGTATCGTTTGACCAGGGCTTTATTAGAACTCACCTTGACGAATCCTTGATGAGGAGGTCTTGTTAAAGTTATCTTGAAATCACCATAGTAGCCGCTCATTTTCAAGGCTTTTCACCTTTTTCAAGTCTGTTTTATCGATGCTGGTAAGAATCGCCAGATTGCCTCGTTTATTCTAGTTTTCGTTTTTCTGTTGCATGTCTGATTTATCATAGACTAAAATTATGTATTGTGATAATTTGCATATTTGGGTTCGTTCTTTTTCTATGGTTTTCAGCAATTTTCTACATCAACTCATTTAGTCAGGTTTTGTCAGGTCATCCAAAGTTGTGACAGCTTTCTTTTTTATTTGTCTTTGGATACCAAGTGCCCTTCGAGTTGTGTTAGTAAATAAATATATTTCCAGCGCAAGTATTTATGTTTTGTAACCTTCATATTTTACTAAATATTTCTACGTTTTCACAGACGATCGACCTTGCATATTTTCTGTTCATCATGGCCGTCTTCCTACTCGCTTATGGTGTTGCAAGGCAGACAATTCTGGAACCAAACAAACCTGTTTCTTGGAAATCAGTTGCGGAAATCTTCTTTGTGCCATACTTCCAGGTTTACGGGGAACTTTTCATTGACAAAGAGCACTTATACAGCAGTAAGTAAGATTACTGTTGATGTGTTTATTTAACCCCTGCGGATCAGACAGCTTTGAAGCGCATCTTTTAGATGAATGATGAGGCTTTGTGAGAGCTTTAATGCAATGTTGTAGTGAAAAAAACATTTACTGTTCTAAATTTTTGCTGTCTTTACCATGTCGTAAACCAGGCTTGTTCATTTTGAATAAGGTACGGTTGAAAATTGTCGATGCTGAGCACAATCAAAGATAATATACTAAGATACCATTGACAAACTAATATCTTAAAACTAGGAATAATATTTATCTAGGCCTCATCATTTTCATAAACAAAAGAGCCAGTTTGTTGATCATGTCCCTCTTAAGTCTATCAGGATGAGGCTAACGTAAAAGAAAAGGTCATTAAAAATCCCTGAAAGAGGGAGAATGTCCTTCTGCACCAGCTGCATGTTTTGTCTTGTGACCTTTTTCTCCCTCTTTCTACAAAACCAATATGTTTTGATTTTGCCAGGTTTTATTACACTAATTATATTTTGCAGACAACCTGACATACTTTGGGACGACGAAACACAACGATTACAGTGAACCTGCCGTTTCCCTGCTAATGGCCTTCTATCTACTCATCGCCAATATATTGCTGCTTAATCTCCTTATCGCCATTTTCAAGTGAGTCACAAGAGTATTTCACTTTTTTAGGCCTGATTTCGAGACAATCTTGTGATCTGTCATTAATATACATACCCTTGACCAAGGAAACTGCTTCTTCTGCCAGTTGATAGGCGAAAGAATACTCAATATGCTTTTGCTTTCTTTATCTAATAGTTACAGAGTATCACTTTTATATAGAGAGGATTATATAGGCTCTGGTATGTAGAACAGGACTTTTTTTAATTGGCAAATCAACATTTTCTACACTTTCAGCAAGGGCGAATGGCTTTCTGTTATTGCATCAAACTACCAGAATGTATTCAGTGGATGAAGAACTCGAAAATTCATGTTTTAATTTGCCGTAGTACTTTTGTATGTCATCGTCCACAGGCTTGCAGTTTCAAAACGCAATTCTACTGTACATATGTACTTTATGATATTCAAATACACCATTGCATGATGACTCTGTTGACTTACTTTACCAACATCAGTTTCGTAAAATTGTCAAAGGGCTCTTGTTATATCAACATCTAATATAGTTTCTAAAGTTTCTTTATACAAAGGGGGATGTTTTTTGTAATATTCACGGTTGCGATAGAGTAATATACAGTGGAAGTAGCTTATTAGTTTCTCGCAGACCTCAGTGCTGTCATGCTAAGGCATATTGAAGACCCATAACAACAGATATTGCGAAAACGCTCAATTATTTTGCAAAAAACTAGGGGGGGGGATGAAGCCTCCTTGGAGGATGTTTACTGTAAACTGTAATGCTCTGGCTAGCTCTTCAAAATTTTGCTGTGGAGCATTTAAAAATGCCGTATTCTTGCTTTCATTTCATTAGTTCCAAAATAAAAGTGCATCTTGAGTATTGGATGTTAGGAATAAAAAGGGAATACAAACGGTGTTTTTCTCGCTGTCTTAGACAGTGGGATCAGGGGAAATGATTTTACTACTAAGAAAAATAGTTTAAAATTTTTTTAATGATAGTTTCAATTTATATTGATGCTTCAAACTATGCTAGTTTTCTCGGGAAATGTAACAATCCATCTTAGCAATTTATCCTTTTTTGTCTCTATTTTCTATTTATTTTAGCCATTAAGCTTAGCGGAATAACTTTAGTGGAATGATAAATATGAAGAATATGACGTCATATCTGTTCTGTGTTTTGCAGCAATACATTTTCAAAAGTTCAAGTCAACTCAAATCAAATATGGAAGTTTCAACGATACCACTTAATATTGGAGTACGCTAGAAGGCCACCTTTAGTGCCCCCCTTTGTATTCCTTAATCACATGTTTTCAGTGCTCAGTTGGGCATATAATCAATGTCGAAGATCAGATTGTTGCGGTGGACATCAAAACGAATCCAGCTTCAAAACGGACAGGAAAATCAGTGAGCGATATTTTCCACTAACATCTCTCACAATTTCTATAGTTTAACTGTTGATGACCGAATTGCTTCAATCAGTTGATGACCGATTGATAATTAAACACATTTGAACAAATTAGCACATTCGTTCATTGATTCATTCTTTCATTAATTCGTTCATTGATTCGTTTATTCGTTCGTTCATTCATTTATTCATTCATTCATTAGTTCCGTTTTTCTTGATTCTTGTAAAAAAGGTCAAGAAAAATGGAGAAATTGAAGCTAGAATTTGCCACCATCCTATTTAATGTAAGTTTTTCCCATTGCCACATGACATGGGTTTCCGTAACTCTTGCAATTTTTGTCAACGTTTTCTTCAAAATCTTATATAGAATATGTTTGCAAATTAATTATAACTGATTTTTCTTTGTTTTTTTCTGTCTAGAGATTTACCCTAGTTCTGCTGAACTGGATGATTTAATGCAATTTGAAGGAAATTGTCTTGCTGATTTTCTTCACAAAAGAAAGAATGCATTTTTGAGCTCTAAAGAAGAGAAAGGTAGACTTGTACTAGAAAAGTGAGTGATATCTTCTTCTATGTTAACAATCCCATCGCTTATTCAGTTCTTATGCAGATATGACATCACAATATTGGTTAGCTGGACCTTCAAAGAGATGATGTTTACTTGGGAGTTCAAAATTCATAGATAATTATTGTCAAACTTTTTCCTTCTTAGTTTGATTGCAACTACTATTACAGCATGACAAACTCATTCACTTCCAAAAAATTGCGTGGCATGACTTTTTCATTCACTGCTCAAGCCCTACCACAACCTGACATCCCATTGACTGCCAAACACTAGCACAACCTGATTTTCTCATTGCCTGTCAAAGCACTATCACAATCTGGCATTCCTATTGCCTGCTACAGCATTAGCAAAATGTGACTTTTATCAAAGTTTATTTTTGTGGAAGCTGCTTCTGCTTTTAATTTTTTTCACTGGAGGATAAACTTGCTCATTTTAATATGAAGGATGAAAGGAAACCCGATGGGTGAGTTAGACTTAACATTGAGTTGAATATATGAACCTTTTTCTACTTTACGTACATAATTTACTTTTGATTTAGAATTGACAACATATCTTGGCGATTGGAGGAATTCAAACGAGAAACTTGGACAAGAGAGGAACGAATTGACACAAAAATGCTGAAAGTTCAACACAAATTAGAAGAATTTTCAAAAAGTCTTTCCAAAGCCTTGACTGTGTTAACTGATAAACAGAGTGGTATGGGTGACAAAGTGCGGTCTAACAGCATCCCAGCTAGTGGGATGCAGCATGTTCCCATGAAAAGCAGTGCACCAGCTGCTTCAGTCAACGGCTTAGGTAGAACCCCTCCAACAATGAGGCGGTTTCTTAGCCAGAACCCTTACATGCACCATCCTGCATATGACCAAACTCTTCAGTCAAAGAAGCTGCATGGAACTTTCGGAAATCATCATTGACGTCACCGTTAAGAGCAAAGCTTATTCAAGCATACTATAACAATGATGTTGATAATGTTGGGGAAGACTGTGTTGATGGGGCCCCTCCTCAGCCACAACTGGTGAGCTTATTCCATGCTATCTTTACCATGATATCACTTTTTGTCATGGTCTAATTTTTTGTTGCCTTTGTTTATTATCTTAGTATTTATTTTATTTTATTGAGCATCCAGATGGATATTCTAATCACTGTTTTACTGCTATTGTTCCTTTCTGTTTTTGTTGTCTAAGTGTTACTTTTATTAATCTAGAGCTCGTTGTTACTTGTAGCAAGTTTTGTGCAAGTACGTTCTTACGAATTGGATCAGAATAAAAAATTGAATAATTTTATGTCATGTAAATGGAATGCTTTAATACCAGCCCTATGAAAATCAAGTAGCTTTTCTTGTGCTAGCTTGCTGGCTGTCTGTATCAAAAGCACATAGAAATTGTAAATTGATATGCATCCATGTTTTCACTCAATTTCCAAGACAATGACTAGAAAACATGTATTCTAGACCAAACACTGATGTAAAATCTGTGCGTTCACCAAAAGAACCCTTCTGTTCTTCAGTTTAATACTAAAAATGATATAGTATTAATATATAGTAAAGTATATAGAAGTAATTGTATAGTGTTAATTTAGTAATTACATAGTATAGTATAGTAAATAGTAGTGAAATTATATAGCCGTTGATTAATCTATAACTGCTAAATATTGCGTGTGCATGTCTTTGAAGCAGGTAGATGAAGAAGGCACCCCAAAAGAAGAAGCAGTTAAAGAGACCGACAAAATATTTGCAGAAGATATGATTGACCAGGAGCTTGCTCCTGATGGGTTTGATTCAGTTGATGGCAATGATGCTATTTGTACCGGGTCACAGTCTCAGCCACATCCACTGTCTCATATACAGTCTCTGTCTCATTCACAACCTCAGCTGCATACAAAGGCACGGAAGTCACCATACCCTGCCTCAGGTGTGGCCCGATTTCCTGTGCCTGATTGCTTTGTTCATTGGGAGGTAAGCCTGCTTTTGCATAGTTGGAAGATTCCAGCAATTTTCTTCCTGCCTCCAACCTTCTACGTAAGGAGAACACCTCAACTCCAAATGAACTATAAAAAATTGTTACCAATAAAGAGATGTTTTACACTATGTTTCAACTTATCTTTAATTAATGGCTATTATCAACCATGTTTAACCTCTTTGCTAATGATCTCTTTCCGAGGAAGCGTACATGATCTCCTCCACTTTTTAGCAACACCTGGTGACTTACCAAATCACTCTTTACAGGCCTAAAAATTATGCTGTTGCAACAAAAATTGTGAAAATTTCATCAAACAATTTTCTGTTTTTGTTTTGATACTTGTTTTACTACTGTTTAACACTCACATCTCCCATGCATTGTCCACTATAAGCAATTTCTCCCTCTGTTTTCAGGTGGATTTTCCAGAATACAATCCACCAGATTACACTTCTGTGATGCTAAAGCTGTCTACCTCAATTGACAAAGATGACACAAGGCAAGTATTTCATTTTGTGACACACCTTCGACTGTGACTAAGCCTTTGACTATTATCTCGCTTTTGCCAAAGTAATTTCATCTCAAGTCTATAATTTTATCTAAGTCTATAATTTCATCTTAGTTTTTTTGAACATGATCCCTACAAATACTTAGTAGTCTTTGAGGGGTAATGATGTTTTGAATTGGGTTCATTACTAATGTTTATTTCATAGTGATAATTTCTTGTTTGCAGTGATATAAACTTCAATACATTGGATAACGGTGTGGACAGGAAAAGTTTCTTTGGGCTGTATGAAGTGAATGATGAAAGGCCAAGGTTTGATGTTAAGAATCATTCATTAGATTCATCTCAGCATAATTCCTCATCCTTAACAGATTAAAATGTTCCTTAGATTTTAGGCTACAAAGTCAGTGCTATGAGTTGAAGGGGATTTGGTGGGGATTTTGCCATCTTTTTTCTTGCAACTCTGGAATAACTCCCACAAATATAGAGAAGTTTACATGCTGGTAATCCTAAGCATGTGGTTTCTAAACACCTCCTAAACAAAACTTGAATTGCTGCCCTAAAATTTTTTTACTGGGGGCTTTGTCCATGACCCTCTGCCTCTGTACCCATTGCTCACTTTGCCAGGTGACATAGCTGTGCAAAGTACACTTAGCACTTAGCACTTGCATGACACTTTGCACTTGCGTGAAATGACACTTTGTACCTGACCTGCTAAACTCAATATTTTCATCGCCTCTCATTCTACTTCTGATATTTGCATGTCTTTCCACTCCAACAGAACATTTCATATTTCTGATTCTCTGATGACCTTTTTTATATTTCCTTAACAGAAAGTTAGAAACCACATGAAATTTGCTAGGATTTGCAATTTTGCTGACACCATCACTAGAATCCTGCCATTAAATCCATATTTTTCAAACTCTAATTTTGGAGCTGCCACTTTTTTATAATCGTCTTTCTTCACATAAGTGGACAAACAAAGTAACCTGATATCATGGGTATTTGATGTTATTGTCAGATGAAAATTTGGATTTTGATGTTGCTGCACAAAATGATGAAACATTTGTTTTCACTTGAACTTTCGAATCATTCTTTTCTCCAGCTCCTTTTATTCAAACTTCTTGGTGGCATAGGACGGTTAAGATTTTAGGCCCTCTTGAAGTCATTTCTAGAGACAGTTTGTTTTGTTTAAGCAGTTTCATTAAATTATTTAAATCATTAAATTGTTTCAAGCACTCAGTGTTCTCGTCTAAGAATTTGGGCTTTGGTTTGATAATTGACAAACATTTAACCTGTCGAAAGCCCATTCAATATGTTATCTTGTCAAAAAACCTAAACCTAAATTAAAGAAAGCATGCTGCATACAGTACATTACCTTGGTGCTCCAAAAGACTCTATGCTAAGGCCTCTTCTATTCAATATTGATTTTTATATTTATCTTATAACTGACTAGATTATGCCAAAACATACACTGAGTTCAAGTGGGTGTCTTCTCTCCTGAAAAAGTTCATGACAAGGTTCATGCAATAAATGTAGCTTTTCTGAAGAAAAATGTTGATTTTGCATTTACAAGTCAAAGTTCTCAATAATGTGTCATTTCTTCAAATTCTCAAGCAATGTCTTCTTCCCAGTGGCTATTAAGTTCTATGTTCTTTTTCACTATTTCAAATCAATGTGACGAGAAACATTATTTATGATAAACATACTAGATTATTTGTCTAGAAATCCATTTGGGAGAACTGGATTAACTGGCAGAGGTCTGTTGGGAAGATGGGGGCCAAATCATGCAACAGAAGCAATAGTTACAAGGTAGAAAATTTACTTTTCTCTGCATCGTCACCTATCACTTCGTTGACTTTGGCACCTTGGATATCACTCAAACAAAAGATTAAAGTGAAAGCAAATTCTAATTGATCTGTTAATGATACAAATTCAAGTTTTAACTGTAACTGTTTTTTTGAAATTTATGTTAAAGGAACTCTTTGTACATGAATCTTCTATTTTAGGTGGAAAAGAGGTCTGAAAGGAGAAATATTTACCAGAGGGAAATCATCATTGGAATTTTTGGGTCTGAAAAAGAATGATGTGGTAATTTTCCCTGGGGTATGTTTTCAGTTTATATATCATTATTATGTTATATTTTTTTAAAAGAATGATACAAAAGGAGCATTTGTGAGAAAGTGATTTAACTTTACAAGTAGTTGTTGATGGATTTGTAGATGTTTATTCAGAGTTTTAGATCTGAGCATAATCTCCCTAGACTAAAAAAGGCACTCTGCTCAGTTTGACAATATTTTTCAAAAGCTGTGATTTTAATTTCCTGGTGCTGCTGTTGAGATAAACCCCTAAGCACTACAATGCCTGTCAAAAGCTTTTTACTCGTTTTCACATGTTGGATTCTGACTACAATTTGGTGACTAATGAAGGTTGGAATGAAAACGTGTATCAGATATTTAGCAAAATGTTTTTTTTCTTTCCAACATTGTTTAAAAGGGAATCAAAATTTCTTTGCTTGAACTGGAAAAGGGGGACAAATATACATTAATAGTGATACAAACTAAGTGTTCTAACTAGTTTTGGCGGGCATTGTAGGTGGCATGCATCAATAGCCAATCTTGCTATTTCCCTGATATCTGTCTACCTCCTCATTTCAAAATGAAGGTTGATGTATGTGCAAGATCACAACACAAATACTGTCTGTCTAAGAGTTTCAGAAATGATTTCTGTACTATATACACAGATCATGTGCAACTCCTCACTGTGAGACTGCCGACAAATGTGTTTGTTTATGGTAAAATAAAAATGTTAATGATGCAAAATGGTTTGCATTTCATTCTTACATTTCATTTGCACTAAACAATTATAAAAGTTACCTTTGTTTGTAGGAAATCAATAAAGCTTCTGCAAAAGTCCCTGAAATAGTTCTTAAAGCCTTGGCAACAAGAAAAAAACAGAATGTGGATCAGCAGCCTTGGGAGATGTTTTCAGATACAGCTGAAGTGAGACAATAATTTTAGTTATTGGAGTTTTCTGCTTTTGCCAATTAAAAGACAATGCACTTCTAATAATTATTCATCTATAAGGTTTCTTTTGAACATACACAACATACATTTTCCATTCATATTGGCTTTATAGTTGTCCTGGCAAGGCTGGAAAATATATGCATGTTATGAATGGTCAATTATTTTTTTCTTGGATGCAGATAATCCTGCTTCACAGGAAAAATGCAAGGGAAACAAAATGTATGAATAAGCTCTAATTATGACAAAGGGATTTGGTAATAACAAGAGTTTTTTACATACAGGATTTGTTATACAATGAGAATTTGTATGGAGTTAGTCAGAAGCCAAGGAGTCAGACATTTATTTGTTATACCTGAAAATAAATTGTATCTGGGTTTCATTATACTGGGATTCCACTGTAGATTAGTCATATGATTATTTAAATTCTTTATTTAATCCGCAATTGCAACAAAATGTTAAGCCTTTTTGAAGTGGCATGAATTAATAGTACCAAAGAAAAATAAACATTTATAAACCTCTCTGAAAAACCCACAAAACCAATCATTAAGAATTTGCTCTCAAAATAAAAGAAGGCGTGTGTAATGTTGCTCTTTTGGAAAGCAGTAGGCATGCATGTTGCACCCTTTTCAATGAAAACCTGAAGTCTTATTGTGGTGCTGCACAATTTTTTCATTCTAACAATTATTTCCATTCACTTTTAGATTTCAATATACTTTGATGATACAAGAAATACTGACAATGCTTGGCTTGAAACAAAAGTTATCAACTATCATTTTGATTTTGAGATGGACACTGATTTCAAATTAGTGAGTCAATTTTGGGACGAATCTTCCTTGTTTATTATTTGTAAATATTTATTTGTATGTAATATACTCAATATATATATTTAATATACATATTTAAACATTGTAAAATATGTATATATGTATTTATACTTAATTATTTCTTATGTTAGATATTTTTTTTTTTTTTTTTTACTTTTGAACAATTTTAATTTGTAGTAGGCTTGAATTAGCTTTTATTTTTGTAGCTATTTTTATACACTTACTTTAAGTAAATAGATAAAATAATAATAAAATAATAGTTCATTACGGATAGTTATTCTAAATTGGTTGAAATCTTTGTCAAAACCCAAAACTGCAAAATTATTTTGTTGTTTCATAATTACTTTACTGTTTTGATTATCAACCAGTGAAATGTACTTGAGGTATTCATCATAACAGAGGTAATTTGACTTTCATTGAATGAAATTATGCTCGAAAGTATTTAATAGCAGGACACTAAACTAATGCTTAGTCATCTATTTTTGCATCCATTTATTTTTCAGGAGAATTCAAATTTATTCTGGATTGAATTGGACAGTGAAGTGTCAGTGACGGCAGAGCACAATGAGTGTTTAGCCAAAGTAGCAGAAAAAAGAGGAGCACATTTCTAAATACAGATATTTGAATACAGGTGAAAATTTTTTCATGATTGGGATTTGATGTTGAGTAGTTACTTGGTCAGTTTCAGTTTGCTTTATATTTTAAATCTATTTTTGTATTTTGAAACTATATTTATTTTATTTTTGTAATGCTTTGTAAACACTTATTAAGGAATAATTAGTATATTTGAATCATGACAAACATTGAGCAGATTGAAAATATTTTGCTACTTAGTTAAAAACAGATTTTGGCTTTTAATGTATTTGCTTTTTGTAATGGCTTTGGATGATTAATTTTTTTAAATTGAGTACAGTTGTAATTATTATTTGTATGATATAGGCCTATGTATGACAATTTCCATAGATGCTTGAAGCCTTGGGCTTTTGTCTATTAAATTTGGATAAAAATTAGAGGTGTACTCATTTTTAAATTTACTCATCAAAGTATATGGTGTCAAAGGTGGTTGAGACAAGCCTTCCTTGGCAGTTTTCAAGAAACTCCATCAACCCCTGCTACAAATATTACAAAATACAAATAATACAAATATTACAAAATACAAATAATACAAAAAATTTATATTTTTAGCTCTCAGTGTCATAAGGAATAGGTTTGTAGAATATGGTATTATAACTACCTGATGCATGGGACTATCCCGAAATATGAATGTAGAAAAGGTTGTCAATTGCCAAAAATCAGTTTAACTTTCAGTGAGGTTTATTGTAGAATATTAAATCTTCCTTGTAGAATGTTACATCTTAGAATCCTTGAGTACATCATTTTGTAATTGGATACAATAATTTTGAATTAGAATTTATTTCATGAAGCATATACTTGAGCAGATAACTTTGTAAAACAAATACATGAAAGATAAATATTATGTTTTGAGTAATTTGCAGAATAATTGAAATATACTGTCTCTGTTATGACACAAGGGGACATTAAAAATCATGATTATTTGACAACCCACTTTGCATGTACAGGTTTAGCACATTGCAGTTGACTACCCCTTTCCTCCATACGAGTATATTTGTTATCTTTTGCCTACAATTAAGTGGGAAAATTAAAATAACACAATATTACATAACCTATTGGAAGATTAATATCTCCCCTTGTTTTAATTCATTGTGAGCTTGTTTCAATTTTTTTAGAATGTATGTATGTTTCCCTTGAACCCCTTATTCCCCTTACTCCTTTTGTTAAACTTAGCTGTCCCCTTTCTGAGAGTATGGACTTATTGATGCTCTAGAATGTCGTTTAGCCAAATAATTTTACTTGCAGTCAGAATAACAATAATCTTCTGATGCCTGCTAAAATATTTTTATAAAGCTGTATTTAATTTTGTAACATTTATACACACACTTTTAACATTGGGTACTATTCTTTGAAATTCCTCTGAAGGTTTGAATTCAAGCAGCGAAAACTAACTATGTGGTATTTGAACAACACTCAAATTTCAGTTTCAAATTCTAGTCAAACCCAACAATTTCAAATAAAATATAAGAAGGTCATTAAGTTACCAAATTGAATTACATGTTTAATATAATTATGTGAATGATATTATTTTGTACAATTTGCAAACTTTTGCTTCTAAAACAAAAATCCATCCTTTATTTTGACACACTTCTTTCATTTCTTCTTTTCAACCTGCTAGAAATTAGTCTTCAGATTCTTCATAGTCTCTTCTTCTTTCTTCAGCTAAACTATTGATTGGGTCTTTATAACAGGCAGACATCAAATCACCTAACTTTCCAGTTCCTTGAGCTTCAGCTCCTGTCAAACTTTTCCCTGTATTACTCAAATCCATATCATCATTTGCATCTAAATTATCCTGAGTCCCAGAGTTTACAAAACCTTCACATTTTAAGTCTGTTTCAGTCATGGTGTCATTTTCTAAACTTCTTTCATTTATATGACAATGATCATCACTAAGTTTACCAATATCACTAATTTGTTCATTATGTGAAGTATTATCACTACCATCAGCTCTGTTCATAGAGAGGTTTGGATCTAATTCTTGAAGTGTTAAGATGTTCAGATCAAGACTTTTGTAAGCATCATCATTGGTACTAACCAATTCATTGTCGTGGGGCTCAAGACACAAATCAGAATCAGAATTTGTTTCATTACAGATGTTGTCATTGTCTCTATTTTCAATTTCACCCACCTCTCTAAAGGATGTATCAAGTACACTTTCCGTTCTCTGTGTGTTATTTTCAATTAGATCATCAACACTTGGTTTTTTGTCTGATTTGGCAGTTGATTCCATGACAACAACTTGTGAATATTCTGGCAAGTCAGTGTCATTTTTAACATTCAATGATTCTTTGCTTAAATCTTTATTCACATTGCCAGTGAAGTCTTTACACTGAAATGGATCTACTTCCATTGCCATCTTTTGTCTCTCCTTAAGATTTTCGATTGCTTCTCGAGTTGCTAAGAGAAGGGCAATAAAAATACACTACATTAGGGCACAATTACTTTCTGGGAAAGTAAACTCGAATGAATCTTGAAAAGTTATCTGCAAGAACCTTGCAAAGAACATAATGGGTTGCAAAAACTTTGGTAAGAAGGAAAACCACATGGTATGGTTAAGATTCAATTTTGGTAACAGTAATGGCTCATACTATTTACTTTAAAGAGAGAGGAAAACAAAAAAAACATTAATAACCCCATCTCTTAAAGACCCTGTAAAACTATAATGATTATCATCCAGGACATTTATTGGAGAAAATACAGAATATGTACTGAGAACAGAACTCAGCTCTTAGCTCAAATCCAATCTATTGAATTTTGCATAAAAGATTTAGAAAATTAATTTTGATTTAAAAGAAAACAGGAACCAACCTTCAAAGGCTTCAGGGTATCTTGTATTTAACTTTTCTTTTAATGTCCTGAAAAGAGATTAAGATATTGAGAAACCCAAACTTAGGTAAAATATCAAGAGAATCTTACTCAAAATAAAAATCAGCTGATTTTCCAGATAATAACAAATAGAAAATGAACATCAATTTTTTTATAGGCATATGCTTAAAACTCAATAGAAAATGAATTATGTAAAAAATTAGATCCTAATTTTCATGCATATAGCTAATCATTAGTAATCCTCCTTAATGCAGAGACATAAACCACCAATATCATTGACCCCTATATCTTACAACAAATAAAAATGGAATCATTAGAAATTACTGGCAAAAATTAAATAGGCAGCCAGACAAGAAATTACAAAGACAGGATAGAAATGTGATTCAATATCACTCTAGCTAGTTTCTGTGCAAAAAACCCTATTTTATTATAAGGCAAATTCACCAATCCAACAAACATCAAATTAAATATAGTCTAGCATGTGAAAGGATTTGAGCATGTAGACCATTGGGAATGACCCCAAATCATTGTTATAGTTCATACTGAGAAAACAACAAACATTAATCTGTCAGGCCTTGCACTAAGCAGAATTAAGGAGCTCCATAAAACGAGCTCCTAAGAAACTCAAGACGCTCTACTTTACAATTTTGTATCAAAATGCCGTTTGATGCAGCATCTCATTATTAAACTGATGCAAATTGATGTTAATTTGCATTTTTTTCAACGAAAACGAGTCAAACGATATGGTCCAAACAGAAACGATGCATTTTAAAATATCATAGCAATTTTCAAAGATTTAACTCCCAAAATTGTTTTTGAAAGTTTGTATCTAGGATGCATGGAAAGAAATTTTTTTATTCATAAAGGTATTCTTGTAGGCGTTGCCTTAGAAGGAACAGGTTATAAAATTGAGTCATCAAAATAACAGTGGTAAAAACTCTTACATAAATCTTATAAACCAAAATAATTTGGCTATTTGAGAAGTGTGTGTATGCTTTATCAACATTATTCTCAAACAACATTGTTTTGGTGCAATATCGTTTTACATTTTCAGCCACTCATTAAATCGCTCTCCATGGCTATATTTAGGTGCACTTTAGGTGACCTGTAACATATTTCTTGCTCCAAAGAAGTTGATGAAATGTCTTGTAAAGCAGATGCTAGTAAAACCTACCTAACTCTTTGAAAAATTTGGCTTAGGTCTTCTTTCAAAGAGCAGAGCAATGTTATGTGACTTTTGTAGCTTCTCTGTAAATCAGTGAAGGTTGATTCAGATAAATTATTAAACTGATGCAGCATCTCATTAGTCTCTTCGAATTTCCGTAATCTAAAAAAGGAAGCAAAACAGGTTAGAACAGGCAGGTTTGCAAATTAAGGGTCTCAAGACAATGGTGGTTGCAGCTTCAAAGCAGTTTTTAGGAATAAGGATGAATAGGCCTTATGGCACAAAAAAATTTAAACTTGGATTTCTGTAACTAAACACCAAATCTTTCTTCAATATCTGAGGACAGTTTAAAGATTTGTCATTTGGAACTAAATAAAGGCTTTACACCTCCTCTGTAATTTAAAAGCTGCAAACAAGAGAATAATCTAAACTAGTTTTCTATAGAAAAAAACTGGTGAATTTCTAAGGCTTATGGATTACGTAGTAGCTGCAACTGCAATGAACGCTTGACTATTATTATTCATTAAAAATCTAGTTTCAATATATATTATAAAAATGAGAAAGTTTGCAACGAGTTCCTCTTACGTTTGTCTTTGAGTAGCTGCGATCGTTTTGATGCTCTCTTGCGACACAATATTTGTCCAGGTTGTTTTGAAGTCTAGTTTTTTCTCTCTCACATTCAATTCATCTTCATTCAATATTTCACCGGTTGTCTCCTCTTTCGAAGATATACTGTACCCAAATCGTTTCATTTGAACATCTCGCCTCGGCCTAACTGAAGAAGATCTAGAAGGACCGCTAGCACAGTCTGAACTGGATCTGCCTCGTTCCTCTCTATCACCTGGCTCACTTCCTGACTTTGATACCTCGAGCAATGTTCTTCTTCGCCCATTAGTAGTGTTTCTTCGAACTATTCTGCTGCCCCCAGTACCAACAATCATTTTGACATTGTTGTGAGCAACCCTTCCTTGATGCTCGAACTGAACAGAAGTGCTTTGCGCCGGAAGAGGATTTGAGATGATTTGAAAACGAGGCCTAATGGCGCGAAATTTTCAAGCTAAAGCAGAAGTAGTGAATAGATGGTTTCGTCAAAAGTATCGACACTCGCTTCTTCTTTTTTTGGGGGGGTGGGCAAAGTCGCTGCATTTTTCATTTTTGAGGGTCAAGATCGCTGCTTTTGGATTCTGTGGCAACGATTTTCCGACAGGAAGGAAGATTCAGAAAGGTATTAGAAGCTTGAAATCCCAAATTTTCCGACAAGAATGCGAATGTAGTTCCCCCTAATTTCAGCCTCTGAATCACTGTTCTGATCTTTTCTATTTTAATCAATTTTCAGGCCAATTGTCAGGGTCATAGACAACATAGATGACAGGCGTGGCAGAATCTATACAATTTGCAAAACTTTAGTGACGTAATTGGATCTTAGCAATTTGCTAGACTGTTTAAAACGGACGGCTTTTTGAGAGACTTTGGTCCATACCTACGGAGTAAACGAAATAAAATTTACAAGGTGTACTGAAATCGAATCAATCAAAGAGAAACAGTAGAAAATTGGACATTAAAAAGGCCGATAACCAAAAACATACTTTTATTTATGCTACCTAAAGAGTTTTAAATAGACGATTCAAAAGCATTTTTTATGAACATGTTGTGATATAACATATATTATTGTAATATACTTTACCTTGACACAATTATAATATCATCGACTGATTGATTGAATTAATGCCGTTTCTTGAACGGAAATCTCAAGCTCGTAACTACAATTGTTCCCTAGGAGGGTCTTGTTTTCCCCCCGAAAATTGCAAAATCCTTTTTCCAACAAAATATCTCTTCAATTCCTGTTTTTCTTGAAAAAAGGTGCCACTCTTATAGCACTGTTCGTCTTACAGTAGTAAATACTACAAAAATTGTGAAAATACACTTCATTTACGTCATTCCTGCATTGAAAGAGTCTAGAGCTGGCTTAGTCATATTTAAAGAGTTCTTAGATCGAAAGTCACTAAGGAGCTAGCTTCCTTTCTTTAATTTTTTGAGTAGTTTTTGCTTTATTCAACTACATCTTGCTGCCACAGCTGTTGTTTTTAACCCTGTTTAAGAGCTGAATCACTAGAACTTACAAGCCCCCCCCCCCCCTGTTTTTTTGATAGCACTAAAACACTAATGTGCTCCTCCAACTTTGTAATGCCTTCAACGTCCTTGCCCACGT
This sequence comes from Rhopilema esculentum, assembly GCF_013076305.1. The sequence goes on from NW_027019384.1 coordinate 8,551,452, forward strand.
CACTCTCCTTAGTGTCAATATTGCCAATGGTGTCAATTTTACCAAACCCATGCACTCTAGCCAGAGCCGCGGAGAGGAATTTATGGGCCCCGGGTCAGGAAAAAAGTTGAATAGCAAAGCATGACTAAAGCAGACGCTTCTTGGGGGTATGGGGAATGCTCCCCAGAAATTTTTAAAAATGATGATTGCTTAAAATGCTCGGTTGGCTATTTTGGTTCCTAAAATTGCCATGGTAGCTGAACTACTCTGGTGGCAGTGGCGTAGATAGAGGGGGTCAGAGGGAGCAAAAGTTTTGTTATATTAAAATTTATGAAAATAATATTAATGCTTGTTAGATTTTTGTCGGAAAATCTAAGTTTCTCACCCCTCCTGTGAATTAGAAAGAAATAAAAAATAACAGGTTCAAGATGATACATTTTTAGTTATATAATTTACTGTTTATTCTGTTTCCTTCCATATCGCGCTGCTTCATTCTATCTAGTATCTCTCACTTCTTAAATACGATCGAAATAAAATGTACGCATCGAATATCATACTTACCATACTTGATCCATTGTTTGATCTAATTTGAGCATAGCTGATATCTTAACACCATGATGAATAAAAATGAAAATTTCTTAGAAATTCTAAAAGTTTTGAAAATGGAGAACGCTCAATTCGTTAACTAAATTGAACCACAACCGACATACTGTTGCAAATAGATGCGCATTTCTGTTTGTTGTCCTGTTGCAGTCACAGTTTTGGTAAAATTCAGAAGCTTTTGAACTTCTTTAGCCCAAGCTCACAAAGATGAGAAATTCTTAAAAAGAATATATTTAACACTCAGGCAGTCAACGACTTCATAGACTTTTGTCATTATTGTCTCTTACATAGTTTATGTTAATAGAGAGGCTGGGTTATCACTTAGAAATCTTTTTCAATTGAGTTATTATTGATAGATCCCTAAATTCAAGGGCACCCGGGTCAGTGATCCCCCCTGACCCCTCTCTCCTCTCTCCTGAATTTAGCCAATATCTCTTGATCTGTAATTATAGACTAGCCAACAACAGCTCCCGGCTGGAAAGTCTTTGAAAAACACTGATCTAAAAAGAACACTTATCTATAGAAAACCACTGATCTTGATCTAAGAAAGTACAGGTCTCAAAATTGTGCGATTACGGAATCGATATTGAGGCTGCTGCAAAACAAATTGGCGGGAACAAGGTAAACGAGACTGTTCCAAGCGGTGGGATTCATTTTTATGTCAGCGCTGTCTGTCTTACAGTATGTTCAATGTTCGGTGTATATAAGGACGAAAGTTAAACTACTTGCAGAATTTTCGGTCTTTTCAAGTTCTTATTCCAAGTTATCTATTTTCCCTCTGTGTTCTCACAAAATGCTAACATGCAACGGACCAACAGTACTGGCAAAGAAAGGGACCCAAAAAGGAGAAAGACCTCTAAAGGAAATGCAATACGAAGCTCAAATGTTGTTAAGATGTTTATCAATAAGAAGAAGAGTGAGAAAAAGTCCGAAAACGTTCCGTGTCCAGCTTGTAATACCTTTGTTCCCTTGAAAAGCATAAACGAACACTTGGATAAATACTGTGGACAAGAAGGGCAAGAAACGGTAATTGGAGAAACTCGTTTCAAACCAGAAAAAAGGAAACGTGAAAATATTATTGTAATTGATGATGATTGTGAAAGCGATGATAAATCAAACAATGAAAGCAAAGACTTTTGTAAAGAATCCAACTATAGCAAGAAAAATAGCACAAGCCCTGAAAATTTGGAAAATTTTAACGTTTTAATAAGATCAAATTTATTTAGTGAATCAGAAGGCATGGATAAAGAGCTCTTGGCATTTAGAAAAGGGCTGAACCCTTTTAGAGGCAAAGATGTTGTTGCGGAGGGAAAAACTAAAAATAGTGAGTCATGCAGCCACTCAGGGACACCTGACTCTAATAAATCTCATTGTAACAAGTCAAGTATGGTATTTGTTGATGATTCAAGTATGACTTCACTTGGTGATTGTGACAAAAGTGCCATCAGCAATTGCTCAGGTGATGTTTGTAAGTTAGAACCTGGTACAGAAAGCATCTCAAAGACATTAACTGCAAGCCAGCTGCAAATGAATACGAATGAAAATGATTTAGATGAGGGTGCTAACCAGGAACAGATGGCAGCCAGGCATAGTTTGGAAGAATCTAAAAGTGACAGTGACTTGCAAGCAGAAATGACAGAGAAAAGTTTTGAGCCATATTATTGGGAGAATTTTAACTTTGTTGTAGATTCAGTTTTAGATGAGACTACAAGCTTGGAACTATTTAGTTGTGAAGATACTGAGTTAATAAAAAAATTTAAATCAACAAGTCAGCTAGCACAGCAGTTGTACGTAAGACTGTTTCTCAGAAAGCATGGCTGGTTCAAGACAGACAAGATAAAATACCCTAAGATAGGGGAAGATTTGAAGCCAATGATCACAGAGCTGATAAACACAGGTATGGCTAATTTAATGTGTCTCATATCACAAATGATCAATGGTTAGATCTTAAAAGCAGAAGACTGTGCTCTGGTTCAGGTTCAGGTTCATTATATTTTAAATTCCACAACATACATTTCCACAAAATACTAAAATAAAAATACAGCAACATCATTCAGCAAAAATACAGCAAATATCAAACAATCATTATAAAAATAAGATATGGAACACAAATTATCTGTGGGATATGTATGTATGGGGAGTTATTAAAAAGAGGAACTCTCTCAATAGCAAAGCTAATTGAAGAGAGAGGCCCCTTATACATTAAGATATTTCAGCACTTCAAAGATATCAAAATAAATAATACCGAAAATGAAACTCCAATTTATGTAAGTAGAAAGTGAAAAACAGTGTGAAAATTTTTAAGGATTAGCTCTTGAAAGTAATTTATAATAAAACAAAATATTTATATCCACTTACTATGTGCCACGGTACAGTGGTTGAAAACACTGATTTGGAGAAGCTAAAACTCTGAAAATCACCATTCATACATGATTTAAAGAGAATTTAGACAATCTTAATAATGTATGAAAAAATAATTCACCCAGACAGCAGAAAGAAATTGTGAAGGCTATCAACATTTATTATCTTATATTAGAAGGAGTCGATATCCCCAATTGTTAATGACTACCCATGATTAAAAGTTGAGTATCAAGATTTGTGAAAGCTTGTCTGCTATTATTTTTGCCTATGTTAGATTGCTTTTGTAGTTTATGTATCTTTTCCATTAATTCATTTTTTGCAAAATCCTGCTTAGAACAACAAAAAGGTTTTTGTAGGTAGCTTTCATTGAGTACACATTTACATCTTTGCTTGATGCCTTCTTTGTAATTCATCAACATTTTGTCATATTCTGTTTTTATGTTCCATTTTACCATTATCTCCAGGATTTTTGGATGATAAAAGCACCCTGGAGGATCTAAATGAGATTCTTAACATCATGTCTGCTCCTGAAGTTCGTTCCCTAGCCCAGCTCTACCACTTGCTCAAGGATCGTAATGGAAAAAAGCTGTCCACAAAAGAGGAAATGATTATTGTAATTCTTAATCATGGAAATAACCAAAGAAGTGTGAAGTCATTTTTTGTGAAATCAAGTCATACTGTGAATACCATGAAAGCAGGCATGATTAAAAAGTAAGCTTTGTTTATTCTTAAATATTTTGCCATTTTGCCACTTTTTAAATCTTTCATTAACTAGCATGGTTGTAAAGGGAGAGGGAAGGGTTCAAGAGGGAACCGTTGTACTTGCATCCAAAGTAAAGAGGGCTTTTACAGGTCAACAAGACAGCAATACTAGTGCTGATTCTCTCAGTTATGACATATGAAAATGTTCTGTTTTGATTTTTGTTTTCGCAGGAACATAAAGAGACTTTATAGCTGATTTTTCAGTTTTTGCTCTGATTTCTTGCTCCATAGATCCAAATCCTTGCTTGGTGACTGTGTCAAAATCTCTGAAAAACCAAGAGAGTTATTTTCCCGATGCTTCTCACTTTTTACTTACATGAACTTCTACCTGTATGAAGATGGCAATACAAAGTCAAATCTTATGTAAGTAGTTTTTTTGTGTGGGTGTATGATAAACTGAGTACACTATGTAGTGGGTTGAGACGAACACGTACATCCATCTATAGGTGTATACTTATTTTTTTTAATTCAAGGGTTTCAGTTAAAAATAAAAGCCTGTAGACTCAAAGTGCTTCTTTAAAATCATCAAGAATTTTTCAGTGACTGAATCATGTTGTGTTTTTTGCACTGTTATTCTGTAATATATCATCAATCATAAAGTAAGCTTAAGTGTTTTCAGCATATTTAGGCATATAAGACAAATATTTAGGTATATGTAAACTTTCATGAAGATTGCCCATCTAGTTAAAGGTAAAGGTCGTGATTGAGGGGCAAATCACTCTAAGAAAATCTTGTACACCTTTTGTGAAAATCCTATTGCTTTATCTGAAAATCCCCAGAAATCTTTTTGTTTTAGGCAAAATCTCGTCTGATGTTTGCAAGAGTGAATCACCCCTCTGTTGTGCTCTTGGGGGGGGGCCTTGGCCCCCTCAAAAGTCTTAAGTGGCATAAGTGAAATACTTTTATTTTGTAAAATATGGCTGTTGTTATACTGGTTTATCAGGGTTGCCCCCCCCCCAAACAGAAAGTTGTATTTCGGTCTTTGCTTTGGTCATTGCCATTGATGAAGAGAAGAACCCTTATCATTGCCAAAAAGTTCTTTTCAGAACCGTTTTATTTGAATGAGTTTAATGATAATTTGTTTGTTCAGTTACAGAATTCTACAAATCAAGAAGGGAGAACTGATTTTTCCATCATACAAAATCACAAAATCAGCTACAGTATTCAAGAGTAGAGATGACGTCATCAATTACAATGAGGCGACTCAAACTCAAGAGGAATTTTATCTTGCAATGGAAGACAAAGACTTTGATAAAGCGCTAATACTTTATCAAAAGGCAAGAAAGGAAGTGGACAATATATTTTTGAAATTGCAATCTACTGATGGGTTAAAGGTAAGGATTTTTCACATTATTATTGATAAAAGTTGCTTTCCATAGTAGTGTGATTTCTTGAGATTTCTTGTCATTATTAATCAACTTATTAATGGAATATTTTGTGTTGTATCCAGAATTCTCAGAGAGTTAAAAATCCTCAATCGTCATTTTTATGAATTTTTTAAGCGATCCATTTTTCAGCTTAGTCAGTATTGTTTTTCCAAGAACTTTTATGATAGTAGCAAAATAGTTTTAGCCATTGTTGCACATTACAATTTAGGATAACATTCCATATTCCAGTTGTTTCCCCCAAAGCTTTTAGTATGATTAAAACAGGAATGTAATTTGTATTTGGCAGGGCGGCATGTTCCCCCTACTTTTATATCTGTCTACATTTGGTATTTTTCATTTGCGATTAGAATTTTTTTCCAAATTTCACTCTAAGCTATTTCCTCGAGATTCTCATGAACCCAAGGTCTATATCACGTTTTTTTATTCTTTGTTTTTTATTCTTGTGCCCTTATGACTTTGCAATGTTGAATGATGATCACCTGAAGACCAACATCTAGTCTTGCTTCAATTTATTGACAAAAATGTTGTGGAAACTACGACAGGAATGTTGTAGAAACTACGACGGGGAAGAGAAACTCGAAATTTTTAAGAAAGCGTGCCGTGCATAGCTTCATTAATTATAAGATGCGCAAAACGGGTACGAATTCTCAAACTGACTTTTCACTATAAATTGCTTGTTGTTTTCAAAGCGCTTGCAACCCTCCAACCCAAAGCCTTCATTAGTTACACAGGTGATATAGATGTAGCAAGCATTTCAAAAGCAGAGGGGGCACATGTAGGCAAAAAGTGCACCTCCGTGAGTTATCAATAAGTACTTTACCTCTGTTTCTGCTGATGTGTTACAGGTTAGAGTTAGCTGTAATTTATTGAGACTCGAAACTGACTCATGATCATAAGCTAATTACAGCAAAACACACTAAACAGAAGCAACATATATTAATATAGTAATGTTCTACAGTCCAGTCCTATTACAGATAGGGTGGGGGGTGGAGTGCCCCTTGAGCCTTCTGGTTCCTACATCTACATGTATGAATACTGATAAAGTTTATTTTGTGTTGCTTTGATAACCAGACTGGTGGCTCTTTAATAATATTTTTTTCTTAGATCAGGTCAACTGAGTTGCCTGTACATCTTCGCAAATTTTCACCAGAATGGATTTACTTCCGCATATGTTGCAAGTCGGTTGAAGCTTTAGAGAAAAAAGGCTGTTATGAGGAAGCAGTGAATTTAGCAAGGTTGATACTTCTGCAAAGCAAATATTGTCTACGATCAAGAGGGGCATTGTGGGAACGATTGGTTATCGACACTGAAAGATATCTTAAAGATCCGAGTCAGGTTGGTGTCACGTTTTAATTTTGATACAAATAATATTTATACGTTACGCTCGGGTACTATATGAATGACATGCAAATCATTCACTTCTGTTGGCCTTACGCATAGAAGCAATGTGTCCCTGCTTACCAAGCTGTCTTGACAATTTCTCAAACAGCTGTTTTCATCCTACGTTCAAGCCTGCAAGGCTATTATAATTTTTTTAAGATCTATTTTTTATAGCTAGAAATTTCTAATGCTTTATTCGTTTGGAAAAAATGAAAGAAGAAATTCCAGGGATTCTCTAAGATACAGAGTAGTTACACCATCAAAAATCTAGTCAAACTCTTCCTTTACTCAATTCCCCAAATATCCTAGAATTTACTCAACTATATAACCTTTGGATCTTGTAATATCACGGGGTCCCGCTATTAAAATTTCTTTAACGAACCTTTCACTATTACGAATAGGCAGTTTTAACTCTTAGAGCACTTCCTGTATAACGAACCCTTGGTATAACTCAACCACGCTATTACGACATTTGTTGTCTCTACGGAGCTGGCAATGACAGCATTCCACTATAATTTTTTGGCTGTCATATTTGTTACTAGCTTACTTAATCTTAGTTTTTTTGTGATTTTAACAGAGTAACAGAAATATAAAAAAAGAGCTCTCTAAGGGTATACTCAAGATGGTTTTTGCTGCAAAAGTTTCATCATTTTATCTGTATGCAGGCCTTTGAAAAATTCTTAAAGTTGTAGTCAATATTTCTTAGGCACTTGAATATATCAAGACAGCGATTGAAGATCCTTGGGTTCGAACAGGAGTCAGGCTGAGTCTTTTTCAAAAAGCAAAGCGGATCTGCATGGCATTAAAGAATAAACATTTGAAAGCGAGAATTTCTGAATTCGAGGCTGAGCAGCTTGATAATGTTAATGAGGTGTGGAAGAATTCTTTCTTGCTATTTTAAGCTGGATAGTATCTTTATGGTCAGGAATGTCTCCTTTAAAATTGAAATTAAAGTATTTGTTTTATATGAACTTTTTTCATTTTTTCCTACAGGAAATAGTGGATGGAGAACCAAAAAGTATTGACTAAAACTTACGTTATTATAACTTTCTTTTAAGAAATGCATTTATAGTGAAATAATCTGCTACGAAAGAAAGCCTGTTGTCTAATACACGAAATCCATTGCTAAGAAAAAACTGACTTTCTGAAACAGTTCTGTTTTTGTTCCTGTGGTATTATTGATGATAATTAGGCTCCAAACTCTTCAATTATCTTATAATTTCTGAAAGAAAACTTTACACAGAATCTTCGTCTACAACCCTTAGTTTGAATCTTCGTCTAAATACACATGTAAGTGAGAGGTCCTTGAGATGTTCCAGAAGATTCTTTTTCTCTCTCGATGCTTGTCCCACCTCACTCAATCTTTTCGTATTGAAAATCTTTCTTTATTAGCAGATATAATGTCATACCAAAGTTTAAGGTATCCATTGGGCTAGTTAAGCCCTCTTAGAAACCGAGAAATTATGGTTTCTATGATGATATCTGATTGATGTTTAGGGTTTTCACAACTAAGAAGAGTTTCAACAACATTAATTCTTCAAAACAAAACCCCATTCTAAAACCATAATCAAAAGGCTCCAACATAATTTTCGAAAAATTTTCATGATAATAATGGAGACTTTTCATTTTGAATTCCAGTGAAAACTACAATAACAAATCTCACTGTTACGTAGGTAGTTTGTAACTGGCTAGCCTGTTTTCACAAAATAAAACTATTACAATCGTAGTAATGAGAAGAAAACGAAACGTTAGCTTTGGCGAGTAGCTCTGGGTTAGTCCAAGTTTTGCTCCTACAGCAGAATATATAGTATGTGGTGCGAATGGTGATGCTTGAAAGTTTGAAGATGAGATAGCGTTTCTGTTGATGATCAATGGACAAAAAGTCACACATGTCGATGAAAGAGAAAAATAATTACATTATTTATACAGAAAGGTCTCATCACTAGAGTGTTTTTCAGAGAGGTACTGTTAGTGGATAACTCTTATACATTGCGACATAATTGTGATGTTAGCTTATTGTGATATAAAATTTGGGTTTTTTTTAGTTGACAATATCAGCACCAGTCTTCCTCGATACTTCATCCAGCAATCGAACGATTTTTCTAATGGAGGGCGGAGATAAGACGGGAAGACAGGAATATTCAGCCGTAGAAGAATACACCCTGTCTTATTTCAAAGAGCAAGGCTACCCTGAAGGAGTCCACGGCGAAGGAGCTCCGTACACATTTATCTTTACGTTGCTGTTTTGGGAAATCATTTTCATGGATTTTGAAGATGTTTTTCATGGACCATTTCAGGTAAATATTATCAAACGATCAAACTACCATTAGCATTGGCGCACAATATTATAATTTTACACATTTTAAGTAGCATCCCTACTTCCCTCTTGAAAATTATTGACTACAGTTTCAGAGCATTGCACTCGACGCTATTTTGGGGTAAGGGGATGCGGTTATTTCATCTACAATTGGAGGTTGTTAGTTTTTGCAAAGTGTCGTTTGACTACAGAGTTTTCAAAGGCAAAGAATGTAATATTTGGTGAAGATGGTTGGTCTGTGCAGAGTAAGAAATCCACTGCCCCTCAAACAATCGGCAGTAGATAGGTTTAGCCCTTGTCAGTGCTCATCGACACAGCTAGACTGCATGGGGGACAAAAGCTAACACTAGTCTGTCAGAGGCAATGTCATTGAGAGGTACTGTCAGAAGGAAAGAAGAATAGTACATTCTCAAAGACGCCAACGTTTTTTAAAAGAAAATCACCGCAAAGCAATGATGCTATGGGCTTTGTCAGACTGTAGCCATCCCACAGGGTCGCAGTAAATAGTGTAAAGTTGTGGGTCTGTCTTCCCTTGGTCTTTTAGTACGTCATACTAATAGCAATGGCTTGCAGCACAGAGCAAAGGGGAACAACACACATGCTTTGGAAGAAGAGATACTTTAGATTCGTTTTTTTATAAAACTAATTGTAACTAGAGATTCTGTAGGGGCTTTGGGTAGGGATTGTATTAAGTCACATTTTTTCAATCAATTTTCTAATCTAACAACCCACTCACCGGTTTTATTCACTTGACACCTTCCCATTGATAAACTCTTACCGAAAATTAAATATTCTGGATAATTGTAATGGTATTGACTGTCTTTCGAATTTGCAAGAGCAAATTCTGTGCATGTTTGAAGCTTGTTAGTAATCTTCTGTTTTGTGATAATAATTCTAATTTTATATTATTTTTGGCTACAGTTAGAAGTAGAAAGATGGGTAAGAGTCTTCCATTAAAATTTGAGCATACAGATTAAGATTTCTTTAATTTTTTGTATAATATGAGTTCGATTTTTCATTTGTGATTTACATTTCTTTACTTTCTTCCAGGGATGTCCGCTTGATTTCTATACAGATAATTTCTATGAAGCAAGAAAAGACCAAATTGATATAAAATTGCAGGAATTACGAAACTGTACAAAAGAAGTAAATATAATGTTTGCTGTTATTTTTTAAGTAGATTACATTATCTGCGAATCGTTGAGTTGTTTAATTATTAATTTATGGTTATTTATAATAATTATTAATGGTTAAGCTACGATGTCAATTTATGTAAAAATTGACTTGAAACGGATATTCGAATAGTTCATGCTATGCTACAATCTTGGCAAAAAATAGCTGAGACTTTTTTTCAAAAAGTGAAGTCACATGTCTTTTTATTATATAACATGCTCTGGTTAACCACACCCCCTTCCCCCCGATGTCAATGTTGGGTTTTATGATTGCGGTATAGCTGGGCATGAACGCGAGCAGAATTACTCTCATCACAACATTGGGGGACGGGGGCAGGATGATTTGAAACTAGCTCAATTTTCTGCGAGTGTCTCAGCATTTTTTGCCAGGGGTGTAGGCTTGTTTGAAACGTAATGTCAGCAATGGACCTACTTCTGTATTTTGTGTTGTGTTTCACCAGTCTATTCGTAGAATTAGGTATAACTCCTTTTTATATCTACTTCTGACTCTCTTTATTTTTTTTACTTCCGTTTATACTTCTGTATACAAACTAGTTGAGATTGTTTTATTTGTTTTTTCATTGAAGGAGCTGGCAGCAAAAGTAGAAGAATCTTGGTCAAAACACGAAGGACAAGTCTGTGTTGCATCAAACTGGAGTTTGTTCAATAGTTTACAACAAGTTCAGGTATCTTCATTTTAGTGGCCATTTTGATGATTAACCTTCCTTATTTTCTTTATTAATTGAAAAAGGGCTAATAGTCAAACAAATTTTTTTGCACGTTGCTTCTTGTAAACAGTTTTCTTGTGAAAAAATATTTATTTACCACCCTTCTTGAAGAGCTTGTTTACCTAGAATCCTCTAATTGATAAAATAGTCTTTTGCTTTATTATCAAGTTTTTCCTTAGCTGAATTTCATTTATGAAATGTTGGTTTCCCTTTTCAACTTAGCCTCTAATCTGCTATCTTCAGCCTTTTCATTAATGTTCTTTAACTTCCTGCCACCTTTAAAAATTGAATCACACTGTTGCTTTAAAATACCTGTTTCATAATTCTGGAAAAAACTGTACTAGCCATCAAGTTTGATTAAAAATATCTGTGCAAGTGTTATGGTCTACGTCACCTAGAAAGCTGTGAAAAGGTATTAAGATAAACGCAAAACACATACAGAATAACGTGCATTTTAAACCATCATCTGTATCTGTTTACATGTATCAAATTTACCTCAAATACAGACAATTTCACAACTTTTTATTTTTGTAGCAATACTCATAAACTCACTTGTTCTAGTTTCATTTGATTTCAGATGCTTATTTGGTTGTAGCGATATTTCCAATATTATTTTTAAGGGTTTGGTTTCTTGCTTAAGTGGTCAAATAGTCGCTGGTATTTGTGAAATATTTTGCAAAGACTACAGAAATCGGTGTAGTGGAATGCCTGACCTTCTCGTTTGGAACCCAGAAACACTGAAATGCAAAGTAAGTGCTTGCAAATCTCACCTGACCTGCAGATAGAACGTTTCATACCGTATTTTATCTGTTTTCTTAAATTCAATACAGAAATCAATCCATGCTGAAATTAAAACTTTTCTTTGAATCGATCACCTTGTTAGTTTAAAAAGAATCCAATTAAAGATCATAGAAAAGAAACAAGCTGTAATTTATCAAGCCTTGACTGACATCTCAAATGCTATTTTCAATTTAGCTTCCCTTCTTCTCTTCGTTTTGGGATATATCCGCCAGATTCTTAAATTCCCTATCTCTTGGCTGGGGAGGCTTAACCATCCAGACTCTCTATGTGCTTTATTGTATTATATAGATTGCTGTGGGGGGGGGGGGAAGGGGGGGTCATTGCTATGTTATGCATTTTGTATACATACATACTTCCATCTTTTTATGAAATGATGTGGATTTATATTGATATTTTGTTGTTGTCACCCGTAGGCCGTCGAAGTTAAGGGGCCTGGGGACCGGTTGTCAAACAAACAAATTATCTGGTTGAATGTGCTGACATCTCTTGGTATGGATGCTGGAGTTTGCTATGTCAAAGGTGATCATTATCATAATCCACAGTCTTTCATAAGCAGAGGAAACCTTAAATATGATTCGTCTTATATTTCTTTTAAAAAATGTCTGTGTTTTTGTTTTTCATTGTTTGGCTTGAGTTTCTGTTCTATGTAGTTTGCAAACATCGCGGAGTGAATCATCCTTGATTAGCAATCAACATTAAATGCAGCCTCTCCTCCCTTAACTTTACAAAACAAATTGACAACCAAGCGGTTCAAGAAGATCACAGAATATCTGGCAGCAGGTTTGCAAACAAAAAGGAAGCAGGCCCCTTGATTTTTGTCGCTACTGCGCCTTTCGAATTCAGTATGTCAGAATTGGTTATGCGTGTAGCATTGTTTATCTGCGAGGGTGCATAGATTATAGGTTAAATATCTGTTCATTATACTATCCATCGCTTTTTGAGGTAACAGCTGGCATGAATTACGTCATCTGGCAGACGGTAGTTAGATTGCGTGGAGTTAGTTATCTTTCTTTTGATTTTTGCGGTGAAAGCTCTGATTTCTCATTGGTAGATTTCTCTTAATCTGCAGGTGTTGGTGGCAAGAGGAGAAGGTTGTCCAAAGATTAATTTCGCTTGCAAGGTATGATCTTACGTCAGTTCACAAAGCAGCTATGAGGTTGGCATTAATCATAGAATGATTGACACGGTCAATATTATTGCTAGTAATTGCCTCGCCCTAGCTTTGTTTTTTAAATCACAGCTGTAATTTTAAAATTTTAGTTATTAAATACCTGCTATTTCATGATTGCTGTTTATAGCTTTATTTCCAATTGCCTTGAAACAATTTATTTCCTAAACGCTACCTCGTCCACATCGGCAGACGTCATTGCAATTTCTTAGGACAGGGTAGGGGCGTCATCAGTCTGAGAAAACTGGGGGTTGGCAAAAAATTCTCGACCACGCCTTTGAAGTATTTTTTACTTTTTTAGAAATTTTTGTAAAGGGAACTTTCGTAAGCAGTATTCTTCGTAACATGGGTTTTTTGAAAGAACGAAAATTGAGATCGAACTTCACAAGGTTTTTCAACAGATTTCAAGAAAATAGATAATCGACATCGGGGAAAACTGGGGTGCGCATGTCCACCCTAGTCCTCCCCGGGGCGACGCCACTGGAACAGGGGTTAATCTTGTTTGCTAATAAAGCTACATATTTATTTCACATGGTTATACCAACATTGACGTGTAAGCTCACTCCAAACAAACATCTTGGCTGGAGTTAGGGATGCAATTTGTGAAAGCAGAAATGCTTAATTTAATTATATATATTCTCCTCTACCCAGATCCTATCCCATGTTAACAACTCTTTTGATGACTATTTGCATTGGGCTCAAAAAAGGGCTTTTTCGGTTCATCGGGACTTCTTCAGAAGCTCGCTTTTCGATCGTCTTTTAAATCATATCTCCAAAAACGGTATCCTTGGCCTACTTCTGCTGAGTCGTGAACTCATTTATTGTGACTATGAAAAGTAACTACTAGATGATGATAAAGCCAATTTAGCTGACTCAAAGGGAAATGTTTAAGCTTCTTGCATATTTTCAACTTTATGCTGTGTACCTGCTCATGGTAGGAGCTAAATCAGCGGACTGCCTATGCATTCGCTGTATGGGCTATTGGCATTGCCAAAAAAGATGTTTTTACATTGACGCCAAAATCTTCAAAATTCATTTTTAGTCTATATTCAGTTTACTCCAAACGATGCATAGCTTGCATAAATCTAAATTTCAAACATCAACTCTTCACACCCCTAATAATTTGTGTCATCCACAAAAAACATTTTTTGATACCACGTGGATTGATGTCATGTTCTATAAGGATACCTGATCAATATTTTCTACAACTTGGCCATAAGTGCTAAATGCAGTTTAATGTGACATCATAAGTATAATGTATATGTGTAACTGCTTCATTTACAGATGAGAACTCTCCAAGTTCTGTATAAAAATAATTGTCCTTCGTATTGATAACGCCTGGCCTAAAGTTCTTTCCATGTCGTCAGCTTTGCGTTGTCTCACTATTGTGTGCATCAGTTGCTTCCTCCTCCTCCTCAGTATCTACTCTAGCATTTTTCTTGTTTGCTTTATTTATAGAACTCATAACTATGGAAATTCGCTTGTTCATTCTCCTCCAACTAACCCAATATTCAGATGTATACGTCACAACCGTTAGTGCTATACAGCCAATAAGGAACCAGAAGAGGCCTAATCCGAGCCCGGTCATAGAAACAGCTAGAACCGAGGCCGGAATGTGTTCTGATATCAAGCCAATGTAAGCAGCCGCCAAAAACTGGAAAATGAAAGTGATGTAGACGAGAATCGTGACAATAATTAGGAACACGTCTTCCCCCTCCATTCTGCTGAACTGTATCTGCAAAATAAAGATAAAACTTTCCAATACTGCTCTGCTTTTTTCATTTTGAAACCATTTTAACAAATTTCTGAGTATTTTTATAAATTCACAAAATTATAAACGATACAAAATTAGAATTTATCTTTGGTTAGCAAAGAAAATTGTAAACGGTTAAATGAAATTTTCTTTCTTGCCAATTTCTAAAGGACTCATGTAATGGTTACTCCACCTTGAATCGTTTTAATTCCATTCATTGCTGTGCAAATATCTACAGATTTTCATACACTAACTTTAATGGTTATAATTTTACTTTTAAATCATTCATATCATGACTCTTTCGTTTTCAGATTCTAGGTAGATCATAAATTGAATTTTAAAGATTATGATCTAAAAGTATCTACTATTTCGTAGCATGGAGATAGCATTTCATAGCAACAGTCTCTCGCATTCATGGCTTAAATTAGCCTTCTTACGTTTTGGATTTGGCTATAAAGATCATTTTTGTATTTTTCATATTAAATGAGATATTATTCAAAATTTCGGCTTTGTACCCTTCAGTTAAAATGAGACTACATTTAGAAAAAAGAGATTTGAAAACCTTACTTTTGTTATTGATTTATATTTCTTTTTGGTGATAAATTCATATTTGCACAAGTCGCAAGTGCTTTGTTTCCTTGTAGTCAGCCATTGTTCTAGACACGAACGATGCACATAGGCCAAAGACCCAGAACACCAACAAGGGCTTATTAGAGGCTCCTTCACAATCCATCCCAATGCACCTCCAAAGCAGTAACGACATTTCATTTCGTTTGATTCACTAAAGCAGCTTTCTACGTCAACGCTACTATTTATGCGTAAGATGTTGGGCTCTCGTTCTGGAGTTGCCTCCTGTCGACTGACATTTGACTCGCCCCTGTCAGTTGATGGGTATTGCTTCAGTCTTGGGCTATGCGCCGTCTGCTGAATCCGGCTGTCGCTTGACGACTGAATTGTGTATTCGAAGTTCGAAGGCCTAAGAAAATGTCCGAAGTTCGTTGAGCATGATGGCGTTACTATATCTGCTGATCTATTCAGCCGGATTCGATCCGGTGATTGGCATATTGCAAGTCTGTTTAATGGTCGATGTATCAGCGGTCTCGAAACCTCATTAAAGGTTGAAACATTTTCCATTGTCTCTTCGTCGTTCACAGAATCCCAGTTGTCTGTCTTGTAAAATATGGAATGTGATACTCTAGAAAACAAGGTGATTTATCGATTCTATTGTTTGATTTTACCTGACGTCACAATCAAGAGCTAGTGAAGACGATTTTAAACTGAGAAAGGTTTTTGAGACAATGATAAGAACTGAACTGATTTAAAACTTATTTTAGCGCAGTTATTAAGATTTGGAGATTATATTCGAGTTTAAAGAAAAATAAGAGCAAAAACTAAGTGTAAGGGTTATTTTAAATAGGCTTGTCTTTAACTTGCACTTTTCGAAGCAAATTCACGATGTTTTTATATTCACCATTATTCAAGCATCCCTGATAAACCACTGTATTAGAAATGACCAGGGCTAATTTGGCTTTAAACATACTGTACACATGTCTTGCGTTTTGCAATAACCCCCTTTATTTTGCCAAATGCATTGTTTTCTCTCCGTTCTGCAGTTGGTTTTGGGTTTACTCTTTCTGTGATGCAATCAACGCTGATCTCAAGCGATGACTCATATATTATAAGAAGAACGGTTAACATTCCTAAATAAATTGGGGCTGTCCGAATGAAAGCAGCTGCTATGTGAAACATGAAAGGTCTTGATTGAATATTTCTGGTGACAATGGTGGGATGTGAAGTTTCATTTGCGCCCACTTCCCTTTACTCCATCCTGTGACATAATTGAGATAAAAAACCTTTTTTAATCTGTAAGTTATTTAGATAATAAAAACTACATTGAAATAGATATGAGCGGCAGCTTTATGATGTGTTTTATGAAAATTAATTGATTTCTGTAATGTATTTTATTAACCTTCAATGTATTGGATTCCGCCTTGCAAACCGTCACTGTTTCTATCTTCTTTTACGAAATAAAGAAGATATGGTTTGAAAAAATAAAGGTTTACGCGTGGCCTATACAATGCTTAACTTGTTATATTTGAATAAAATGTTAGGAAATTCGGATCTGTGAATGCATCTGTTGGTTTATTTTGATATCGCCCAACTGATTGGAAAGTTTCGCGTGAATCGTGATAAGGTGCAATGCAAAATGATTCGATATCAATTTAACATTCAGCTTTTATCAAAACGCAAGATAAATGCATGTTAGGAGATAAATAGAACTGGTTGCTGACAAGTTCAATCTTCTTGTTCAATTCTGTTTGTTTCCAATTTTGATAATCCGTTCATTAGCGGCAAAATATTTGATTTGCCGCCTTTTGTTCCGTTGCAAGTGATTTTGAGTTCATTAATACCGACCGCATGTTGTTTGCAATCAGTTTAAAAAGTGCATTAACTCCAAATGTCCTGTCAACTTAAATTTTATTCAGTTTATGGCATTGTGAGCCTATTAGCAGCTCAAATTGTGATAACAAGGTATTAGTAAAATCCTTCGCACGAATTCTTAATGCCGTTGATTATTTTATAGACCATTTGTATTCGAGAAAGGCAATAATATGATAATTTTCGTGTTTGTAGTCATCACAAAAGAAAGAAGATGAAATATTCACGTAGAGCACAGGCGGCTGTCAAGGCGTCCTTTAGTTTTGCTGCTTTCGTTTGTGACGTCCTCCGTGGTTCGTTGTTCTTATTTTTTCATTATTTGTTTTTATTTCTGTGTTTCACCAGATTTTTGTCATTGAGAAAGTGTAATTTTTCTTAATTCTCTTTTTATCAATCGAAATTGCTTATCATTATATGAATCTACTTATGAAACTAATTTAAAATTTATTTGATAGGCCTGTTGATGATTGTTTAGGCTATTAATTGTTTCATTAGAAAGGTTGACTCTCATGACTTCACCACGGACTTTTGTCCACCCTGAGTATACACAATTATATTCATATGTATGTAAATATATACACCTCCATAGCTGCTTCTGTGATACGGAAAATTTTGTCTTAGTAAATACGTTTATCGATTGTTTACTTTCTCAAATGTTTCTTCACCCTAAACTCGTGGTCTTCTGGTCAGTTTGCCATGGTTTCACACACAACATTTTGTGACAACATTTTGTGGTGTAGCTTAGCTCTGACAATCATTGGTTCTTTACACAACCACCCCCGTTATTAAAGAATAATTCTTAAAGCAATGGTTAATGGCTGATAAGAAAAAGGATGCATTTTGTAATCAGCTGTCTCGCCTTGTCTGAGAATATGTTGTATTCATGTTTTCTGTATATGTTATGACTTCTGACGTTTTGAAGTTTGAGTCGCTCGTTAAATTTGTAGTTGGCCTAGTGGCGGCACATGAATTCATTGCCGGTCCTGAGATTAAGATCAAACTTTTATTACTGAAAGGAAATAGGTGCATGATAGTGTTGTGGTTGAAACAAAAAACATAGTGAGAAACTACTGACCCACAAGTGCGTCCAGATCGTCTTTCTTTGAAGTCATCAGAACTGGAGACATCCTGGCAACTTGCGGAGTTCAACTGTACTGCATTGGAAGCCTTCTTTAGCAGATATCGACCATAATACTCGGCAGATCTTGAAGAAACATCCTGAGTATTCCTGAACATGCTTCACAACTGGTTGTCAGGGCTGTTCTTAGAGCTTATTTTGCACATGGCAGGTCATTAATAATTCATCGTTCTATATCTTTTCAAAAGAAACAGGGGGTGAAAAGAATTTATCAAAACCTGTAGCCAACTATTGCATTTTACTGACAAACAATGCAACATGAAACCTTAGGCTGGCGACCTGGTAGCGCTAAAAATGGCGGCATCTCTGTAGTAATGACGTATTCATACAAAGATTGAAGATTATGTTTTTAACGAAGTTCTGTACCCAGAAAACATCGCTGTTAAAAAGGAAAGCGTCCTTAAAATTGATGTTTGTGCTTCCTCAAACCGCTTATTTGTGGTTAGTATATAATAAGAATCCGAAGTTTTGAAAGCGTGAAAATCTTGGGATTCCTTACATAGCCTTTTAAACGAGATGGAAAATTGCCGCTCATGCTCTGATGGTGTTTTTTTGTCTAAGGCAATAGCATTATCAGCCCCTTTAAGAGGAGCAATTTCTTAACCCTAAAGCTGAAGTCCCTTATTATGGAAATGGCTTTGGATCCTGGAGACAAGCCTGAAAATGACAAAAAACCCGTTGTATTCTTTCGATGATAACATTTCAAAGACGGATTGATCATGCCAGTAGGAAAAGTGCATGGCTTGATAGCAGCTGAAGCACTCACAAGCCCATGACCTTCCATACAGACCATAACACTAATTATATCCTATTGTCTGCATAAATTCTTCCTTTCATGTATAGATTATCATTTTCATGTTATATTCAAATGTTTCAGACTTGTTGGGCTTCTCTCGCCTAGGCGTTGTTTGAAAATTCATTACTTTCTTTCCAGAACACATGTCATGTTAAAAGCTTCGCCACAGAATTGCACTTCTAGCTAGTGGATGCCATGATAAATAAAATATAAAACGGGGAAAAAACAGTGAATTGAGTCTCGTTTGTTTTCAGTTTTAAATTGCCACCAAATTGCAACCAACGTCGTAGGAGCAGCAGAAGCGAGTTTCTTAAAGAACAGGGTCCTCATTAGCAGATTATCCTGTCTGAGTAGGAGTATCCTGCTGGCTCAATAGGAGAGTTGTGTCACCAATTGTACATTTCAAGCTATGTCCTTTCAGTCAGGGAAGTTTAGTAGGTGGCCTGTATAGGCACTCGCTAGGGATCTTGGACTTAGACATATGTTACAATCAAAGCACGTCGTTTGAACAGAATCGTTCACAGTGCTTTCAATGTGTATGTTTCTTTAATGGAGTACAAATGTTCACGAGGTGGTTAGAAGTTACAAGTGGCTGAGTCAGGGAGGAGTGATTCGTAAGGAGTTCCATGGGTTTTGGAGCCTTTGTTGATGTATGATTCTCTAAGGCTTTGGGTAAAAGGGAAGAATGTCTAAGGACTAGCGCTTCTAAGGCCTAATAATATCTACCTTGTTGTTTACCAAGCCAAATTGTATGCAACCATCACTTAACGGGACGAGAGATCGATAAATGCCTGTTTTTAGAACTACACTCTTTTTTTCTATAAGAACCAGTAAATTTGAGTTCAGGCTGATTGTTCTTAATTTTTCCGAAAATCTGAGGCTGGATTGTTCTTAAATTGTTTTTTTTTTGAATTTATAGGGTATAAGCAGTGCGATTTCTAGCTTTTCGTTCTGGGGAGGTGTTCAGGCCTCTTTTGCCAACAAAGTGTGTAGAGACAAACTTAATTTGCCGCCTTGTTTTAATATTCACCGAAAAAGCACCCACACATGGCTGAAAATCCTCGTTTTTGAGATAAAACGTTGTTCAAAATTTCATTTTACAGTAGCACAGCCTCAGCTTGTTCTTAATTTGTTCTTGAATTTTGACCCATTTTGAGGCTCGTGTTCTTATAAAATTGTTCTTATAAAAAAAGAGTGTATTCCGCTAAGTTGTATCATGCAAAAGATCGAATTGACTTATCGCAGGCGATATGCGTCCGCACCTCTCAACCCAATTGGGTACGCCAATGATGGACCGTAGCTGAATATCAGCTAAGATGAACGAATTGAAAGTGTGACGTTTCCAATGAATTTATGCATCGAAGCCAGGCAGAACCATCATGTTGTCCCTGAATTTGGGACAAAATCAGTCCACCTTTCCCATAACACCGCTTCTTGTTAAACTTGACAACATACTTTTCCTCCTGATGCTGTGACAAACCATGATCCAAATATGTTTTTCTTTTGTCTCGGTAATTCCGGTTGACTTTTTTTTCTTGTATCATTTCTGCTGCAGGAATCCGTCTTTGTTGCTCGCTATTTTAATTATTCATAGAGATTTTCCATTCGAACAAAATAACCTCGATACTCTTTTGGATTATAGCAAAATATACGTAGCCAACTTGGCTTGTTCATGAATGATTGATAAGAAGGATTTTTCTCGTCATTCGCAATGAACTGAATCAGATATTTGGTCGCCCTAACTCGTAGACCAATAGCCTTGTCTCTAGGATCTATCTAGACTAGATAAAGAGTTCTTATCAATTTCATGTACGCATGACGTAACTATACATAGGAAAGTGTATAGCGGCTATGAGACTTGATTTTGAAATTGTAACAACGATAAATTTGAGTAAGAAACCTAGGACTTATTGAAATGTGACGAATAAACATAAATATGGTCTGGCAGCAGCAAAGAGTGAGAACACCGATTCCAACGATTTTTCCAAGAAGCATCTTTTTCTTAGAAACATCTTTTTTTTAGTAACATCTTTTAAGTTCTATAAGGAACCACTTATTGAATTAATTCTGGTAGATATAAGCCTTCTTGGTAAGCCCTCTTCTTCTCTGTAAGGGCCAATTTCATGACGACTGGTCTGCCCTGCCTTATCCCTAAAACATACCATTTCAAAAATTAATCCCAATTTGCACGAAGGAATCAGTGTTAATGTTGCAATGGTGTCGTTTATTAATTTTCAAAAGGACATGGGTGTGCACAGGGTATAACTTGATTAATCTCGTTAAGGTCAAAGCTTCGTTACAGACGCTAACCACATGTACGAAATGGTGCCAGATTCTTCAAAATGTTATTGAATTACCTTGAATTATTGAGGAAAATATTTAACTAAATTAATGTCTATCTACATTTTTGAACTCTTTAGACGATTGCTTTTTCTCTGGCTCAAACAAAAAACAATCATTGCTATGGTCAGAATTACTACCCGTTGTTGAATAAAGGTGTCCGTTGTCTAGATGTTGCTTGTACAAGGTGCTAATCACAGGAAAGAAATTTAACACATAATTTGTTGTCTTAGGCCCCGTTAACACGAGCGCGGGTTTGATGCTACCCGCCTTAGAGGGCCAATCCGTCTACGGTAAAATCTCATCAAACGTTTACACGATAACAGCAGCTAACCCGGGTCAACCCGCCTTGCCGGGTAGCCTTTCTCGACAGTAAAGTTGGCTTGTTGAGACGGGCTGCCTTCTTCTGAAGTTTTCTCATGTGAAGTCTGGTCATCTAAACCGTGGGTTGTGTAAAGACTTCGAAGTAGCCAATTTTGGGTCATTTCTACACTTGAACTAACAAATGAAACTGACCCGGGTGATGTCAACCCGCTAAAGGAACCAGCTGAACCGGACTCGTGTAAAAGTAAATTTTTTTTCTGCAGCTTGTTGACCTGACCCGGAGTGGAATCTAGCCTAGGCACGTGCAAACAGGGCCATATGCTTGCCATGTTTTTGCCTTCCCATGCTATTTTCAAATTAATTGTCCGTTTTTTGAAGTTGCCCGGTGTTTAGAGTTGTCCGTTGTTTCAGGAATCAGCTTTTGGTGGTCTACAGACCTATAACCCAACAATTACAAGAATAATGTCTTGATAGTGTATTGAGTAAATTCGTATTTCTTGGTTCGAATAGCTTCTTTACAGTTTCTAACTCAAGAAACATCAGCAAAGAATTCCAAGCATGGGGAGCTACGAAGATGAAAGTAAATGACAAAGCAAGGATCCCTTTTGTCCAACAGATAGCTAGACAGCGTTTTAAGGTTTCCTTTCTTTAGCCAATCCTTTGATGACATCGAAGCTATTTATTTTTAGGAAAATTACAACAGAGTCGACATTGAATTATATGCCTTTTTAAATAGTATATTTGAAACAAGACATTTTAAATGTGGAGTTTAGCTAAAAGGAGTGTTTTTGATACGATGGTTTCAGGACCTGAATGAAGGACTTAGCTGCTTACCTATTTTGAGATTTAATGTCTCCTTTTGAGAGACAAACGTGGTGGTTCTCTCTTTTTGACAAATGAACATTTGAGTTTACAGAAGAACCCCCAAGAAGTGTGGTCAGGCTTTTTTGTCTATTTTTTTAGTTAAATGAATTTAAGGACAACCCAACGTGATAAATAATTTTTTATTCAAATATAATTTTTAGTCTTGTATTACTTACAACGGTATCAAATACCTTGAACATGGAAAGGAAATATGGAATTGAAATCGTGTGAAAATATTCACGAGGAAAACACAAACGACATTGTTACAATCTCAAATCTATACACTTTTTTTGCTGATGTCTCACAAAAACTGAATATGTGTTATGTCCTTGTGCAAGAGCTCCGCCACATGTCTTTCTAAACATGAAAATTTTAACACCAGAGGCTTTGCCAGAATTCACAAGAGCAGTGTCAACCATCTGCATCATTTTGGCCCAACCAAGCCCGTAGCCAGGCCTGTGGAGGAGGGGTGGCAAAATGTCCAGGAATCAGGCGAAGTTTAAAGTGAAGTTAATTGTAAGTGTAAGCAATGTGAAATCTGTCTTAAGTCCTACATGGATGATAAGATACCCCAATAAACAATTTTCCTTCCACTAATATTAGCTTGACTCAAATTTTTTACGACAATCCAATAAAAGAACAAAATAGTCATTGACAAGATTGGACACAAAAGTTTTGGGGTTGGCAAACAGCCGGTGTTCTGGTGGTCCAGGGGTGGCATTGCCACCCCATGCCACCCCTTGGCTACTTGCCTGGATCCAACCCTCTCCCTTTTTAATTCCTTTTCTTGACCATCTAAAGTCGTCATGGTACATTTTGATTGGCTTTAGAGGAAATATCTAGCATCTGGTCTTTCTAACTTTGTTATAAAAAACCCTTTTTAAGACATTTTTTCAAGTAGTATTTTTAATGCACCGATGTCGAAAATTAATGGCAATCGGCGATTACTAAAGTGGCTTGATGCCATTTCTCAATCAAGAGCTGGCTCACCAATCAAATAGTGTGTGAGTGGCATCATGTGAGCAGTACATTCCGCCTTAGACAGTATATGCTCAAGATTGTTGCGAAATTTTCTCAATTTTTAACTCAACGAAATTTTTCAAAGCACCCCCTCCCCCCTCTCCGTTTATTACGACCATACCAAGTATTAATCGTGGAAGACATTTCAAGCACTTCGTCTTCATAAAAAAACCTTTTTATAATGAACATAAGTGTGTTGGAATCTTGTTTCGTTCTGAAGCGTCTTCCTGACGTTACCGGAGAAACAGTGCAAACATTCTTTTGAAATCCCAGACGCCGTTACTTAGCAACGAGTTTTACCCTGCCTCGGTGTGGAAAATGGCCTCTTTTAGTCTTAACAACCGGATGCAATTTTTCTTGTTACTAAGATATTGTTTGGGTGTCCATGACTACCTGGCCACTAGAAAACCATCTGTTCAGAAGCGATCACACAGTTCGTTGCGTTCGAAGATTTACAAACAACGTGAAATCTGTTGTAAACTATTTTATCATTCGCTGTGATTTCCAAACTCATCATGGAAGACGGAGATAAGAGCAAGCCAGTTATTGCTGCAAGAGAAAGAGGTGTGTGAATAATTTTTTTACAAATGTTAACGACACTCCCCAAGCAGCTTGGGTCTTTGATCCGATCCTCTGACCTCCTCATATAATCACATGATTTTCTCTCACAGCTTCCTTTAAAATATCGGAAATACATTGCCGAAATACATATTTTGATTTTCGTCGTTATCAATTTTTATCTTAGATTTCAAAAGGAATATTTTCGTTGCTTTCTAGGACCAGGACCTGGTCGTTATGGGCTACCAACCACATGTGGATACCCCAACCACGATTCCACCAAACGGCGAAACCCGGCCTATTCCTTCGGGCATCGACTGGATGACAACAGTAAGCGTATTTTTTATGTCGTACCACTTGACTTATATTTGTTTTCTTAAGAATATCACTTCCCCACTTCACGAACTTCTAAAGGAATTTGCAGCAAGCGAACGGCTGACGTGTTATCCCACAAAAGTCTCCCATCATGCTCAACTATGTGTGAAATTTTCAATGTTGTATTAATTTCTTCTCGGCTATTTAATTATTTCTTCTTTTTCGATTCAGTGTTCAAGAAAGATTGCAGCCCTGGACCAGGATATTTCATCGATCCGAAGATTTCGCGGCACGGAACAGATGGAAATCCCTCTTACTCAATTCTTGGGCGGCAAAAAGATCAAAGTATGTTTACACCATGTATTTATCATAATCGGGCCTAGAGCTTTGATTCAGCCTGTTGATAATCTGTAAAATATCCCAATAAAGCCTCTAGGAACTTAAAGTCTAAGTTATTACTTCGACTTAAATATTTGTTTTTATGCGAGTTATTAGTTTAATTTGAAAAAAATTCCGAAGACAGCAGGTTCATCGTAGCCTTCAATATGTTTTTTGTTTTAAGAACATTGCTTCCTTTCAATTTGGTAACAAAGCCCTGGTAGGTCTCCAAATACGAAAATAAAATATTATTATGCGTTTTATAAAATTCTCCTACAAAGCCTCTTATGAAAACAATTTCAAAAGGAAGTGCTGCTCTTGAAAGGAAATTAAAATCAAACTTCAAAGCGCTAATCGTTAACTTTTTTCTTTTATAATAAAATAATGATTTGATCATTTCTTTTTGCAGACACTTTCAAGACACCATCACCTGGTGCATACTCACCAGAAGTAGTTCACCCCCAGGGTGAGAGACATGCACCTGCATATTCAATGGCTGCACGGACAAGGTTTAGAAAACGTATGTTTCTTAGCTGATTTTTTCACACCAAAGGCTTATGAATTAGTGAACAAGTGTATTCAAGAAACTTTGAACCACCTTTTAGTCTAAGATGACATTCACTTCTCATACTTAATAGCCATTGTTTCAGTATTGTTCAACATTTTGCTTTTCTTACAATCATAGGTGATGCAACACCAGCACCAAATTCATATTCTCTACCTTCACTTCTTGGAGCAAAAATCCCAAACAAAAAAGCATCTGCATCATTTTCTATGACCAGTCGCTCACAAACTGGATGCTTTTCAGAAGATTTAGCAAGAACACCAGGTCCTGGGCGCTACAACACACTTGAGCCACAACTTGTAAAACATAAAGCACCAGCCTACTCACTACTTGGAAGAAATAACCTTCCTGGAGGTAAGTAACAAAATATGATACATTTTCTTTAACCATTAGTTGTAGCTATCCAGCTGATGTTGATCAACTAGGACACGAGTAAAAATGACTTATGTCACTGAACTTTCCTAACACACTGTTATATAAAGGCATGTGTTTTTCTAAGAGGCAGTGTAACTATTTATTATAACAAAAAATTGTTTTGTATTGTTTTGCAAAGATAAAAACATCTACTTTCCTATGAATACTGTTGGATTTATCACTTTGCTTTTATCTATTGAAAAAAAATTTATTCTTTTAGCTCAATTTTTTATCCTTTCTTATTTTTAGATTCAACACAAAAACCAGGTCCAGGAGCATACACACCAGAAAAAGTTATTGTGAACAAGAAAGCAGCACCTTCCTTTTCACTTGGAATTCGTCACTCAGAGTTTGTTACTCCACTCATTGTGGAGATTGCAGAATAGGATAACTAAGGATTAAAATATGTAAATATTAGAATGGATAATTTTTAGATTGTAAAACGGAAAGCTTTTTACCCATATCATTGTCAAATATTTATATCTTAAGTGCTGAATTTCTTTTTCCAGTTGATAGGTAGTTATAAAATTCTTCTGATTTTGAAAAATAACCAAACTATAATTGTAAACAGTAACTGTTTAATTTTTGATATTTGTCAAAAACTTGTATCTGTTTTATAACAATTATTTTGTGTAATGCAAAATTAACCTTTATCTTTTTTGTACCACTTCCTTAATGTTATGTGATGAAATGTAATTTACAATTGTTCCAAGTTATTTTAAAGTTTAATTTTCTGAACTTTGAAAAAAATCATACAGGAAAGAACCAAAAATACAGTGGGTTCTATATCATCAGAGAGTTAATGATTTATATAAAACAGAATACCAAAGTGATACAATGCAAATAATCAAAAGAAATTCTATCTTCTATAACGATATCTCTTGAAGTGAAACCAAAGTTGAAACACATTGTTCTGAAACTGACATCGAAATCCATGTCTATGAGCAAGTTCCCATTCTCTGTTAACAACTTTGAAAGCAATATCCTGAAAAATATATAACTATTTGTAGGAAAGAACTGTTTTCGTTGTGAAATTTGGTGGGACAATTCAGAATTGGTCAACTTAAGAACGTTAAGAAGAAACCAACTACAAAGTGTGTTAAATTGTAAGATAAGGTTAACCAATTAATGAATTGCAAGGACAATAATGACATCAAAAGTATCAATTTGTTGATCTATAAGCAATCACAAACTTACTTCATATGGTGGGCCACCAGAAAATTTGAGAATAGCAAAATCTGGATCCTCCTTTATTGGTGTCTGAAAATAAGACAAAGAGGTAATAAAATATTTGGAGTGTCAGGTTTGACATATACAAGGCAAATATAACAAGGCAAAGCCTAATTAGCAATAGGCAGGAAAAATGCAAACCATGGCATATAGGACTTTATCGGGGTAAAAATGAAATTAAAAGGCCTTTGGATAATAAGGCTTTGAAACATAATTTCATAAAGAATAAATGTGCTTACCAAACTATATTCAGGAGCTACTGTTTTTTCAATCAAGTCAGGATAGAAGATCTGAAATCAACAATGCAATTTGACACATCACTAAACTGTACTTGTTTAACATCAAGTCATATGTCATTACAAGCAGCTCGATTGAATAGAAAATTGAATAGATTACTATTTCAAGTTAAATAATAAGGTTATCAAAAGACTTACATTAAACTTGTATCCTTGAACAATTTTTGGAGGTGGATTGTCACTATCATAATGTGTTTGGTTATATTTATTCCATTCATAGCCCTGTAAAAATACAATGAAATGCATTAATTCTGCAAAATAACTATTGATCATAAACAATAAATTTTAAAGGCCAGCCTACATTTGCATCAATAGCTAGAAATGTGATCAAATTTACCCATACATTGCATTTATATTTTAGAAAAATTTCACATCAAGGTATGGAATTAAGTATTATTTTACTCTCATCTACATTGTCTGAAGTTAACAACTCTTTTCCAAGACAATAAGAGAAAGTTAATCAAAATGGCACATTTGAAAATTTTTGTCTTGAAATTTTTAACTTGAAAATTTCACATATGATGGACCCTTGTTACACCACAAGCAGAGATACCCACCAAGCAGAGAGTACTAATTGGTTTGAGAAAGAGCAAAGCTTAGCAGTATCAAAAGCAAAATAGCAGAAGTAAATAATAAGAATATAATAAGAGTATTACCGTATGAACTCTGTTGAAGAATCTTGGTTTTCTTGGCCTATATTTGTCAGTCCATGTGTAAGTCTGGAAAGAGGGAAGAAAACTTGAAGGGTGACAAAAACATTTAAAGCCAATAGGAACTGAATTTTTACCTTCTCAAACTTTTGCATACTTTTCAGCTCATGCTCTTTTCTGACAATATTTGAAATGATACTTACCATAATCTTATAGATGCTATTCAACAAGAGAACAACTCTCACAAGAGATTTCATAAATAGCAGGTAAGAGATGACTCCCATCAAAATAGCCTTTCATATAAATACAAAAATTGCAAATCCATCAGGAACATGGAGTCCATTCAAAGGGCCTAAAGGGGGCTTTTCTTAATCTGAGTCATATTTTTACTTTCAATATATCTCAAAATGGAGTTCCTATTTTCTTATTGCAGGCTTACAGCATCTTTTGTGAAGGCAAGATGTGTCTGACCAATCTGTGATAGTTGAAAGGTATGAAATTTATGCAGTCTATGCTACCATAAACATTTAAAGGGGTCCTCATGAATGTGTAGCCTCACTTTTGATATAAGAATGTTATATCTCAATTCATACCTACGTAGCTCAATACTTGATCAACGCAAATGTAATAATGTGGGCATTTTTTGTTCACACAATAGAGTGCCAAGCAGAGTCCATACCCTAATTATCTTAATGTCTGTTTTTAATGGAAGAAGCGAACAAAAGAGAAAAAACAGAACCCAGATGGCAGCATAACATAAACCTAAGCATAACATATATATATTATATATGTGAGGCCTTTTTGATTTTGTTTACAAATAAAGAGAGCACAAAGTAAATAAAAACTTTAGTGAAAAACTTGCAATTCTTACCTTTTTGTTCAGGTTGAATGGGACATTAAAGGCCTCTTCTCCTTCTCCTAGGATTTTAGTTGCCTCTGATGAATAAACTTTGTCTGATGTTTCTTCCTATTTAAATTAACACATAGTTGTGATATCAGTTTTTTGAAAAAAACTCAAGTTGAGCCAAGCTCCCTTCGATAATTAATATTTGTGCAAATGAGAGGTTGTAAACACAGCAAAGATTTAACAAAACAAAATTAAAAAAACTCATTTTTATTGTTCCATCAATCAGAATGATACTTATTAAGCCGTTGTTATGAACTAGAAATATACTTGAAAAATACTACTAAGTGATACAAAATGTAAATGCAAAATTATATTACCTCATCAACGGTTGACCCAGACTGCACCTGCATTCTAAGGTAGCCCTTCAAAAATGGAACACAGAGTTAAAGCAATTCCAATAAAAGCATATCTACAAATGCAAAGTACCTAGTATTTAAAATTCAAGCAGTGATTGCCAATAAAGTTTTTATTGGAAGGCAAAGTGACATTGGGCTTTATGGATGAAAACCAAATTTTGGATTTTAAAAAACGAAGATATATTATCTTGTTTGTTAAAGGTAAGTTGTTAGACAAGAAACTAAGCATTTGAGAGAGACTGAGAACTGGCCAAAATGGAACTGAATAAGAAACATACCAGTCTGTGCAAATCATCATCATGATCAATCCACTTAGTCTGTTGAAAAAATTTAAAGACATTCAAATATTGTAGAAAAAAGCTAATTCTCAGATTTCACAAGATTCTAGCAAAGCAAGGTTTTATGATAAAAAGTTGGTATTAAAGTGGATATGTCTCCAGACTGCCATGTATTTGTAGTGCATAACACAAATCTTTATTGTAACCATAGCTTTTTAATATAGCATGATGATTTTATAAAACTCAAACTTTGAAATCATAATGATATGAAACAATCTGACCTCTTCCACATCTTGAAATGGTATTAAGCGTGGACTGTAAGATCCTGCTTCATATGTTTGGTATGCTGTGGGAAGATGGAAACTTAATATTGTTTCTGTCATTTAACTTTATTCTTGTTGGGTATTGACAAACAGGGTTCATGAGAAATATGTTACTAGATCTCAAAATCTTTAGAGGACTTTTCTTTATGAAGTTATTCTGAATAAAATGACAACCTACACACAAATTGATAATCAAAGATTTCAGTGCATTGAAAATGAAAAGAAGGTGTCACAAAAGGGGGTCTCAACAAATGGGTAACTTCTTAAAGAACAGATTAGGAGGTGAAAGAAAGATTGCTTTTTTCCAAGCAACAAGTTGGCCAAAGTGAGGATGTTAATGGCATCTAGTCAACAGGCCTGATCCTTTCAATGATAAATGATTTTTATAATTAGTGGACAAATTTACCTTCTACAGCCATTTCCTCTTCAGATCTTTGTGTAACATTTGGTTTTCTACAAAAATTAATTTGAGGTTATTCCTCATATAAAATAATGCTTGGTTTACTTAAATTTTTCTCACAATAATAGAGAAATAGTTTATAATAACTAAAGTGCAAACAATAAAGACAAAAGAAAAGACTATTAGCAAATATGATAAAAATGAAGTCTAAAAATTCCCACCCATCTTTTCCTTCCACTTCTTTTTCTTTTCCTTCCACTTCTTTTTCGTTTCCTTCCACTTCTTTTTCTTTGTCTTCATTTGGTTCCTCTGTTGGCAAATCTTTTCTTTCTGCTGGAGAGGCTTCCTGCTGCCTACTTGGCCCAGGACTATCTCTTGGGGATGATTCATGTTTGTATGAAGGTTCAGAATCAGAATCAGACTCATTTACACTCTGAAAGATCATGAAATTACTTTAATTCAGATACAGCACAAAACTGACTTGGGCAGCATGTTATCTTATAATACGTACAGACCT
This sequence comes from Rhopilema esculentum, assembly GCF_013076305.1. The sequence continues at coordinate 8,581,972 of NW_027019384.1, forward strand.
AGCGAGGAGAGGCGCTTGAGCTTGATCTTTTTAGGAGCCTAAAAGGTTCTATGAGCTTGATTGATCAAGCACCTAGCATGTTTATGTTGTCTAAAAACTGAATGGGAAAACCAAATATTGTTATTGATGATATATGATGATGCTCAATCGAGGGCCTAGAAAGTTGTGTTCAGTGTGTCAGGTGCCTGCTTTTTGCTCCTCACAAGGCCTGAATACATATTATCATTAACCCTTTTTAAGAACAATTACATAGTTTACAAACCTGTTTCTTTAGTTCTGCTAACTTTTCTCTTAACTTCTGCTGGTGTCTCTCTTTTAATTGAGCTCTTGCAATGAAAGCCTTCAATTGTTGTAATAATGATTCCCAGTAGCCTGAAAAAGTATAATATTTCAACATTAATATTCACCTTAATATTAGACATTATGTCAGTGTGGGGGTACATTGCACAAAAGTCATGACCAGGACTGGCTTTGCATTACAACAGAAGTTATGAAGTGGCAGTGTTGCTTTATATGATATTTTAATCATTTAACAATTTAAATCATCATTAAAACAATACCAATATCAATTGGACCACCAGCACTGATTTTTTCTTTGATTTGCTTTTGCATTGCCACTAATTGTCCATGAGTTTTGCCTTTAAATATGCTTGTAACATCTGCTCTGACTGCTGTGTTTATCACCTCTCTTTGATTACGAAGATCTCCTACAAACATCAAAGTCATCATCAAACACTGAAAATATATTCAAAGTGAATATATACAAAATATATTCACTTATCATTTAAGCATAACAAATCGGAATATCCAAAGAATCAAGAGATGGGGTCACATCGAGAGAAAGGACAAAGACACTGCTCAATAAGGACAGTTTCCCAGTGTCCAAAAACTACCTTCAGATGCTATGTAGGGAAACAATACAAGGGAATATTTCAGAAAGCAGGTAAGCTATTTCTCATATCATTTTTCATTACTAAAAATGTCCTCACTGAAAGGAATTTACTTTCACAAGTCATTTAATAAAATGCCAAAAGAAAACAGTAATTTATAGAAAATCATACTACCTTCTTGGCGTTTTGCTTTGAGTTTTTCAAGCTCATCTTTTGCAACTACAGTCATGTCCTGTTATAAAACCAACAATTATAACAATTAAAGTAGCAAGTTCCTGTTATATTTTTGCATTTTAAGAACATTTTATTGGAATAGGCACACTAAAATAATGACAGCCTTAACCTACTGCTACAGATGGTTTGATGTAAAGCCAGCAGAAAACATACACCAAAAAAATGTTTCTGGCATTGAAAACAAAAAACCAAAACACTTGACCATGTAAAAAAAATCTAACCTTCCAAAATTCTGCATTGTGTCCTTGCTCCAGTTGTTTATAAACTTTGATATCTTCTAGTAAATCCTCGAGATCCTCAATACTCAATCCCTAAAAACAAAAAAAGATTAACTATCAAGAGTAAATGATCAGCTGATAGAACTTCAAAGGCCAGTACACATACAATAATAATAATAGAATAATAGAGAAAGTAAATATCATATTTACCACAAGGACACTATATGGCTCATTCATTTGTAGCTCAAAATCTTCCTCTTCTGGATTGACATACTCAGCCAATAAATCAATTGGTTTTGCTGTAAAAGATACAATCAATATTGGATGGCTTTTGAAGGATTTCCTTCATTGGCTTACATGTTTTGGTATTCAATTATACTACAAACAGCACATTACAACACAAAAAATTGCTTCCTTCTGAAGCACTGAAATTAATGAAAATACTTGTGGTGAGTTATTTTCTTTAGAAGTTCCCTTTTTCCATTCTATGTTTGCACATAATAACCATTGTTTGAACATATTACCACACTCTTTATTGTTCCTAATTGTACCATACATTATATTTTCATAGTAGCAATTAATTGTTATTGATTGCCCATTTGATCACCCAAGTGGTAAGTAGTTTCATTTTATTTTATGTATAAAGATGTGCATAACAATTCTCCAAATATACTAAAATTTAGACAGTAGAAATTCCATGAGGTTAAATAATGACTTACCCCTTCCATCTTTGATTCTTATTTTTGATCTTTTTCTTGCTTGTTGCAAATGAAACTTATAGGGAAAAAAGTACCAGCTTAAATATTGAGCTCTAAACCAGTTTGCTTTAAATCAAGGCTTGTGGATGCTTCAAAATGCAACTACTTAGTGAGCATTCTGTCATATTAGCTTAAGCTTTGTCAAATATCATACTTTCTTTTTCTGCCACAAAGATGTGTTTGGTGAAGCTGGAGAATCCAGTGAGGATAATCTGATTAATCTTGTGTCATACATGTTGAGGAGCTTTTTGACTGCATTAATGAATCACAGATTGTCTAGGGTCAGGGAACTTGATCTTACTTTTATTATTTGCATTGTTCTTCATGTCATGAACAATCTCATTAGCAATAATTTAATGCAAACTCTACCTGAAACAACATAAGAAACTTTTGTAGGAACCAACCTACTGTTATCCCTTTGTTCATTAGTATTTTCAGAACCCTTCACAATAAAGCATATTTCTTAGAGCTTGTCTAGAGACATGTAGACCAAGGTGAAAACCAAAAATTCTCATGAAGTTTTCACTACCAAAACAATTCCCCTACTGAGAATATCACAGTGATAAAATTGAATCAACCTACTTCACTCTCTTGCTCTTCCCAAACTTCAAACATTTCTGCTTCTTTTTCTCTTTGCATCATTGTCTATAAAAAAATACAAGAGGTCAAGAGGTCTATAAATCACAGTTCAAACAAAAAGGTCTATAATTCCTACTTTATACCTCTGAATGAATTCAAACAAACTTTTAATACTTATGTTATCAACATGTTTTCAGTATTTTATTAAAAGAAGTTAAAAGGTACCAAATCACAAATCTGCCTAATTGTGATAAATTTATTTACCATTTCCTCATCTCTTGCTGCCTTTTCCCTTTCCCTTTCCTGAAAGAAAAAACCAGTAACCTTTGAACAAAAACAGAATTGTCTAACAACTATACAAATGGATGTTCGGTTGTGAGATACTTTTAAAAAATTATAAATTTTCCAGATTGTCAATTAACACTCACCATTCTTCTTTGCTTCACCTTTTGTAATTCAACCTAGAAAAATAAGTTTTGACATACAGTTAAAGGAAGCCTAGAATTGGAAAAAGAAGACAAGGCCTTTAAAGACTGGAACACATGAGACACTTATAAACTGATTCTTCTGAGGTATGTTTTCAAATAAATTAATCACTAAATTTGAATGTTTTTTACTGAAAAACTCCAACCATTACATTTCATTTCTTACATTTCGTTGCTTACATTTCCTGAAACAAATCTAGCCAAGAACAACCCAAACTTGCTGGATGACAAACACCTTGCCTTGGCGGAGTAAAATCCATTACTAATTTCTTAATTTTTCTAAGCTGTTGAAATACAAAGTAATTGCATAGACCTTTTATGAGAACCTTTTCTAAAACATACATGCTGATAAGGTTATGGATACACCAGTAATATATATAACATTCTTTATTATAATTATAAATTATTTACTAGCAAGTTTTACTTGAACTTGACACAGCGTTGTGTCTAATAAGGCAATTTTAGGACCACAAAAGGTATTCATGAATATCAAACTTTAGTGGTATACCCTCATTTCATCTTGTTTTCTTTTTTGAAATCGCTCTTGCTCATCTTTGTCATTTATTCCAACCGATTCATTTTTCTGTCAACAAATTTTCAATTAAGTTGATTTGAGATTTTATAGCATTGTAAACATAAAACATAAATCTAAATGTTTTTATACAACATATGAACATGATATATCTTATTACATTCTTTGTATCAATAATGAATTGATAAATCACTATATGTTTTGATATATAAAGAAAACTTAAAGAAATTTTATCATATCAATTAATATAACATTGATGATATAAAAAGAGTTTACATATATTAGCAACAGGTGGATATCAAAATTACTTTATGCCATGTGAAGGTTTCCCTCAAGTTGTGATCTCCAAATGGGTTATTTGTATTAGTGTACCCCTGAAAGGAAATGATAACAACATGATATTTGGAGTAGTAGAATAATAACAAACTTACAAGAACAAGTAAGAAAAAAATGTATTCAGAAACAGATAACATAATGGACTTACAATAATGCATGCCATTTCTCTTTAAGACAAATAAAGAAATTGTAAGATAATTTGCAGTTGGGATTTACAATTTGCAGACAGGTTGCTGCTGCCCTCAAGTTAAATCTGCTTTCACAAAAAAAACAAAGGGCAGCAGTAATTACAAGCATCATTTGTTTGTACAAATAGAATTGCCTTTCAAGATGAATAAAGAAATTCTTTTGATTTATTTAAACAAAAATACTTACCAAGTCCTCCTCATCCCATCCCATTTCAGCCTTTCTTTTTCTTTCTTTTGCCTCCTTCAGTCAATAAAAAATGCAAAGCATTAGTGTCAAATTAGAACACTCCCATTTTATGAATTTTTGTATGGACAATGTTTTAAGAAAGTTATAGTTTCCTGTTCATATATCAAAATAGTTTTTAAGCATGTAAGAAAAAATATTTAAATTGTAAGATAATTTGCAGTTGGGATTTACAATTTGCAGACAGGTTGCTGCTGCCCTCAAGTTAAATCTGCTTTCACAAAAAACAACAATAAAACAACAAAGAACAGTAAAAACATTCATGTTCATAAAAAACTGAAAATTTCAACAAGATCAGTCTCTAGGTGTATCTAAAACCATAAGGTGCTCCATTTGAATTCCTGTCAATATCTTAAATTCAAATAGAGCACCTCATAAATTGAAAAACACCCCTGGAGACTGACCTTGAGCAAACTCTGACACAAATTATGTTAAAATTTGCAAAATATATATTAAAAAATAATAACCTTTTTTGCAAGCCTTCTGGCTCTTTTCTCTTCAGGAGTCTCCACTGCTTTCAGTAATTCTTTCATTTTTCTGCAACAGATTTCATGAAGTCAATACAAATCAAGAGCATAAATACCAGGTTCTGTAATTACATCATACCTATATCTCTGGAAGTCTGGATATTAATCCTAATTATAGGCCTGTTCTCTGACTGATGATTTCTCAAAATTTGTAAAGGCTATGGAGGAGCTATATATATTTGTTCTGAATTCAGTATCAAAGTCTGCACTAGAAAGTTGAAATAGAATTGCTTTTCATTTTTTCAGTTTTCTATCCAGTTTTTGAAAGAAGTATGTTGTGCTCTGTTTAATGGCAAAATATAGGCTGTCTGCTTTGCCCTGAAAACAATAGGCATAGCACCAGAGTGCATTCCATGTCAACTGTATGCTGAAGGTCCACCTGGGCATTTTTTTAGGTAAGCCGAAAACAGCAGCAATTATTAAAACTGTAAATATAGTATTCCAGATGAAGAAAACTGTGGTGTATGAGTGTTTGTTTTATTCATTTTCATGTTAACTACAGGGGCGGCGGGCAGTGTTATTACCGTTATTACTGTAATAACACTTTTTCCAAAGTCTTTATCAGTTTGATGCATTCGTCTGCTAGACACAACCAATGACGTGGAAATAATATGGTATCTGTCCTCTATTCATCTGAAGGGGATGATAATTACCTGCTAATCCTTAACCACAGGAAGCCTATTATGTTTTTCAATGGTATTTCAAATCGTTCAAAACTAGTTCGAGGCTCCCGGTCTCATTATTACTTTCGCGTTTCTAATAACGGAAACAGCAAAGTCTTTGTCACGGGACTCACCGATGACGTAAAATTCAATTGTTCTTGGTCCTTGAAATAAAGGAGCCTAGCAGTCCCGTTATTACTTCTGGGATTCTAATAACGCGGCCATTTACCTTTTGCCAGTGCTGTTTTATGATTTTGCTTGTAAGTTAGCTGTTTCAAAATGAATCGTGTTGTGGAAGATCAAGTGAATGACCATCGTCTGGGTGTTCAAAGTGTTATTATTTTGAAACGGGTGGAATTAACTCACTAGCAACGTCTCGAACTGAAAGGTCGTGCCAGATATATCTCGTCATGTATTTTTCTATAATAAATTTTTAGCCTGCATCCTTTCAAATTTATTTGTACATTTGTAAACTGTAGCTATTCAAAATGTTGCAAGTTGCTTATGTAAAGGCATTTGAAATGAATGATGAACTGAACTGAACCTTGAATGTATTCAGAGGGCTTTCACGCAGCGGTTTCCGTTATTACAATCGCGATTCTAATAGCGAGCCCACATGGTGGCTCAGAGGAAGTGGCCGCCAAATATTTTTTTTGACTAATCACCGCTCGCAAGCCCTTCTGACAAATGTTACAGCCCTCCAGTTTGTTTAAAAAGACCAACAGGAAATCAGGCTCTTCATAGATTTCTTTTTGATATGCGAGCAAGGAAGTATCTGCATTTATTTTCTAGGAGTTACAGCACTAAAATTGCCAATTAACTTAAAACTTTCAGCATTCGCTCAGATTCTTAGTTGCTTACAAAAATGTGTATACCCGACCAATTTATGTCTTTTAGTGACTTTTTGTTTGTTGTTTAGAGTCAATTGAAGATATGCATATTTCCCTAACGTATGGCTAGGCCAAATTTAGGGGGGGGGAGTGTTGTAAAACCCCTATACCCCTCCAGCTGAGGAGGTTCAAAATTCCTTCATAAAGAAATTGTTAATTTTCCTTTTCATGCATCTTCCATACGTTTGAAAAAGTAATACCAAAATAAATTTACTCCCAGCCGCCCCTGGTTAACTATGTACATGGCTTAATGTTTAGCATGCCAAGTAAGGAAAATTTAATGCATGCCAAGATATTTTTTGCTGGTTTGTACGCTGATCACCAAATAAAACCTGAGTTTAAGCCAAAGATCTTTGGACGTAAGTTCAAGAAATGCACTTTGGGCATAAAGGACTGTAACAGAAACAAAGAAACATTCAAGTGTGTTTGAATGATCTCTTAATGAAGGTTTGTTTTTATCAATAGACATAACATCTAGATATTCTATGCTCACAACAGCTATGCTGGATTTTTTGCTCACTTAATTTCACTCACAGACCAACCAATAAAGTGCTATTGCTTGCAGCAATACTTGGCAAAAATCAAAATTGCTTTCCAACCCGGAGTTATGAGTGATGCACTGGAATTTTGTAGTGATTGAAAATGTCTCAGTATCTTGTGGTGATACAAGTACTGCCAGCTGTAGCATTGAAGATATTACCAGTTTGACAGGCGTAACTGAAAGTCGTACATACAGTACTTGGCGAGTGCATTCAAATGCGAGTTAAAGTTGTTGGTTATCTGCAAAGTTTCAAAATTCTACATTTAGTACCGCTTAAAAGTTTGAGCATCCTGGCGAAAAATAACAAATATAAGGCTTTCTTAACCTTTTTTCTTCTTTATATCTCATGATACTCTTATCTTTGTCTGTTGAAGATGATCTGCTTGGAGAGCGGGAGGGCGCCCGGTTTTTCGAACGACATCCACTATCCTTCGACATGCGACTTCTTGGAGACCTTGATCTTGACCGTCTTTTATTTTTTTTCTTATATGATTCACGTTCCATTGTTTACTTTAACGATCAAACTTCCTACCTATTAAAATCACTGCTAAATTCTTACCGCCATCTTCTGCAAGAAGTCTAATAAAGTTGTTGTTGTTTTGGAAGCTCGTACTAAAAAGAGGCTTTTGCATAAGTTCTTCTTGCTGCATGCTCAAAATGGCTACAACAAGACGTACTATTTGGAAAATCAGAGGTTTTTATTACTTTGCCATTTCTATTCTTTATTTTTTGCTTCCATTTACACAGTTGATAGAAGGATATGACATGATTATTCATTCTGTTATAGATGCAGCTTGCTTCCTTTCCGCTAGAAATCCGACAAAGGTAATAAAGTTTTTGAATATTTTTTGTGCACTGCATTTGCCGACCCCGTAGGGTACCAACTTATGTAGTTTGAAATGCCATGGTCTTAGTTTTGAGGTACAAGATCTCTAGAATCAAAAGCTCGGCTCTGTAAAAGATTCAGCTTTGCAATCGTGTTGTGTGATTTCAAGTAGCAGCTCGTGATGTGGTAGAAATGGCTGGTGGGGCAAAAGGTCAATCAAGAACCACTCGATCGAGTGGGGCCCCTTGTTAGTTATACTGTGCCAGACCCCCCATGGTTATTCTAGTGAGGGTTTTTCCTCATGTTACTAGTTCTTTCTTGCCAAAATGTACAGCTCATATATATGAAATAATTCATATGCTTTATAATTGAAATTTAAAACATGTGGTTAAACTTGTTTTTGTTATAATTTATACCTGGGTTTAGGTCAACTACAGATATCTCATTAATGTATATGTTCGTGAACTCAAAGTTTCTTCCTTGACATTTAAATCTTGTAAAAACTACAGTAGAAAAATTAGTCATAATAAGTTGGAAAAATTGTAACTCACTATTTTGGGAAACATCAATTTAGCAGGTATACACAAGGAGATGATGTAACAATAAATGTGAAATTCAAGCTTAACAAATGGCTGTTAGCAAATTCAGAGATTCACAAAGAACCACATTTTACTTTTCAAGTTAATTTAAAACACACATCAAGACTGCTTTTCATAACATCCATATGAAGTGACAAAATTTTAGCTTGGTGTGTTTTCATATTTGTCATAAAAATTTTGTAAACAAGACATTTTGTCCTTTATTGATTTCTGCTTTTTGTTCTAACTTGATTGCTTATTTCATCATAAGATTTGATGTTTATGGCAAAAGTCCTATCTAGAACTCTTTTTGTTCACAAAGCAAAACAGCAAACTCTTCAAGACTAGTAGCATCATGATAACCAACCTTCTTTGGAAAATAAGGAGACTCTGTCTGAATTTTGTCTGAACTGTTATGTTAGCAGTAGCTCTGGTCTGTTTAGGCTTAGCTGTTGCAGTTACTCTTTGGTCTAACAAAACTTTAAGACTGTGCCTATCCAGTTTTATTGATAATTTCATTTAGTTTGTCCATTAAAATATGGAACAAACAACAATGACTGATTTCTGCTGGATCAACCATTTGAAGCAAACTATGTTTAGAGAGCAGTACTGTGTCCTATTTTGTTCTTTGTTCTGACTGAGAGTTGTTTTTATAAACATAAGTTGTTGTTGCTCATGGGAGGGCAGGAATATTCTTTGCCCAAAAACAAGCTAAATTAGCCAATCACTATGCTCTTCAAGTCATATGATGGCCTCAATACACATGCCCAGACTGGCTATGGAGGGGCAAATTTAAATTTCAGAGCACAACAATAACTTTATGACCACTATGCCTACCTTTTGTTGACATCCATTTTCTGAAAATCTTTTAATTGTTTTCACGATATGAGTAGTGTTGCTGATTTTTTTAAATCTAAAATATTGTTCTTCATGACAGTTTTGCCAAAGATTCAAAACATCATTTAAAGAGAAGATAAAAAACCTTCAGAGCTTAGGACTGTATACAGCATCAGATCCAGTAAGTAACCTTTTTCTGAAACTGAACAAAGGTCTGACCTGAAAAATTCCAACTTTCCTTAGGAAAATCAAATTATTAAGATATGTTTTATGGCATTCATAAATCTTGTAAACAATAATCTTGTAAGACCAAGATTTTATTTTAACCTTAATTGTCTTATGTAGTTAAATTGTGTATTCAATAAAATCTAGGCCTAGTTTAATTGTTCACTGTTTACAAGCTTGAGAATACAAGTAATCATGCTATTTTGCTCAGATGGATCTTTTCCTTGGCCCTTTATTACAAAGGCCAGTTGAATGAGAGAAATTTAGATATTTATCCCTTGGAAAACTCATTGTCATGAATGCAAAGGGTACTACTAGCAAATAAATGAAATTAATGAATGAAGCAAATAAATGAAATAAATGAATGAAGGCAAACTCTAGACAAAGATAATTGATGTTTGGTAGGTTGAAAATGTCGAAAATTATAACAAAACAAAACAAAACAAAGCAGCCATTTTGTTTTTCCATAGTAAAGTTTTTAAATGTTGCTCTTTAAAAGTTCGAAATCATATTGCTACATCAAAGGCAAATTCATTTGAATTTGTTCATGTTGTTGGGGTTTTTTACTAGATTGATCAAAATGAAAATGATGTATCAAAAGTTTACCGTATAAGTGTTAAAGACATGAAGACAATATTCACTCATGGCTTTCCTACAAGAAGAACAAACAGGGTATGGAAATTATGTGTTCTTCTTTTGTTAAAGATTTCATTTTTCAGCCTTAACATTGTTTAGCAATGTTAGAGTAAATCAAATAGAATATCAACAAGTGAGGCTCCAATTGAATAGTCATTAATGGAATCTGACAATTATTAGAAGCAAAGTACATACTGTTCTGTTTACTGGTTTATAAGTGATTGCATCTCAATTTGCCAAAGTGAGTGTAAGTTTATCTGCCGTACAAATATGTTAGCTACAGGTTGTAGAGATGATATATGATATATATATTGTACGATATATAAAGATAGACACATAGGAACTGTGACAACTTTAAAGAGGTTCAACAGGTAGTTTGTTGACATTTTGCTATTAATGTACATTCTATATCAAAATTTTAGCAAGTTGATTTCACTGATTATCATATGCTGATAAGAAAGCCAATCCTGGAGGTCCTTCAGAATGTCAAGAATCTCAAAGATGGAGACACACCCCCACGCTTCGTTTTCTGTATCCTTTTCATTGCAGTCAGTTTCTTAGCAAGTAAAGCTCTTATTGAGCAAGTCTTTACTGTTTCCTGATTTATAGTCAAATTTATTTAAGGTTAAAAAATTTCATGTCATCCTCAAGGAAGCATGCATCAGCCTTGTAGCTTCTGTAGCCTTACAGCTCTATGTTTCATGTCCTTGAAAACTCACTCAGTCAATTAACTTTTACAGATTCAAGCTAGCGTGTAGCTTTATGAACTAAAAAGGGCCAAACAAATGTAAACTTTTTATAAAATTAAATCGATCTGAGGTGTTCCAGTACCAGCCTAAAAGGTTTGAGAATGCTATTTTGTCCAATAATTTCCCTTTTTTGTCTCCTTTCTTTAAGCTATCTAGGATATATTAAGCTCTATTGATTTATTTGGCATTTTGTTAGTATGTACAGAAGAACACACTGTACGACTTTATGGTTTCGTTGCCTTACGTTTTCTAATTCATGCACCTTCTCATGTGATTCTTTGTGTTACATTAATTTGGAATTTACAGGATATTATAAAAGAAGAATTTTTATTCTCATAATCTTGCCATACAATTTGGCCATTATTTCTGTATGGCATTATTATTATGACATATGACTTTTTATGTCTTTAAGACAAAGCTATCTATGTGTTTTAGCAAAGCAAACGTTTTCATAGCCTTAACAAATCTGTAGATGGCGATGATGGAACTGGTAAAAGCATAGGGCTGTGTCATTTGATACACATGTGTGCACATATGAAATGGCTCATACTGCATCTCCCCTCAGGTATCTTGGTCTTTATGTTTTTTTCCTAAACATTTACTGTTATTTTTCAAATTATAAATTCAAGATTTTCAAAGCAGAATAAAGCATATATTTAGTTTGCTGTTTTCATAATTTTTTTAGTGTACTCGTTCACACAAAGTAAATCAGAGACAGAACCGTCATCATGGAAAAATGGAAGAATTGATCAACCAGCTGACAGCAGTATATGGCTAAAAGCTTTCAAAACTGTGAATCAGTCATTTCTTGAAACAGTATGTATTGATTTTCTTTCCGCTACTTTTTCTGGTCATTCCTAACTTTATTCAATTATGTTATAGTGTTTTAATGTTATAAATAGATGCAATAATGTAGTCATTATTTTGATAAGACGAAGAGACATCAAAGTTGCAATAATGGAGCATTTGAGGGGAGTTATAATACTAGCAATATTGTTAAGTTCTGAGGTATTGAAAATGTCATTTTTATTTGATTTACCTTAACCTCTTAAATGCTACTTATTAACTTCATGAAGAAGTTGCAAAATGAATCTGACTTGTGAACACGAAACATTTGTACATGTGATGCACGATCGCCAAGGAATCTTCATATGATAAACAAAGAGAGACAAAGTTAGTTCATCTCCACGGGGCTACAATCTTGGACACAACTCTTGAGACAAACTCCCAGAAAACCTTCCAGGTTGCATGCCTGTAAAGTCCAACATCTACCCCATCCCTTATTCACAGTTTTGCTAAGCGTTTTGATAGCAGAAATTTAAAGATTGATCTAAGGAATGGGGGCTCAAAATCTAAACACCCATTATAGCCCAATAGGATTTGGAACAACTTGAATAGGATAAATATAGTAACTGACTTAATCTAACGACATTAAAGCAGCGAAAACTCTTAAGATTGAGAAAATGACAAAAAATTTTCTATCTAGTGGACACTTATTGGACATGCGCTAATGCCTGTTCGTTGACGATGGCCGTTGTTTTGGGGGGGTGGGGGGTTGCTTTAACCTTTTACAAGGCCTTGGCAAGAGAAACAGGATTGCTCATTGGCGTACGTTATTGTTAGGTCTGTTAGAAGTGATTCTACTCTAGATTTGTTATTAATACTTCCAATTTTGAAACGGTAATGTAGTTGTACTTTGATGATTTATGTAATATTCCATATCTTGCAGCAAAATGATAGGCACCTACTAGTCACAACAAAATGTTTGCCAGATTCTTGATCAATTCTTATTTCATCGTAGATAACAACTTCCAAAGAATACAAATGGGGTAGGTTAGAGGCAATACCCGCTGGAACTCCTATTGGACGAGTCGTAGAACAGGTGATCGATTTCTAGCTAAAATCCAAGTGTGTTAGGTTTTGAAAGATTCTAGGCACCAATTTTCAAACAGGCCTTTAATGGGATCTTTTGTAATGATGTTTTTTTAAGCATATTAATCATAATCCAAATTTTCCGAGTTAGTTAGTTAAAGTTTGGTTGATTAGAAAGGTTAGTTGGGATGTAGTAGTAAGTTGCCATTGTATTGTACTGTTTTCATTGAGAATTTCTCTACGGGAACGAACACATATGAACATAGCCGTGCCTTTAGAGAAGGTTTTATGAAACACTGCTTATGCATATAAAATTATTCTATATAACAAGGTAATGACAATTGCTGTTTACCGGTCGGTCATTAAGTGCTCGATACCGTATGGTCTATACAGTTTCCTGGTGATCGCAACAAGCATGAAACTTGGAGTAGCAACTTAGAACCTTCCTGTTTATATGCACCAAATACATATATAACAATGTAAAAAGTTTCATTGTCTAATGCATACAATGATAGAGTATAAATATGGGGATATCTGATACTACAGTTGGCTTTTTATGCTGTTTGTGAGTTAATTTATCTGATGATTCAGAAATGTTATGTTTAGCAACTACCTGCCTTGTAAAAAAAGGCATTATAAATATTCCTGGATTTTATTTAAAATGATATTCTGTTTCCAAGGGCATGGGAAGAACAAATTTTGCGACAGACGCTGTTGGGATTGTCCTAAAGGAAGTACAGCAAGCAAAGGAGTAAGTTCGTTAAGTCTTATCCTTATGCGTGATTACGTTAATCGCCACCAACGCCTACATTTCCCAAGTATACTCTGTTTACCTGGTTTTACTCAATTTTCGCACTGTTTGAAGGTGTATATTACATTGAAATGCTGAGAGACTCCCAGTTAAAACAGCGAAAGATTTCCATTCATGCCACTTAAAAGGGCCCTAAGTGAAACCGGCCACTGCACACATTTGTTGAGACTACATCGTTACTTTTTGCCTTAATGATATGCTAATTTAAATGACACTTTCTACAAAAAAGGGTAAATAAACCATAAACTAATGTGGTTTTTTTCAGTGTTAAAGTACTCTATGCAGTCGACGAATTCAATGGTTTGTTTTCAACGTCATCCATCCGGAATAAAGATAATGAATTCGTAAGACCTTTTTGATATATTTTCTTTGCCTCGTTTTTATCAGCCTCGCTCGGGTCGGTTATTTTCCCGAATTCTCTACTAACTTGTCACGTTTTGCACACCTTTGTAGAGTAATCAATAATTGAAATCATCGCACGTCGTATATCAAGATCCCGACACTTCTTTTGATGTGACGTAATTTAAAATCGGTTGATGTATCTTTTTGTGATTTTTCTACTTGTTATTTTTCTATCCTCCGTTTGATGTTTTTAACCTAGAACATTTGATGGATTTATCCTAGTTTTCAAATTTTAGACTTTACAGTATCAAATTGTTTTGATATGATTTAATCTAAACTAAATTACGGAATATCTTAGCACTGGCAATCGTGTAGATTTATTTCTGTCTTGGAACCGTCTGTTTACTGTAATCGGATGTATTTGAATCATTTTACAATTTATTAAATGTTAACAAAGATAAGTATATAGGTTAAGTTTTAAGCAATCAATAATAATTATATTTTTGCTCTGTCTACAATAATACATATCTTTTTGCACGAACATAATATCATATGCTTTCATACAACTTCATTTCCACAGATCAACCCACAAGACCTTTCGTTCATAAGACATTTTACGAGACTTCTAGAGCCGGGCAGCTCACTAGTAAGTAAATAGATTAATTCTCCTGCAGTCTTCTTTAGAAGTTTTGCATAAACATCTAATTTCGTGCTTTGATATTGTTACGTTTGATGTCGCTCTAAAGGTATAGCTTATTTTAGAGATTCATTGCTAACAATAAACCTTTGTGCGCTTGGCAAATTGTCCAGGCGAGGATCCAAACAATGGCGGTCAACTTCTACGGATTAACCAAAGTTGATTTAAGACTGTCTGAAAATGCATTATGGGATCCTTGCGCAGCGCAACGGCTCATTGTTAGCAATGAGTCTTTAAGGCTTGATGACTGCATACATCCAACATTATAATTTAGAATTTCTATTTATGATATTATTAATGTATATATATTAGCACTGTTTTTTGAGCAATGAGTTTTATTGCTGATCGTTATTATCGATGACATTTGCTAGGTTTTGTCTATGTAACTTCAAGACTGAACGCCTTACGAATCGACCTATTTAGACGTATTGGATAATAAATAGGCTTGAGGGGCGGATGGCGTTGTGAAACATATAGTAGCCAATAGAATCGTTGTTGAAACCAGAAAAATTTCCTAATGAAGTTATTCATTTAGGTTTCAGGCTGCTACGCAGTGGCTTTATCGCGGACGAGCAACTTCAAGCATTATGTCCATTCACTTGAAGTAGAGGACCAACTTGGAAAAATGGTAAGACGGAGTTGTTTCTATCAAGAACGCGCTAGTTGTACTAGGTTGACAAGGAAGCCTTCTCCATGTGCAAAGGGGTGTGACAGGGCTGGTGGATGCTAGGTTAAAACTTATAGACAGGAAACTGACACGGCAAAAGCTTTTAATATTACATTGACATATAAAACTATTTTTGCATGAATATTTTTTAATGAATTCGATTGACACATAAATGTTTCGACTTATTTGGAGGATAGCTACTTATAATAAGTGAGGAGTTCTCATTTCTTTTCGTTTCTAAGCCAACTATTCTATAAGACTGTTATGGATTATTTAAAGATTGACCCCACACTCAACATTTTTTGGCATTCAACATTATATAGAAACCTTACACCATATTTACTCCAATTGTATCATCTGAATTTACAGTGTGTCAAGTACATCCTAATAATTTAAATGATGTACAAGGCTTTAACGAAAACCGAAAGGTCACATGGTGGATACTGTTGATTCATTTACTATTCTGCAAGTTTGCAGACGCATGGTCTCCGTTATTAGCTCGGCTTATTATTAGGCGCAGTAGTTCTCGTTTAGCCAGGGTATCTGAGTATCTGCTATTTGAGGTTACATGTGGATCTTACAATTTTCATGTTTTCTTCATTACAAAGAAGATTTCGTGATCGTTTCTGTGTTAGAGACAATCAAGTATTGATTTTTATCCCCACTGCTTGTCACTTGTTGATTAGGCTTGATATAGCAAATCAAAATATTTGGTCGATGACTTTTTCAGTATAGAAAGGAACGTTGCTTGACTGATATCAACTGTGGGAGGAAACTGAGATTAAAACTCATGAGATAAACGTTAACGAGTTTGTAGCCTTGCACGGTGTAATGACAAGGCTGAAAAGTCAATTCATTAATATGCTGTGTTCGAAACTACACCACAATTTCATTTTGATCAGCAAATCAGACGCTGCGTCAAAGCAGTGCAGCTTCGATTACACCCATATCGGATGTCTCACAAACCTCTCTTTAAGGATAATCTGTGTCTCAACATATGTAACCAAAAGTCTATGCCGAGATAGCTGTTTTTAATGCAATTTTTAAAAATTCATTGACTGATTTGATAAAGTTTTTGCAATGTCATGTTATTTTGGTGGTTTTTCATTTAATCGACTGATCATGTTAGTGTTGACTCGTTATATATCAAATTAAATACTAACTTTGCCAAGGTACTCCCAGTTCGGAAATTACAGTATTGTTATAGGGGAAAATTATCAGCGAAAGTATGTTTGATATTTAATCCTTTTATTGACACAAATTATGTTATATTTTGTTACATATGCTGCATTGTACATGCTAATTATTACATTAACTTGTATTTCATGTTTTATTAAATAACTTTAGTGTGAGACGTTGAATCTAATTACAGGGAATGTCTCTTCTTGGTAAACACATTCCTGTCCAAGTGGAGAATTTCACAGAGGAGGAGCTGTACAACTATCTTTGCTTGCTGAAGCAGAATTTCCTATTCAATAAAGGTAAGACGTTCATTCTAATTGAATACGATTCAATGGGACCTTTTACAATTGTGAATGCAATCGGGTCATTCATTTTAGCAAATTTATCTCATCGCCTCAGATCTCTTAAAGCTGGAGGATTAATGTTTATAGACTTGATATCCTTAAGCCGTTCATCTTGCATTGATCGTTATCACAGAAAACTGTCAAATACTTCAAACCATGATGTTTGAGGAAGTGCTCCTTTATTGTTAGGAAATTGGCATTGCAGGCGTCTAGGCCAAAGTATGTCTGTGTGCTTGTAAATTTGGAGCCGAAAAAGTATCAAAAGGATGATTTACGGGATGTTTAGGGGTAACTGTGCGAAAGATGCGCAGTGAAAAAAGTGAGAACGGAAGGGAGGGAGTTTGGTTGGTGAGAGGGAAAGATAAAGTTGTTGCAGAAAATGATTGATGAAGAGAGTAAATAGGGACAGGTAGAGGTCAGTGTGTGAAAGTAGCTCAAGGATGTGAGCTGGGGGAATAAATCGAAAGGTAGAAGGAACTTTGAGTGTGCGAATAAAGGAGAGGCCTCCGGAGGAAATCTTGTGAGGAAAAATCGATAAAATAGTGGTATATAAGGAACACCGCAACGCGACGAGAATAAACAACAAACACACAAATCAGTGATGGCTAATATTTCGTCCCGGCATACGGGGCTTCATCAGAGCAAAAATGAACTTGCCGAGTAAATGTAGGAGAACAGATAGAAACTGGATAGAAAGAGCCGCGGAAGAAAGAAACAGTTTGTGGAGAAAGGAATCGAGATAGATATGACAGAGAAAAGATGCTCAAAAATAAAGTGGCCAGGCAACGGGCTGAAAGAAGAGAGTATTTATCAAATAGAAGGAGTGGAAAGCGTGGCTGGGAAGGGGATAAATAAGGATATGATTAGACAAAATGTATCTGTTAGAAATCAGAAACAAAGTATTCATTAATTAGAGCGAGATTCACCAATACTGACACGATAATAATCAGTTGTCTTGTGTAGTCACAAGTGATTAAATTGCTTGGCTTCTGCTAGATAGTAGTTGGTAGAATTTCCAGGCTTTACCCTCTTATCAGAGCTGACCTACAATTAAGTTTCATAGTTATTCTCTTTTGACACCGACTTTCGTTTTTCTCGCCACGGCTAATCCATATTGAATTCTATTTTCACCACTCTTTATCGGAGTCCTTATGAGCTTCATCCAGAAGTTGTTTCTATTAGAAGCTGTGTTGTAGCTTTTTCAAAAAAATGATTAAGGAATAGAAGAAAATTTTCAGACCCAGTGTCAAAGGACCAAATTCCTTGGTTATCAATTCCATCTAATTTTCCAAATGCACGCCCTCATAGCTGATTAGCTTAATTCAGTATTCACGAAACATTTTTTCATCAGCAGCTTAAACAAGGTAGCACTATTTTGTACTTTTGGTAGATGGTATGCAAGCAGGAACGCCAACATTAAGCCAACATTTATGCATTATATGGAGACTCCGAAGTTGGTTTTCTATGAATTGTGCCGAGCCCTTGAGGCATTGTCACCGTTCTCAAATAAGCAGCTAGTGGACTTGTTAAGATTCTGTGTTCAACGATTAGAAGGGATCTCGTGGCTTTAAAACCAGTGGCGTTTTAAGGAAAGAATTGTCAGTTGATTCAGAATCTGGAAGTATAAACTGCCGACATGTTTCAAGGTGGTCGCACTTAATTTTCATAAAGTGCTTGTAAGAAAGCTGCAAAAACTAGCATGTTTGGAACGCATTTTTTTAAGAATCAGTGCTTCCAAAGATGCTTCTACCATTTCTGACGGGAATTTACCTATTTTCGTTTGACTTACATTGAATGTGAATGATTAGTGAAGAAAATCCAAACCGCTAGATTTGTATGAAATGCAGTCTCCTTAAACTCTAAGCCTTTTCCTTTTGAGTCTCTACGTCATCAAGTTATTGCTCTTCGGGGGCCTTTCGGGGTCCCTCTGAACTCTGGGGCTTTAGAAATTGCTCTAACGCTGACGTTAGTCTGAAAAACCAATTGACTGTAGCTCGTCTTTATGTTTTTCATTTCTTTTAAGCTAACTAACCATTTGCTTTCATGCTTCCATAGAGCAATTTTGATAGCTAAGGTGATGATATACATATGTCACTTGAAAAACATGTTTCATTACGTAGTGACTTGTAGTAATCCAACATTGTTGACCGAAAGGGAAGGATTGAGAGAGAAGGTTGCAAATTGACGTTAGTATATTCAGAACTTATTTCAGATACCCATGTTTATGTTGATTAATGTCATGGTTCAATATATAAAAAAGTATTAAATCTAGCAATAAAATTGGTGACGTTCCTGGGAATATTGCCTTGTAAAGAACGAAAATCACTTCAACTGCTCGATATTCTTTAGAAGAATTTTTAAGATTTTAAGAACTGAGTATGGTGGGTACGATTTTCGAGGCTATCTTGAAACAGGGCCCGAGGATTGCTAGAGCACTAAGTTATATGCAACCTTTTAAGGAGAGATATATAATCAATTTCTAGACTAGCCTAGAAGATTTGTCTGACCTTCCTTCTTATCTGGCAGCATTATCTACTAATTATTTTACCGCTACCACAAGTTATTTTTCTTCAAAGCACAGTGTATCCCCTTGCGCTTGGACCAGGATTTCGAATCTATGCATTTGTTTCCTCTGCTCTTATTAGTTGCATTTGGGTGTCTGCCAGGTCATTCTCAAAAGAAAAGAACGCCAAATCCACACCCAAGCTATGACTGGCTCCTACTTGGAAAGTCATCCTCATTCATTGATCTGTTCCCTTAGAAATTTTTTTTATTCGTTGCTGATAATGTTGGCCAATGTATGAAAATTTGAAAATCAATTTTTGTTGAAGGTGATTAAAAAGGTGATTCAGCGTTGAGCCCTCTCGTCAGTCAGACAAAAATAGTTCAAAATATCTTAATCCAGCATTATTTTATAGATACTTCAGAATTTGTTTAAAGTATCAAGTTTTTATATCAAGTTTTACCACCTGTTATTTCAAGTAAAAAGAGGACATTATGGTATGTTGGCTTGAGATTGCATCTCCAGAGAATGGCAGAGGATGTCCAGAGTATCTTTAGATCTCTAGCTATATACACGTTAAATATCATATAATATTATGTAATATTTTGGCTTTTTATGATAATCTTTCAATATATTGGAAATAGTCCATAGAAAGCTCAATGCATTGCTAGATCTCTTCTCCAAAGAAGTTATTTATTGCATTTATTATGATTTTGTTATATGCTTGTCACAGTTGCGTTGATAGCCTAATTTATTCTCAAGTTTTTTCCTCAACAGAGATCACTGGTGAACTTCAGGCTGAGATACGGTTCCTGACAGACGGTAACCCAACCGAGGTTGTACGGCTTGTCAAGGGACACTGATAGGTGCCAGTCAAGTGCCAAAGTGACAGGTGACAGGAAATTAATTACCTGACAAATGTATATCACAGAATTCTAGATTGAGAAACACCTTGGTACAGTGTCACAGATGACATTTATGTACAAGAAATGTAATGTATATTCTTAGTTGTGTATAGACACCTCTTTGGGACACACTTGTTTGGTTTGATGTTTGACGCTGAAATCAAGCTCAGAATTTTGGAATAAATTTTCCGTTAACTGTAATAGAACAAGATTCCCTTTCGTAGATTTGCAAGGGTCATCAATCTTTCTTTTATAATATCAATTTAAAACTTTAATAAATTGGTCGTCAGTCTGCCATTTGTATGCTAGAAAACCAAATACCACAAGCGTTGTAATCAGATTTAGGCCAGTTGACTTCTTTCGACTAGGAGATGAGTTTTCAAGTGTTCTGTGGAAAAATTGGTTTGTTCTTTGATAGTATGTTGATAGACTATGGTATAGGGGTTAAACCAAGTTTGAAGAGCAGTATTGGGTTTCGGGTAAATTCCATGATCATTCAAGTAGCTGACAATAACACGCCTACTATCCAATCGTGGTTGTTTGGAAAGTTTTCATTCGGTTGCTGTACAGTTTTTTGAGCATTTGTGCTGACAGTGTATTCCCAACACAACTTTGACATGACCCATTAGCTTGACCTGACTTCGACCCAAATTGTTGGTCAGAGTGATGCTTAATGGCTTGAACGTGTTGAACCAGCCAGAGCTTCTTCCAAATCGCGGAAAAATTTAAGGAGTCAAACATTTTTGAAAGGGCAGACGTTTGTGTGCTATTTTTTGAGTTTCAGTTGAATTAAATTTGGTTGAAAGTTTATCATGGCCTTGCGAAGGCAAGACTCTACTTCGTTTATTTGAAGGAAGGAACAAGCTGGATAAGATATTCGAGGAAGCAGAGTCAGTAATTAGGCAACATAAATCACTTTTGTTGTATCAACAGGTGTGATTGACTTTCATGTTCTCTTTCTTGTCATATAGCCCATGAAAAATTTCTGTCATGTGGCCGCGCCTTGCGTTCAGTTCTGCCACTATTGACAGGAACTGTTTAATCTTCCTTGACGTAGATGATTCGAAGATGCAATGCTGGGATTCCTTGTGCGGATTTGCACCTACGGAGGTGGAGCGGAGTACCTCCGCAACACGATTTTGGATAAGTCAGCTGCCGAGGTGTTTGATTCTGTTAACTGACGAGAAACACTTGCATGGAACTGAGGAATTTATATCTTCGAAACACAACAAAGTATATCAGCTCATTTAGTGAATGTCTGAAAAAGCGTGAGAGGTTGGCATCGAAAAGAAGGAAAAAATTTTGTGGAGAGGTGTAATGTTGATTGAAACAACCTTGTGTTGTTTTGTGTTGATCAGTCCCGCTAACTGGAATGCCTAGTTAAAGAGTTTGATAAAAATGGGGTCGCAACATTTTGATGACTTATTGACTATGCTTTAATTGACAGAGAAAGACCTTGCATACTTGTTCTCTTTCCATTTTTCCGCAACAGTGCTTCATCAAATGACGTAAGCATTCTCGATAATGTCTTTCACGCATGCGCATCTACCTATTGCATGCTACAGTGCATTGGCGCCATATTTGTGTTAAGGCAAATATTATGTAAGAGATAACTGTGTTTA
Organism: Rhopilema esculentum; assembly: GCF_013076305.1. The sequence continues at coordinate 8,603,852 of NW_027019384.1, forward strand.
ATAGTTTATGGGCGCAATAAATTAAACAAGTTAATACAAACAAATTATGATATATCGCAATTATTGACTTAGATATTATCACCTATTGCTGAGAAAATAATTCCTCTTTTAATAGGCCTTGTCCTGACAAGTTTTTCCCGGAACAGATTTCGGTTTCCGTCTTGTGCAAATGACTGGTTTATCTATCTTCCATTCACCTAAATCCGATGGATAAATTTGTTTAAAGTTTACCATATGTGCAGATTTTAGAACTGTATCGTTCTAATCCAAGTTTTCCTTCAAAGCAGATATTTTATAGAAAGTCGTCTTTAGGTGAACATGTGTGTTGGCACCAGAGATTCTCCAACCAAGGGGTCGAGCTTTCCTACAGGGAGCAAACTTGTTCTCAATATCGCTGGAATCCCCGCTTTAACAGATCCTGCTTTCTCTCGCCTTTTTACCGATGGGGCAGTTGACATGCTGCAAATAGAAGACTGTAACCACAAGATGAAAGTTCATTCAATACATAAATTATACTTATTCTCTTTATAAGAAATAAAGGTTGATATTAGTTAATCGCTTTTCTTAACGTTTAGACAATTTCCAGCCTTGCTTCAGCGCTTGTTGTTTCTCAAGAGTTCTTAATTTAAATATCACGACATTAATATTTGGAGTCTTATATGAAAGGTTCAATGCCATGAATTTGGTATATTTTACATAATTTTGCTACAGAAGGTAAAAGACTAAAGTTGGTTATTATGAATTTTGGGATTTGAAGAATTTTTTGTTATTTGTGTGTAAAGTTTTATGCCAAGTTCAACCTTTTTTCAAATCGAAACTGTTTTACAATTGTTTTTGCTTAGTAGCAAAACAATTATTTTGAATTTTCTTTTTCTTTTGGAATGTCTATAACTCACAGCAAGTCACTTGCATATTCAGTAGTCTGCATTATTCATTGCAGATCTTGGCCCCATTTTTGAGAACTTTTTTCTTCTCGGCATTCATCAGGATTTAAAATGTTTAAAATTTAGCTCAAAATGGAGCAAATGCTTTGTATTCATCATGCAGAGACGAAGTCACCGGGGGGAGGGGGGAGGGGAGGGCTTTGAACAGAACGTGAAAAACACCTCCTTTTTTTCTTTTCTGGAGAAGGTTTTTTAATGCATGAGCAGATTGTCTGGAGGTAGCATAAACATTTTTAATGACTCTGGCTTTACATGGAATTAAAATCATGATGATGTTGGGCTGTTGGTGAGGCGCCAAATCATTTTAGTATGCGATAAACCATCGTGGATTTCTAGCAAGTTAACCAACTTTCCACCGCTGGTTCGCCGCTGGCTAGCAAGTTGTGATGAAAAAATTTTTCTTGCTACCTGTTGCTAAGTTAATTTTTCAAAGATTTACATTATGTAACCTACTTTTTATTGTTTTGTATTGTTTTGTATTGTATTGTATTGTATTGTATTGTATTGTATTGTATTGTATTGTATTGTATTGTATTGTATTGTATCATTTAATTTTAGTTTTCACAATAGTGAGCGCACACTGATCAAAACTAATATGAAGAAATTTCAAGGATTGCATAGGACAGATTACTTACTGCAAAACAAGCACGCGCACTTGTTTTCAAGGAACCAAGTTTTGATCAAATTCTTGAATTGTTTAGTATTTTTTGCTGTCTTTATTGATTCTGGGAGTGAAGACTGATTGTACATTGTGGGTACCATAGCAAGGCAGGAGTTTTGACAGTGGGTGCTCTACCAATTTGGTTGTTAAGGTTTTGGGTACTTGTCCAGATTTAGGGCGGGAATAAAACCATGTTCAAGGGGTCTGGTACACTGACTGCTGCTGCAGTCACCGAACGGCCTTAGCGTATAAATCGAAATGCAAGTGAGTCGGCAGAGTAACAGCAAAAGATGACTTTAATTGTGATTTTGACTATATAAGTAGGGATCCTAACTCTCTGATCTTTACTGTGATTTTAGACATTTATATACTTTTGATAGAAAAGGGAGTTTACTAGCTAGTTTTCCAATGAGAGATCCTTGCGTGACCCCTGCTTAGCAACTGCTTATAGAGATACAAATATGCTTTATGAATTGAATATCATTGAGACAAGCGACTTGATCATTGGATCAACTATGTCAAGTCATATGTTGCGATGGTAGATGAAGTTAATTAAGATGCCGATCAAATTTTGTTCATGGAATACGTGTTGGTCATGTAAGGTTTACATTGCATCAAAAACTGTAAACAAATTGATACCGGGCGCTTAATTCGAGTCCGCTTATTGACGCAGATAAACCTCCGATCAATCTCCAAGATTACTTGAAGGTGACTCCAGCTATGCTGCTGGACAAGGGACGATTGATCACCCGCCAAATTTAGCGCAGAATGAACTTGCTGTAGGTGATCTGACGTCAGCAAATAAATTAGACTGTTGACTTGGCATTTACTTGCTTTTTACTTCGAGAATATAAGAAAAAGTTGTAACCTTCGAGGTTAGAATCACTCCATGAAAATCTCGTAATCGGCATCTGGAAGTTCTATTTTTATCTGAAAATCCCTGGAATTCCGTTAGTTTTCGCAGCAATCTCGTAGGCAGTTTGCCATTTTCAAGAGTGATTTGACCTTCGAATTCTTGATGTAACAATACAGTCTTGATGTAGCAATGCAGTCTGGATGTAACAATGCAATCCGTCTTGATGTAACAATGCATAAATAGGTCTCAAGAAAGTTAGATTGCCATTAAGTCAAGGAACATTTATTGCAGTTTTCTTCAGTACTAATATAACATCGTATGCTTTGTATTTCAGTATTAACAAGCGATTAATTATTCTTTAAAATAAAGACACACGTAAGATTAATCGTGACGTCATTTTCTGCCAGCTTCGAACAGAATATGGCTTAGGTATATTTTCATCTCAAATTTAGGAATGGGATACCGATATTTCTCACGACAATTTTTAAAAGTGATAGAAATAACGGAAATAATTGAAGTGCAGCTGCAATGTGTTAGTGCTTGTGGTTGTGCAAAGTTGGTTCCCCGTTGTTTCTCAAAGGGCGTTGCTTCCAGAATAATATTTATCGCTGACAGCGGTAAAATAGCTGATACCTCAAATTAGGGCACTTAAAACCAAAATCTGAAGTTATTTCTTATGCCTTACGATTAGAATCTGTTTGCAATGATCTACAGCCTTGATCGACGACGGCTCTGCCGGGCTGTCCTCTCGATCCGGCTCCTTGCTGGACCATTTATACTGTATAGAAGCTTTTAACATCGTCTTTAGTTCAACAGGTGTAAGGCTGAATGATTCGTTTACTGTTTGGTAATTATTGATCTCATTTTTAAAAACCTTTTACGATTTATGAAACCGATAAAAAAATAAGTTGATGACAAGTTAGATTATGACATCTTTTGCTACGCGCACACGAGAGAATTTTCCTTAAGCAAACCATCATTGTGCCCTTTCACTAAATTTGCTATTTCTGGTTTCACTAAATAGCAAGCAAATTTGCTATTTCTGGCTGAAAGAAAAACTTCCTTAAGATCGAAGACCAAGACGCATGCGGCGGTAGTTTCGATTTGGAATGGCATCAGACAGGGGAAATAATATTGTTGACGAAATTCTCTCATTTGCGCCTAGAACTTAAGTGGGGGTTGAAAACACTCGTCCCTTCCCTTACTTATCATCCACTCCTCCGCCACCGCATCAATCCATAATACCTCTTAGTCGGTTTCTTATAGATCAAGTACCCAGGGTAGCATACCTTTTGTGCACCGACAACTGCAGTGTATCAACATTCAATAACCTTTTATAATCATATGTTTGCTAGCTGGTATTTAACTGTACTTCAATCAGTGATAAGTACCCAATTCCTTCTCACTCTCATTTAGAATACACCCGCGAAGACAGTGAAAAAACAAGGGGGTCGTCTCAAGCGTATCTCAAAACGCAATAGCAGTAATTTAAAGATTTTTTCTTCGCTAATTATGACGGGTTACCCCCACTGCATCTCTGCCCTGCCATTGGGGTGTGATAATTGTACCTATAGCACGCTTATGTTCATTACGTTATATTGCCACAAGCTGTTTGAAATTTCCTCTCTCCACCTTTGTTGTTACCTACTGGTTTTCAGTTGAAGAATGTGTTAGCAGTTTTTCCACCCAATTTTCACCGAAATACCACAAATTAAGAATTCAAGTGGGTGCGACCAAAGCGATTACCTGAGTCTGGCGAAAGTACGACTTTCCTTTGATTGCTGCCGTCGTCCAGTACCCGCAATGAAATCTGGTCCTTTGCAGTCTTCATACTAGAAAACTGACTCAGTTTTTGTTTCATACAGTGGCGTCGCCAGCTTGAAAAACTGGGGTGAACAAAAGCAAATTTTCTCGGCCAGGCCCTTCAGACTCTTAGAGAATCATTGTTTTTTTAGTATTATTGATCTATTTTGATCTATTTTCTATTTGTTTGGTCTATTTGAACTATTTTGAAATATTTGGACAAGCAACTTTCTCAAGCAGCAAAACGGTAGCTTTTTTGCCAGTGCGAAAATCGAAATCGATCTGATCAGCCCAATCATAAAATATTAACATGGATATGTGCCAACCATACAGCTGAGTTTTTCTACCATCAATTATTCTAAACATAGAGAGAATGTTGGCGAAAATATCCATACATAAAATGGGTATTAAATAGCTTTGTCACTATACACAATATTTGGATTTATAAAATCATGTCTGTTAATGGGGCTGGTTGTAAAATTTTGATTGCCCGCAAAGTTTTAATACCGATTTATTCTTCTTTGGTTTCTGGAGTACTTCTGAGGGGACAAGTCTTTTGTTTATCATTTATTATCTTTGCCGCTCTCCCTCTTGTGGCCCACCTTGTCACAGGCAAACTTTTCAACCTTTGCCTTCTTTTGCTGGTGTTATAATCTTTCTAATAATTTCTAACAGAAATTAACATAACGAGAGTGGTCAAAGTGGTCATCAATTATCAATAAGATTCTATAATATTTCCTTATATTTCAGGGCACTTCTGGCCCCCTCTGGCCCCCTCTGCCCCTCTTCCTTATATTTCAGTTTAAGGTCCCCCGGTGTAGGCGCTCCTCCCCCTCCAGTTTAGAATCGGTGGCGCGGGCCGTAAACTGAAAGGTGCTAAACCATATGGAAAGTTTTTATAAAGAACATTTAAAGATCCTTTACAATGACAGTTCTTTTCCTGATAATTTTTATGTTATTTTTAGTCTGGCAATGGGCAATTGGCGATGGGCAAAATTCAAAATCGAGCATAAGTTCGCAGTTCAATAATCTCCTAGGGAGTTTGAATTGCCAATATCTTTATAATCAGAAGAATACAAAACCACGCCCTTCGTTAGATTGACGAGGAAATGAGCTTTTAAAAGGGTTTATTTTGTATCCAATTTGTGTAACAATGAACATGTAGCAAATGTTCCAAGAATTTCAATTTTTCCCACAACACCACATGTGTCACAGCAGTTCTTTAGAAACGAAAGTGACCCCTGGAAATCCTTTCTGGAACCCAATTATTTGTCAATTAGAACTTACAGGAATAGGAACATGTCAAGAGGCCCGAAGTGGAATTCTTTGTCGGTATGGCAAAGGACATACAAGGTATTTAGTTGTCAGTTAAGTATGCTTATTTGCTCTTTATACCATCAAATATTTTGACGTCAGTTAGACAAGTCTTTTCATGCACTTGACAATTTGCCTTTAGAACTTGCCACAAGCCTTTGGCCTCTCGAGGGTGCCGCCAGCCTTCTCTTAATAAAGCTACAAAATTACCTTTCTCCCTTCAAAAGATTATGGGTGCTGCAGATGACCACCCCCCCCCCCCCCCCCCCCCCCATTTACAACATTTACTCAAGGAGGGTTTCTAAATAAGTTTTCGAAGTCAAATTTTCACCTCTAGTTATCAATGTTGAACTTTGGCAACGCTGGAAACGGAGGAGGGAGTTAGCTTTGAATTTAGTTCAACTGCTAGTGATTGTCTTTATAATCAATGTAATTTATAAATATATAATTGCTTCATTTTTTGCCCATTTGTCATTATTCCTCAATATTTAAATAGACTTTGAATCTTTTCTAAACAAGGGAGTGCTCTCTCCTTGATTACTTTATCTATTGAGAAGGCCCTCTTTAAGAAATTCCCAGCATGCAAGTCTACTATGTTTTACATCATTCTCATTGTTTGAATTTATATCTATTTTCACTTCACTAGCTTGTTTTGAAAATTTTTATGAAATATTTAGCAGAATTTTAAAATTAAAAAATGAAACTGAAACCGAACCTGAAACTAATCAGTTGATTCTCTTTAATCTTGTTTAACAGTCGCTGTAAAATCTTTACTAAGCCCTGCCTGTTAAATACTATTAGTCGAAAAAATGGGTTTTTAGCATTTTTAACGAAAATCTAACAACAACAAAGATTATCGTAAAAACTTTAAAGTCAACTTGACCTTTTATATGAGTAATCCATCTCTTATATAACAAAATTGCTTTAGATATATGAAAATGGCTTAGGGAGTGAGAAGTCCAAATTAAATATTGAAAAATTTCGAGTTCTGTCAAATTTCGTGAATGTTTACCGAATATCTTGTGTTCAATGAAAATAGTGACTAAATAACCATTTTTTCATTTTATATTTTCTAAATAGAAAAAGCAGAATATGTGCATTAATTGCTTAATTTAAACTCGACACCCATTGTAGATGTTGAGTCTAATTTTAACCCAGTATATAAATAGCTTCATTTAGAAACGTACCTAAAACTTTGCAAACATGGTAACCAATACGACTACACGATGTAATGCCAAACCAAGATAAGCTCATGGGATTGACGTAGAAGGACTCTTGTAACAAGATCTTAACAAGTATTGAAGTTAAGCCTGGATAAATTATATCAAGCGTTAGTACATTATTGAATTGCTGTCAAAACGGAATTACAGTAATTACAATAAAAGTAACAGAGTGATCCAATTAATCTCTTTGAGAAGGGTGTTGTTAGCATCGTGTTAAAAACTTTTTAGCAAGTGAGTTTGTGCAAAAAGTGTGAGAAAAATTCAAAAAGTGTATACTTAAATAAAAGGACACATTAGAAGCCAAATTTTCAGCTAAGGATATTAGCCCAGTCTAGATTAATCAAAAAAGTATATATATATATGTATGTATATGTATGTTTGTTGGTTTTAATTAGCTTTAATATAGCTAGCAGTGTATGTTTATCAACTTAAAGAAAGTAAAGGAAAAAATGTAGTGTACATCAATGGAAAGAAGAATAATGTGAAAGTTATGCAAAAAGGATGTTAAATCGATGAAATGATAAGGTATTCAAGCAGGCTGTTGCAAAAGTAAGAATTCTTCAAACGTTTAGAATGGTGATGATAGTACAATTTTGGATATTTGAAATAAGAGAGGGGGGGGGGGGTATGAGAGGGTAGGAGTGCTTGAATATTTGCTTAACTCGTCAGCGGACTCCAGGGTCCTTTTGAACATCCAGTAGTAGCTACTCGTATGGAAGCAATTGCCCGATCAGCAATGATGATATTTCTTAACGAATATTTGACTCCTTATTTCTTAACGAAATGTTAAGAAAGATTTGTATACAGATTGCTTTCTTGAATTTTGATAGTAGTGTTTTCTGGGGTATTGTCTAGGTTATCGCTGGAAAAGAGCTTGGCTTCAACGCTTTTTTTGCTAGGAGGAAAGACTTGTTAAAAAAGAAATGGAGCAACGAAACAAAATGCTACAAATGTACCGCAAATCGCTCCAATTGCCAGGTGGAACATGTCACAAAATTGAGAAAAGCGCCTTCGCATTAATTTGCTGCACAACCACAGACTAGACTGGATTCATGGAGACCTGAATCTCAGCTAATTTCAGCCTCTTGAATTTCAATGAGTTTGGCGGTCGCAGGGTCATGATAGTTCAAAGAGGCTCCTTTCCCTGCATGAAAGATGATCACCCGCACACACGTCCATCTTGATTAATTGCACCGATGTGAGACAGTTGGTTAAATGCAGCGTTTTAACTCGCCAGTCAGTCTGAAACATAACGAAACGGAGGCGAATACAGCTGGGAATCGCTGGAGAATAATTGCGTGGCCCAGCTTATTACACGTCTACGCTTGGCTTTGTTCTGTATTTGCAGTGGTAATCTCCTTGTGGAATCTTGTTAGCCAACGTCAAGTACACAAGCTGCTGTGATAATCAAAGAGTCAGCCACTGGTACCCTTTGAGCTTTAAACAATAAAGGAGGTTTTATCACATCTAGAGGTTTTATTCCTGATGTGGATAAAGATGCATACTGCTCTTGCTATCTTCGTTTCTTGGGTGATTTTCATTAGTGATGTTTACACGATCAAGTGGCTGTAAGTCGATATTTTTTTGCCTTTTTCTATTCTTAAATTACTCATTTCAGTATTACGCATTATTTATGGAAATTTGTTAGATTCATGCATCTGAAAACGCTTTTCTCTCATGTAAGCCAAGCTTTGTTGTGGAAATTTGTTTCGATTTCCAAGTCCAATCCAAATATAACCTATTCAACATTTGCAACTGAAGACCTGTATGTATTTGACATGTTAAATTTAATGTTTCTAAAAATGGGGCTAATATACTTCTTATCCCTGATTACATACAGAGATTTTAAGCAAGTTATGCCTTAACTGTTTTTAGCATAAGCAATATTGCTTTTCGATTTTGCCCAAAATGACGAAGATCAATATTTAGTTTTCCCATGCGATCAGCGTGATACTTGTGAATAAACTAAACAATCTTGCTGAGCTGAGGATTTTAATGACAAAAACAGCTTTGCGTTTGTTAGACCTTTTGGTTTTGGTCAACTTACACTTAAACATCATTGAAATTTAACAGAATGTCACCGAGGCAAAACCAGCATATAAAATGAGGGGATAATCCTCTAATTGATTGTGATTTTATTGGCCAAATCATTTGTCTTACACCAGTAATGGTTTTGCAAATTCTTCCAAGCTTTCACCTTAAGTGGCTGCAAGTCAGCGCTCATGTGTGTATATGGTTTGCAGGTTGTTTACATCAGATTCTTGTCTTTGACACAGCGGTTTGAACTGATAGAGTTCATAACCACTAGCCAGCAGGCCTCCGCACCCTTTAATTTTGTGTGATTATCAACATCTTTTTGAGACAAGAGTATTTCGTTGGTGACAGAGACATCCAAAGCTTGCCATGTCCCCATGTCCCTAAGGTGATAAGCCCTTATCTCGGCAAGTACAAATAAAAAAATACCAAATGCCTCATGTCCAACAAGTGTAAGATCAGAGATCACTCGAGTCCCCGTTGGGAATCTTCATTGAAGAGCTCGGCAGCTTTTAAAGCAGACAAAAGTTTTTATGGAAAAGCAACAAAAGGGTTTTAGAAAAGGAAATTTTCTTCATTTGGGAGAGATACTTTTAAGCTGTCGAAAACCAAAAACGTGTATTTAGGAGTCGAGATTCTGTATCAGGAGGCCCTACTTGATGCGTTTTCTTGTCAATTGTTGCGAATAATAATACGGACCCCCTTTATCAAGATATCTTCATTTCAAATCTTGTGCCACCTTATATGGAAATTATACGGTGGTATCTATGTGCAAGTCAATGTTTTGAAGACAATTTAGCCATCAAAGGATTAAAACTATTAGTAGAAACAATATTTATAACCATCTTCTCAAGAAAGACCTTGTCAAGAGATGGATCAACAAGTCGAGGGGAAGGTCTGTCTTTTTACTATCCTTTAGTCTAGAGTGTTTTGATAGCCAACCCTACATTAGGATTATTGAAAAAAAAGAATATAGAGTTTCAACCAGAAGGATTTTTCCAGCTCTTTTTACTTTTGAAATAAGGAAAGTAAGGATATCAATAGAGAGCAAAGCTTTCCTCGTCAACTTGATGTTGGCTTAACGGACAAGGAATTATTGAATTTTGAATATTGAGCACTGTTGAAAGAGTTTCGGTAACTAAAAACTTTCATTCTGCAAATCAAGTTGAAGGGATGGTACCCATGATAATATTAATAATTATACATTTTTACTGTTAGTTTGACGATAGTGTGAACACTAATAAACACTAACATGAAGCAATTTAAGATATTGCATTATGGAAGTCATTAACTGCAAGCGTTACTGGCGCATTGATTTTCGAAATAACAATCTTTTATAAGAACTTTGAATTGACTTGCGTTTTTTGATGATTTTATTTCATTTGGAAGAGAATTCAAAATCTTTGGACCCAAAAAGCTAATAGATTTTATACCATAACTTGTCGTTTTAACCTTTGGAACAGATAGAGTAGCCATTTTTCGAAGATTATCGCTATTGGGTTTGGAAGAAAGTAGTCTTTCATAAAGGCTGGATTCAAGTTGTGCAGAGTTTTGTAAATTTCTAGTGCTAGCAGCCGAATAGAGTGAATATGAATTGTAGTAGATTTAGCCTTGAATAGAAGTTTAGAATACGATGAAGTGTAGTCTGAGAGGGCTAATCGTAGGGCCCTCTCGTTTACTTTGTCAAGCTTCTTTTGGCTTGCATTACTGCAGAATATGCTAGCCAGTCCTTCAGTCGTTGGTCCTTGTCAATGACCAAACGAACCAACGCTTAAGTTATTACGACTTGAGCCTAGAGGCCATACTCCAGTCACGTTCCTCTACCTACAGTTGTCCTTTGGTTCTGGCGACTATTGGGTCTGCTCATTTTTCTTAAGAATTATTTAACCTCACGGCAATCGCTGGTTATTGTGCTCAAGAGTGGTGTCCAGGTTCCATATACCAACATAAGGTGGTGAGACACCTTTCAATTGCCTACAAGCTTAAAAATGTGACGATAAAACACCCCGAAGATGACGAAAAGCTCCTCGTTCTCACAACGAAATTCGAAGAATGGAAGATATAACATTGGAATAGGGTTATCAAAGCTACAGCTCGCTACAAATTACTACAAATTACATTTGGTGAAATACTTTCCTCTGTAATATCTCAACTGCCTGGGGTGCCAGTGGGATGTAGATGGTGTCTACACTATTGCAAGAGTTTGGCTGTAATCTGCACTTCATAAAATCTGTCTTATGTCTGTTATACAACTCGCAGTAATACCTTTTCCTTTGGATTGGTTGAATTTTGAACATCAAGGTATCTGGACTGCATAATAACGGGGATCTAGTGCAGCAACCGCGCAGCCATTGGGCTAGTAGGGGCTTTAGCCATCCACCTTGGTGCAATAATTGGTTAGAAAATTTTAAGAAAGTGTGTCAAGCTCAAAGTAGCTTCTTGACTTCTTGACTGGGAACCCTTTTTCGTTCATTTTCTTTGTGTTCTGTATAATGATATACTGTATTTTCTAACTTTGTTAGCTTGGTGCTTAAATTGTCCGCAAGCTAACTTTTTTTTTATAGTAATTGATATCTTCTCTGAACCGGTCTGTTTATAATAATAAGCGGAAAGAAGCAAGTATCTTCTAAAAGGGTGTTTTCCAACGTTTTAAAGGGTGTGGCCTACAAAATTTTTGGTCACGCTTGTTCAGCCCCCTCACTTTCAGACTGGTGCGCGGTCATAATTATGACTTCCCGTCAATAAGCAGTTTCCTATCCATCTTTTTATGTCCGTGAAAATCTTGAATGATTTCATATAAAATCTTGGATGATTGGGTGTGGTTTAGATGCGGTTCTAGGTATGGCTTCTAGAAATTACCTACAGCACAGCCCCCCTTCCTAACATTTTAGGACGGCACCTCTGCTATATAGATAGCTCTGCTAATATCCTTATTTAATAGAGCTTGCGTACCTTTAAAGGACTTAACGTGGATTTATTGCATTTTCCATACAATTCTAGGAACATGCCCATCTTAGTCATGCTGTCTTGCTAACAATTAGAAGATGAGTTGGCTAATCTTCGTTGTATGCGTCTGGCAAACCTGATAGGATTTGGCAATTTGTCAAGCATGGTCTGCAAACAATTCTTGATTTATGGGTAAATTTTAGGCACTTTCTTTGTTGCTTGATCTATGATATCAACAGAGCTGTTAGACTTTTAGAAACGATAAAGGAAACCAAAAACTAAATTTTCGGTTTTGAATTTGAAAGTAGCTGATAAAGGATAATACTTATTCGTTCAGAATATTCTTTCGAGGGGTAAAATTACTGCAATGACAATGAAAACACTTTAACACAAAAACAGGGCATTCGTAATATATTACGGAAGAAAAGAGACAATTTTCCTACGTGATGGCTCTTCAACATCGATTGGTTTGGGAACCTATCACAAATGGCCATTGAAAAACTGCCATTTTGGGAACCTGAGGTACAACGATTTCACTCCAACCGTTTCAGGGAGGGTCTCTCAGGCAGAAAAACGTTTAGTCTAATCACCAGAAACTATTGATGATGACGTCATCGTTTATCCATCTTGTGCAAGCAGTGCTCGTATAAATGGTCTTATAAATGCCAATGTTCTTGCTTAAATCATAATTAGAGTAGCCTGAAACATGCTTGCATATCAATGGAACACACGGTAAAAATTCCGTATTTATGTCTAGCTACTCGAGGCGATCACCCAACATCTGATCTTCTTTGCCTGGTGCCTTTCTACATTGCTTAATACTTTGTCAAATTCAACTCGTGTTTTGATTGATCTGACTTTATTCCATCTTGGTATTGACCTATTCTAAATTGCAAGAGAACTGATTCCACCTAAGGCATAAGGGAACAAAGTCACGATTTGTATGGATCCAGAGGTCCAGGTGAAAGCCATCAAAATGTAAGAGAAGAGAAGTATTTCAGGCACGATGGATCTTCTTTAGAAAACATTATATATTTGCATTTATAGAATCTTTTACCTATCTTAATTGCGTTGTCTATTTGCCATTGAGGTTATATAAGCATTGGATTGCTATTAGGAAAGGGAACAAAAGAGAACTGTATTCTGTGGATATAAAGTTATGATATCATTCATTGACTTTTTTCCATAAGCATCAGTGATCAAATTAGTCGCCCCAAAGTCAGCTATATTTCAAACACATCGTAGCAAATGGCAAATATCTAGCTAGCATTGACAAACTAATGATTATATCTCATGTAATCTTTTAACTTGCTTATTGATGTTATTGAATTGAGAAGATCCGAAATCCAAATTTTTTCCTTGCCTTGGAAAATCCCATTCATTCATTCAAAAGTTGCCTAAGGTAAAATCCGTTATATATCGTGGTTAATACATTGACGATTTTCAATCCAATGGATTAAGGGAAGCGCTTTGCCTTTCCTGAAATTCACTGTATCAGCATATTGTACCTCTGATCTCCTTCTTTATTCATGCCGCTATGATGTCATCCTAATATCTTGTTGTCTTTACTTCACCCTTTGGGTTTGCAAACATATCTTTAAAATGTATCTCACAGGGAAACAAAGACAAACTTTCGTTCTGGCCCTAGCAACGAAATTGAACCTGTAGTGATCAGTTGTAGTGATGGATAGGCATCTTAGTTTGGTCTCGTTTTATTGGCTCTCCAAGTCTCTAAATGTCCATTCATTTCATCTAACCTCGTGCTTGCAAAGTCTTGACTAGGCAAGGCGGGAAAGTTGAAGTAGAATGCGCTTCGAACGCAGGAATTGATCAACCAATCAGTGATAGTAGAAACATAGGAAACAATGTTATAACGTTGCCTTGCTTTTTTGTCTTTTCTTCATCCTTCACACATTTTAACTTCATTTATGATTTTTAGCAGCAAAAAGTATATGTTATAGGAAAAATAGGAATACTTAAAAAAATCCAGCATTTTCCAGCATTATCAAGAGCATTGTGTCGGAGCTACCCACAGACCAGCAGAGAGCTTTTCTGAGGCCTGGGACCAAAAGAAAGATGGGGCCCGTGATGACGTCATTAAAATGATAACTGTAATATTGTTGCTGATATTATTAAGAACTTAAACATAACTTTTTAGCGCCTTTCCAACTCGGAGCCTGGAGCAGTCTCCCCCCCAACCCACCTCTCGGCGTGGCTCTTTTTAGGCCATCAATTTTACATCCCTCAACGATCCTTGATATGAAGGCCACAAGTCCAAAGGACGCAGTGTTTCGTGGCACCTTCCTTATTTAATCGCATGCAACTTCTTTTTCGCTGCAAATGACCCAAGATTGACCTCAGACCTAATGCATTTATTGAATAACCAAAAGCTCAGTAAGCAAATTCGGTTTGGTATTTCGCAAGTTTTGCTACTGAGTATGTGATGGCCACAAGAATGACATCCGCAACAGTCTCACTCGGCAGATCCTTACGATAACTTAAATAATTCTATTTTTTTTATTTCAATGCAGTTTATCAGATAATTTGTAACCTACTTTGGAATCTTGGTCACAGGCTCGCAAGATCCGACGTTGCTCTCGTTGATCCTTAAGTGTTTTCAGTGTTCTGTTTGCATAGGAGGTTCTATTTGCAAATGTCAGGTTTTCGGGATCCAATACCCAACTTTTCTCAGCAGCTGCATAAAGGTGCTGGAACCTAAAACCAAAGAGCTGCTACCGTTTGCTGCTTTCTTCACCTGTATGCTTCTTAATGCCACCAAAACATGCTACCAGTTGAATATTTGATTTTACCTTTTAATTAACTTTCTTGATTTACCACAAACGCTGTTTTTTCTCTTGAGTTGAATTTTTTGTTCCATTTTCGACACCAAAATATGATATTTTCGAGGTTATACCAAAAGGCTTAACGAGTAGATACAAGCATCAATTCGATTCTTTATTGAGAAATGAGATTCGAAAAATAGCAGGTTGAAATATTAATTTAGAGAAAATGTACTCGAAATGTTGCTTATAAGAAGTATTGCGTGTATATATATATAGTGTCATTGGAAGATTTTCTTAAAACTAAATTTCCAATATGTTCCATTAAGCAACCCCAAGGAGTGAAATTAATTAGAATTTACAAATAGTTATTATCTACAATCGGTACAAATTATTGTTTCATGAAAATAAGTTTTCTTTTTTGTAAATTCTTGCAGATCACTCAATGTTGCGGAAGATTATGCATGGAAGAGGTCAGATTGCACTAAAGAAAATCTGAATGGAAGATTGGCTCGTTTCTGCAGAAAACACCTGACAGAAATGGCCTTTTTCCCACTGGCAATGGCAAAAACCAAGTATTATTGCAAAGATGTATTTAGATTTAGAAGATGGGATTGCACAACAATTGACAGAGACCATCATGGTGTTGATTTAAGAGAAGGTAAGCATAGTTTTTCTTAAAATGGAATTGAGGCTTGCCTCTTTAAACTGAAGCTTCAGGGAGGGTGCAAGTTGTGACAAGTTTATCACATTTTTAAGGGAAAGTGACAACAACGTCTAATTGTCACTAGGATCTGAGGCTAGGAATTGATGCCTGTACCCACTCTTTAAGCTTTTTGGTATTACCTCTAAGGAAATCCCCTTAATTAAAGCATAAAGCAGTGAACCAATGTTTGGAATATGCAGCAAAGTCATTGTTTGCGATGTTTTTTTTGGTATATCTTATTTCGTACCATTTACAGGACATTCGTGCCCACTTTGTGTATTCCTCATAAAGGTTTACTTTAACTAAACGCCATAAATGTGGATTTTCCTTCTCGTAATCTTGGCAAATATTCGTGGATACCTTAAAAAACGGTTCTAGAGGAAATACGCTCTAAAAACTTTGGAGAGCGGTATGGCAACATCACGGGCGAAACAAATCTCTCATCAAGACAACAGAACCAAATGGTCATGAATCTTAATTCAGTACTGAGTTGAAAATCCCGTCTTGCCGAGGCAGGAAGATTCCTGGTGTAAAGATTAGCAAACGACGATTCAAATATGACAGTTGTATAACAAACACTCCGTTCACCTCGACCATGCAAGTTGCCGTCAAGGGGTGACTAAGAGACTTGATAGACTGTTGTTAGTCCAAATAATTTGTTTGATTTACTTTATTACGTCTGGTGGAGAACAAATTCTTTTTGTCTCAAAGCACGCTTATGCCAACACCAAGAAATATCACCTAGAGATTCTAAATATAGTCTAATGGCAAAGGTGATGTCTAGATTCCTGATACCCCATGTCAAACACCGTTCAATGGCTACCTGTAAATTGTTGCTTGAGTTTGTCTGTGTTGGGATACAAACAATACCTTCTTCTGTCTCTTAGTTTTAATCAAGTGACAAACATATGCTTAAGCGACCAGAGGTTATAACTCAATGTTTCTAATTTTTGAATGTTTACAGAAACGGTGTTAAGGATGATTCATTTTTGAAAAGATATGATGATTCACTTCAGATTTAGATGTTATTTGCATCTTCTATTCCCATTGCATTTTTAATATTTCGAAAACTTCCTGCCTATTTGATAACTGTCCACTGAAATAACCCTTCAAGGTCTTTTTTATTATGATGGAGGTCACAGTAATAGCTCCAAACCGTTTCTTTGATCTGCTGAGAACATTAAGGATCTATTTTCATAAATAGGGAAAATTCTAGTCCACAATACTAGGTAACATGGATTCTAAAGGCGACAACCACAATTACATGAGGATAAGTTACCTTCAATGAATACAGCCAGAGGTAATAAATCTAATTGTTGCATCCGAGGTCATATGTATCTAAATCTTTGTCATATTATCCACAACGTATAAATGAAATGAATTAAAAAGCATTAAAACTTAATTAACAAAACAGAAGTCACATTTTTGTACATGAGCATAATCCCGGTGCAAACAAACTGAGCCTTAATTTCGGACTGTGGCTTGGTGGCTGAAAAGGATACCAAAGGAGGTGGTGAACTTCAAATGACTTTTGCTTGGTTCAAATCTATCTCAGAGGTTTGCTGTAGCAATTTTTGGAAAGACGTGTTTTGGGGAACGTTTAGTTACAGATTATTTTTCCGTTGTTTGCCAGCTTCACCAGCAATGGAAATTATACCAGGCAATTGAAATACTTGGGACAAACTGGGACATAACCCAAACATACTAGGCCTATGATATTAGACTATATGATACAACTATCACTTTGTTGTGGAATACGACAGTTGTGTTTATATTGCTCAAAAGGAAGCTGCAATTTGCTTTCCAAAAATAAATCGTTGAAAATAGGTTCGCCGTTAGTAACTTGAATTCGTTTCAGTTCTTGAATTCGTCAAACTTGTTTGCCATTTTCATTTGTCTTGTTCTTAATCCTTAAGACAAAAATAGGTGTTATAGTGTGAGCATTCATACTTTAGTCGTAAAAGTACGTTGAGAAGATGAGGCAGTTTATTAACCACAAATTTGGGTATTGGAAATGAAACTTCACCAACCACGTCACAGGTTTTCGCCATTTCTGTTTAGAAAAGATATAATCTAAGTGGTTTAAGCGTAGTGTTTGGTTCAAGTGTAATACTTGCTTCGCCTCTCTAGCGACAGAGTATAGGAGAATTTTGTATACCTTTCCATCTTTAATTTATATAAGTTTTTATCTCCATATTTTTATAATTATCGTTGATAAAACCTGATAGAGGAATTGAATCCTTTTAAAATATCTTAAAAACTGGAGAAGCATTTCGTTGATTTCCGTTAGATATGTAGAGGGTTAATTACACATTCAGGGCAAAAGCATCATTTTCGTTTCTCGTGTACAACACGATCTGTTTTCTAATATGGGCTCACTCGAATCCACATTACAAATCTCAGTAGATTTCTCGACAACCATGATACGAAAAGTCCACTGTCACGCATTACGTCATAGTATGATAGAACATGTAGAAGTACCACATACTACTCAATGCTAAAGAATTTCTGATATGATCGAGCAAATCTGTGGACAAATCATAAACTGGATTATCGGTTTGTGAATCGAAGATAAAGTAATGAAGATTAATATGAATCACAAATATGACATATAAAGTTAATACAGAGCTCATTCCCTATTGTTACAGCTTTACCCAAGTCACTTAATTGATTTTTCGCAGAGTTAATACAATTTCTGATTCAATTATTTGGCCTTTGTAGGCAAATTTCATTGCCGCCAGCTTTGCCCATAATCAAGAATACAGTCTATGCTTCTTTGTTTGACACTTCATCCTCTTTAGTCGTAGACCCAGAATTGCTGTTTTCGCCTTTTAGGCCCTCGAAGCCATTTTTTTCAATGCTCTCAACTTTAGAAATGGTACCTTCAAATAGCTTAAAAGATATCAAATGATGCGAAAATTTTATCAAGGAGAACATAAGATAAATTTTGTTAGCAATTAGGAAAAGTAATTCTTTATTTCTGAACTCTTTTGTTGTTGTCACCGACATTTACAAAATGATCTCATCAGGCCTGAAATGTTGAAACATATGGCAATGCATTCATCTTATTTTTCTTATTTAGACCACTAGCAACTAGCTAAGCAGGGAAATTGAGGGTACATTTTTATTTGAGAAGTATAATGATCTAGCCAGATGGCAAAGTGGTTGGCGAAATTAAATCTTACAGCATTATTGGGGTACTGGCCCCTGCACTCCCCAGAGATGTTACACTCTTGAAAATTCTTAGGGTCACAATGCGAGAATATACTATCGAAATCTGTGGGAATTTTGTTATAGATTTCTTGCTTTTTCCTTCCTTTTGTGTTCGTTTAGCAAAAATTAATTGATTAGATTCGAAGCTGATACCTTTTTATGCAGCAAATCAATGCGACAATGCTGCAGTTGATATTTTGACGTTCCTAGGTCATTGGCAGTAACATGATGATTTCACTTGAGATCAAAGAAATGAGAGGGGGTGTTTATTGTGAAGTGAGTTGGTTAGTACTAACACCTCAAACAAGCTCATCTACGCGACCCTTGCCACTCACGAGAGGACGATAATACTGAACATGCAAGGACACCCATTCTTCTTCTTTGCACACAGCAGTAATTAGATTGAATGACCCGTCTTGATCTCTGTAGACAACGAGTCAGAGTCACAAATTTATTTTTATTCAAAAATATTCATTTCAAAAATATAGATTACCTTCTTGTGATCACGTGCCCTTGCACGTTTTCATATCTCTGACAATCTTTCAAAAAATCAACTAGTCTCGAGTCATTTTCATGAGAATTATGATTCGTTTTAGAAAGGCACCTTATGACGGCTGTTCCCCGAACTGGAATGTCATAATAAGATAGAGCAACTCATACAATATTAAATATATGGAAAAACACATGAAGTTTTCCTTTTATCGCTTTAAAAACTGAGATAAACCTGCAAAGTAAGGGCGGAGTTTTAAGATATATTTTAAAATCATGTCACTAAAGGAAGATTTGCGTGTGATTTCTAGTTATTCGTTTCGTTAGTATTTAATTTAAACATATTTTGTAAGTCCAGACCAATTTTCTTTGGTGCAAATTAGATATAGTTTACTGCAATGGAGCTTTCAAAACACTTAGCCTTGAAAGGTTCTTACGTCACTATCTCAGCAGTTTGAGAATCAGTCTGAAAAGTTTCTTAACGCGATAGATAATCAAAAATATAGTCCGACGCTGATTTTCATTTCAGTATAAGTAGTTGATCTTTCTTTGTTTTTGTATATAACAATAACACCTACCGCCGATTCTTTTCGCTTTCAGAAGACTGTCAAACAACACCAACTACTTAAAACTTTACTTATTAGCAAAACGCGGTTTAGATTTTAATGCTATTCCATATCAACTTTCAACAGATACAAAAGAGTCTGCATTCGCGCATGCACTTTTCTCTGCATCATTAGCACATTCTGTTGCAAAAGCTTGCATGGATGGCAAGGTTGCTGGCTGTTCATGTGCGAAGAAACCCGCGTATCTTCCCGAGGGTAAAAGTATAAACGATCTTCGATTCAGCAGCTGCACAAATTTCTTATCAATTGGCATCAGATTCGCTCAACGATTTGCCGATGCTGGGTTTAAGAAGAAAAAGAAGAATGCAAAGCATATATCAAGTGAACTCAAGCAACACAATAGCAGGATTGGAAGAGAGGTAACCTCGCTTTCAGCAAATCCATTAAAACTCTTAAACTATTAGGTAATATGCTATTTGGTAGGCCTTCTTGAGCTTATTAACATGTAATTGATAAACATTGCAAAAATAATAAGTAAAAAAGTGAAATTGCTCGAACTAAAATACAATTCGTCAGTTTTAAAGCATAATTGTACATTCAAGCATGTGTGTGTACAAAGTCAATTTCGATAACATAAAGAATAGGCATTCTATGTCGTGTTCGCCACACCAAATTATGTCTGGTGCTAAAAAACCGTTTGAAACGTATCTTTACTTATTGATAACGATAGAAAACAGATATCAATTTACAAACGGAAGGTATATAGATCGAGGCCTATCTGTCAAAAACATTTCTTGGCATTGTCAATTATCTTTACATATTTTGACAAAATATGCAAAGTGCTTTAAATCTTGCTAGCAAGTACAATTTCTCTCAATTGGAGAGCCTTCAAGGTACACAAGGGACATGCCATGGTACATTATGGTTTTGATGGCTCACCCTGCACGTATAAGAAAACAATCCATGCCATCTTTGAATTTTAGACCTGTTTGAAATCGAAACACCGTTTGCTTCAATACTCGGCTATTGTTGCAAAGGCAATGTTGCATTGCTGGACCTCCCATAGGCACCGTACAACATGTGTTGCACCGAGCGTAAAGCTGAAAGCAGTCAAGATTATGGCAAGGTTTCAAAAGTGTTGCATCGTTTTGCGTGGTCATGCAACATTTGCTTCATCCACGGATGTATAACCTGCTCTCTCCATGTCAAATAACCCAGCTGAACATTGTGCTTGGTTTTCTTTTTTCTGTCATTTATTCGAGCAGTTTATACCCGCTTAAGGTAAAAGAGACTAGAATATAAGGGATGAGATTTTAAATTAGAGAAGCCCAGTCCCTTTTCAAATAAGCAGATAAAGGTTGTACGAGATGTTTCGTTTGGCCACAATCGAAATGCTGCGTGCAAATCCGTGCAACCTACGTTGCACTAATATTGCAACATTTAGCGAGGACTTGAGGTAGAAATATTTTGCTTCAAGATAGCTTATGGGATCCAATACAAATCCGTTAGCTCGATTTAGCTAGACATTTGCCTATGTAAAATGGGAAGTTATTGTATGTTAAAATATAAGCACCACAAATTTCTTCTTTGTAGGCTCTGATCAGCCCAGACAACATACATTGCCGCTGCCATGGCGTGTCTGGAAACTGCGCAGTAAAAAGTTGCTGGAAAAGAATACCATTCATGACCAACATTGCATTGAAGTTGAGAAAACTGTACGACAATGCAGCAATGGTCGTTTACGACAACTTGAAACGTCGTTTTGTATCAAAATGGCTGGGAACTGATATCAATCGAAATCAACTGATATACGCCTATGAATCTCCTAATTACTGCATTGCAAACCGCGATCTGGGTGTTAGTGGCACTCAAGGAAGATCATGCAATCACACAGCCACCGGGTACAATAGCTGCGAAGTACTTTGTTGTGGTAGGGGTGTTAAGGTACAGCGCACTGCAGTGGTCGAGAGATGTCGCTGCAAATATGTTTGGTGCTGTTATGTCAAGTGTAAAGAGTGCAGTCGATCATATGACGAATACATATGCAAATAGAAGACCGTCGAAATCTTATTCGTGTCTTTTGGGGCGATCACCTTCAACGCGCCAAAACCACCTTAAAGGTGGTATTATTGTGGCATACTTGATCTGCCTTGCTTCTGCATGTCGCTCTTCAATTTATTGTCGAGGAAAAAACAAACTGTTAGTCCATGAAAATCTCTGCAGTATAAATGGAAATTTGCACCATGGACATAGGCAGTATGGTGATATGCTTAATGTAAAAATGCCTATTTGCTATAAACGTAAATAATGACTAAGCTATTGAAGTAAAAGGCAAATTGCATTCGTTGCTGCATAAATGTACATAAGGAGAGTTCCGAAGTACACAAGTAGCAAGGGGTATTATATTTATCTCAAAATAAGAATTTGTCCATGTACCATATAGAAGTACTTTTGATTTCAATGAAAACTAGGCCATTTTCTTTTTTTCCAGTCACGATTATTTCAAATTACTTAAATGTTGTTTTAAGCACAAAGAATTTTCTAGAATGTTCCATTCACTTTGAATTCTTTAATAATTCACCAGTCTGTGGTTTTACATCTGTCATATCTTTATATAATTCTTCTGAAACTCATGTTACAATTATTCTGGAAATTAAAACCTTCAAGAAGTTGCTAGAAATTAATTAAAATTGATATTACGATAGCAACTTGTAATACTATTTACCCTTAAAAATCTTATCAAAAATGTTGAGCACCATTTTTCACTGGTTATTTATTCTTTATACTGTTTCAACAATGGATATAATTTCCTAATAGTGGTCCCAGGGTAACCTTGTTCCCCAGTTCTCAAATTTATTTTAGGAATTTCTTTTGCTCTTTAATGTTCTTCCGTAATGCTCTTTATGATTTTCATAAGCCATCGGGTCCCTTGAGTAGAAGACATTTACTTTTCTAGACGAATACTCTCTAAAGTATGCATTTGATTTCCTACTAAAATTAAAGCTTACACAGGTCCTCGATACTTGTGATAATGTGTGATAACGACGAAATGAAACGAATCGACTTGGAATATCTTGTCTATCTTTTTTATTTTCTATGGGTGTTGCTATGAAGGTAATCAACCATTTTTAATACGTCTCCTCCAGGTAATCACGATGAGACTTCCTGGTTTATTAGTAACAACGCCTTAATATTTGGGACATTATGACTCAAACGACTGTTACATTGCTAAAGGTTTGACGTACGAGAAAACAAACGTAAATTTTAAATTGACTTAGATAATAATCAAGTTTCGAAACCGTTTAAAAAATTTAGACACTGTGTGCGTCACGGTAGAAATTGATTTGAAAAACAGTTTTTTTTAAGGTCAGAGATCGCTCTACTTCACGAAGTTTTTTTTACAATGAATTTCGAAGACAGACAGTGTGTCAGTATACCAAATGGTTTACTATCGATAACAAACCTCTGGAGGGTTTTACAACTTTGAGAAAAATACTTCTCTTTTGAGCGATATATACTATACACTCTTCTTTTTATATAAGAACAATTTTATAAGAACACGAGCCTCAAAACTGGTCAAAAGTTAAGAACAAATTAAGAACAAGCTGAGGCTGAGCTTCTGCAAAATGCAATTTTGAACAACGTTTTTTCTCAAAATCGAGGGTTTTTAGCCATGTGTGGGTGCTTTTTCATTGAATATTCAAATTTGTCAGCAAATTAAGGCTGTCTCACTCACATTGTTGGCAAATGAGGCCTGAACACCTTAGAGTGAAAAAGCTAGCAATAGCACTGCTTACACCCTCTTAATTTAAGAACAAATTAAGAACAATCCAGCCTCAGATTTTCGAAAAAAATTAAGAACAGTCAGCCTGAACTCAAATTTACTGGTTCTTATAAAAAAGAGTGTAGCCAGTCGTGATTATCAAACTTTTCAAATACTCCAACAAGTCAATCTCATAGTCTTTACATCAAACTGCATCAAAAAATGGTCCAGCAGATGGTAAGTCCACAACGTTCATCTGACCATAAAAAGCAACCATTTTAAATTTATGCTGATAATAAGCAGCAAACACAAACAGCTGAGCAATTATTTAAATAAGAATAAAAAATCTTTTGAAGAAGACCAAATAAGGAGACTTTCCAAAATAAAGAACCTTCTCGAGCCTTTGGGAGCAAATGTCTCGTTAGTTTTACCCTATACATGCAGCTTACTTGACAAGTGTGATTAATATTGTCGTTTTTCATCTTTTATCTTTTTCTATAAACATTTAAATCTTGCATTCTTAAGTTATGCAGTTTTCATGCAAAAAATCAAATAAAGAATTCTAATTCGATTTCAAAAAGGATATGAAAATTAGTCTTGACTATTCTATCAACCCTTGAAAGCTTTGACATTTGTTGACTATTTCATAATTTCTTCAAATTGAGACGTTGTGAACGATTTCAGTATCATAGAGGCGGATAATGATCTTCAATCATCTGCATGTTCTAAGCAATTCACAGTATTTACCAAACCGCCTGGCATCTTTGTCAATTTTGGTTTCACGTCCTCGCGAAGTTTTCAGTGCTTTCTTTAAAATATCATCTTCTACATGTGTCACATTGTGCCATTGCTTGAAGTTGATGTGAATATCATTTACTTTGGCAAATGAATGCTCTTTAGGTTTTTGTAAAGAGTGTTGTAAGTATTCGTTGGCTGGGTGTAGATTTTCATTTGCCAGAACTTCTCTGAAAATACATTGAATCTCATATTGCCTTTCTACCGACTTCATGGGCGTTCCTTGACTTAACATATTATTTGCTGCCATTATATTTGCAGCGATGTTTTCTACTTTTGCTTGTTTAATTGTAGCATCGATAATGATGGCGTATGAATTAAAATTTTCATATTCATTTGTTGCCTCCATCTCTTCTTCAACATTTACCTGCATAAAGCGGGCAGCGAAACTGCGTGCATCTTAAGAATTCAGGCTTCTCTAGAGCATTCGATTTGAACAGGAGAAGCCTAAAAAAATCAAACTCCCAAAATTGTATTAATATTTTGTATGTGAGATTTGTATGTGAGAGTTTCTTAGGTTCTCCAGAAAGCAGTAGTTTAATTTTCTGAGGCGAAGTATAAAAAACCATTATAGTTGAGATTAAATTTGTTCAGCAAAATATGTTGCTACTTTTATTATATTTTAGGCCACAAATTCGCACCCTGAACAGTTTGCACCAATTCACAGTAGAAATAAGAATTGAGATAAAGGAAAAAATACGCTATATTTGATTTAATTTTTATTGAGATTTCGTACTCAAGACTTCAAGAGGGTGTAACGAAATGTTATTGAAATAGACGTCTGTTGTGATTTACATTCACTATCAAGGTTTTGAAGAATAAAGGACAGACTCTGATCCTTGCATTCTAAATTATGAGGCTTCCAATGGTTTCTTTCTAATTTTTCTTTGCACGGTCTAGTTTCAAATCAAGTTTAACTGCATAACAAGTTTATGCCTGTATGGCGGTTTGTCTGTACTTCGTCCACAGAGTCGATGACTTCGTCGACTTTGTATGGAATATGACGTCATAGTTCATCAAGTCAAGCTATATGCTGGAACGAGGCCCCGTTCTGTTTTCAATTTTAGTTGCAATGGCGGTGAAAACGGATGGAAGCCATGGAGAGAAATTGAAGAAATTCCTTGCAGAAACTTCAGCCGATGAGAATATTGCAAGGTATTACTTAGAAAGTGAAAAATGGAACTTAGAAACTGCTCTTGCTGGGTTCAAACAAATGAAACTTGAAGAAGAGCAGAGATCTGTGAGTAGGTCTTCAGGTGGCAAAGGCAATGGTGATAGGCCTAAACACACAGAAAAAAGTGATCGTATTGGACCTTTGCGTCGAGGCCTTTCCATGGCAAACTCAGAATTGGTTGCAAATGCTCGGCTAGAGATGGAAAATAACGGAAAGGCAGATGGAAAAAGTCAATCGGATCTACCTCAGACTACTCGTACTTTCATTTTACCAAATATTACTGTGGTTAAGGATCCAGAACTTGTCGAAGCACTAAAAAAAGACTTGATCGACAAAGCAACATATCAGTCGTTAACAAAAGCAGGTAAACATTTAACGCATTATAGAACATCAAAGTAATTGTTACTTATTTTTGGAAGGTTGCTCTAAAAGAGAAATATCCTCGTCACCAGACACAGAGGAGTGTGAAAACATAAATTACATCCGTGTGACGGTAAACAACGCCGAAACAGGTAGGCAACCAATAATAAAGCTACAAAACATACACAGCCTGGGTCATGTTATATATAGAAAACTGAAGATTATAATTAGGAGTTAAGCTTGGAAAAACATAGTGATATGAGCATGACTTTGCTTCAAAACATTTTTTGTACTTATTAAAAACTTTT
The DNA here is from genome assembly GCF_013076305.1 of Rhopilema esculentum. The sequence goes on from NW_027019384.1 coordinate 8,629,787, forward strand.
TGCAATAGTTTTAGACATGTTTTTTTGATGCATTCAACCATTAATGTATTCTCTTGTATGATATTTCAATTTAATGTAGATGTAAAGTACTGCTTCCGTATATAATCAAGTTCTTGAAACATTCATGTTCAAATGAATTTTCCCTTATCACTGGATGCTTTATTGGCAATCAGTAAATAAATAAAAAATATTTTTTATACATATCATTTTGCTGTTTATTGTTATCCAAAAGAAAAGTCTTTTGTGTATCTATGCTTTTTGGTAAGCTTTATGCACATAAAGTTTAGTTTAACATACTTGGTTTTATCATTGGAAGTTAATAATTAATGACAACTGACACACCCTGGTACTAAGATAGCAATTTAAAACCATTGCATTAACTTCGTTTTATTTTTAGAGATATACAGACTTTAAAGTCATGTTTTGGAAAACAAATTATTAAAAGCAGAAAACTTGCACCTGCTTGCAGATGTAGTCATAGGGGTGTTTTTATTACCTTCAACTTTTCAATACCAAATTAGTTTTAAGATTATTGAAGTCAATTTTAATTGTGGTGATCTAATCTTGGCATAATATCGGCAGCATTTTAGATGTAGATTGTAGAATTGTTATGAAATACATTCCTATTTGTTGACAAAACATTCTTACCATTAAAATTATTGTATAGACATTGAATATTCTTATGACTGGCTACTTTTACATTGTATGTATCTTTTGCTAGGAGTTCTAAATTGGTGGTCAAATGGAAATTTGTCAGCATGTAGAAAATTGTTCCCAATGTCAACAGTTGGTGATGGAAACTGCTTGTTGCATGCTGTTTCCCTAGGAATGTGGGGATTTCATGATAGGTTACTAACACTGAGAAGGGCTCTTTACCACTCATTGACAAGTGAATCTGCCAAAGGAGCTCTGAGGCGAAGGTTTGTGATTAGCAAGCATTTTTGATCAAGCATTGAAAAGTTATTTTTTATTTATGCTAAATTTCATTTTCTTGTGCTGTATTTTAATTCAAAGTGAGCTCATACCCCAAAGTTCAATAACAGAAAACTAGCATGATACCTGCAGTGGCACATGTGCTCAAACTTAAGTTGGAAAGTAGGGGAGCCAAGGTCAGATTAAAAGCAAGATCAAAATGTTTTGCAAATAAAGCTCTATCGAGTTGCAATAAAGTGGGGACCATGGCCCCTGCCCCCATTATTGGAGGCCCTGAGGGAAAGCTTGTCCTTCAAGAGAAGGGGGATGGCCAATTGCTTTGAGGCTAGTGCAAACTATAATTGTTATTACTGTATCAGTTTAACAATAAATTTTCTTTCCTTCTCTTTTTCTTTTTCTTCCTCACTATCTCCCCTACCCTTATACTCTGGTTGTTTTTGTTGTAAATTTATTTTTATTCGATATAAAAACAATAGCTAACAATACATACATAAATATACAATGTTAACTAATCAAAATCGAACATAGCTACCAATTAATTTTTTTCCTTGTTTCTCAATATTACCTGGGAGCATTCATATTTCATTTCTGTGGCATCTAAGAGTTTTACATTCTTTAGTCTTAGTGGTCAAGCTTCTACTCTTCATACATTGTCTCGATCATGGTATTATGATCTTGGTTTTTAATAGTGAGGCTCGAACTCACGACCCCTGACTTTGTACGTCAAGTGCTCTACCGCTGAGCTATCGGGTTGTGCTTTCAAGCCAACACCCAAGGCCTAGTCATTCACTCGCACTGCCCCTCTTTTTTACCAGTTACACAGGGGAGCCAACGCAGCTCCATTGCAAAGTGCAGAGGACCTGAAGAGTGAGAGAGGACTGCCCACACCAGGAGAGCCATCACAGCCCCAACACTAGATAGGGTTGAAGGAAAGTTTACAGGCAACAGAATTTTAAAGATAATTAATAGAATGTGATCTTGGTTTTCTTCTATCATCAGCCTCCTTCCACACTGCTTTCACATTCACTCAACAGCCTCCCTCTGATCCACTTTCCCATTGACGGTATTTGACCTACAAGTATTTGATTACTTCAACTTGCTTCCAATGCAATACCATTCTTGTAACAATTGAGTCAGATAAACCACAAAATTAGTATTGTACTTCTTTGAGAGCGAATCCATTTCAAATTTACTATAGTTAGAATGTTATTTAGTTTGAAAGTTATTTCGTTTCATTTCTTTCCTAAGAAGCCAGCCAACTCTTGTCATTTCTCATTTTCTCATGATCTGGTTGCAAATGCTCAGACCTTATTGTTTCACGTGGGTGATCCCCCTCCCCCCCCCCAACGCCCTGACTTAATTATTGACACGGGCTATAGACTGCTCTCGCAGATTTCATTACATCCTTCTCTCTAGATATCATTACAACAAACAGTTTTTTACAAATCGGCAGTAGGCTAGGTAATCATGGGCAGTTGATACTTTTATACCCCCTGAGGCCCTATAGGGCTTCTCCTCTAACAAGACCACACAGGTCCTTGTGAGAATTTCTTCACGTAAGGGCCTTCAAATACTAGATGTTATAAGGTTGGATCATCTTGGATTCATCGTTGTGAATATTATTGATAAAAATGTTTTAGGACAGTTTTTCATATCTCGTCGATTTTAAGCTATTTACCTTTAAGTTTAGGATTTAATTCGTAACAATAAACTGGAATGTTCTCGATCTGTTTATTTTCATTATTCTTTTACTATGTTTCATTCCTTGTTATGAGTTTCTCTGACGAAAAGAAATTTATTTTGAGAGTTCTTATTATTTCTTCAAACGATTCAGTAAACATTCCCGTTCTTTTTATGGATTCTATTCAGCACTGTTGAGAGTAGTGTCAATGGTTTGCTATTTCTGATATGGATTATGGTTTCAAGTTTACATTCGAAGAGTATGGAAGCAGCTGTCTCTCAATACTTGCCTCAAAACATAACCTATGTACTTCCTTAAACATGTTAATCGCGCAGAAGACCAATCTAGCAGTTACGTCATTACCCTTATAAACCTACAATGTTTCACTGTAAAACAGCAGAGGCCGAACTTATCCCGGACTGTCGTAGTCACGGGCCCTTAAAAGTCTCTGATTCGTCCCTGTTTACTCTAATAAACCGCAAATGCATCTTTCTCATAAAACATTTCTCCCAAAGATACCTGAATGCCGAAATAGTAACTTTTACAGGGGACTATGAACGCAAAGCCTGATGGATAATTAATTTTTTTTGGGGGAAAATGAAGCATGTGAATCTTAAAGCTGTGACTTTCATTCCACAACCAAACTTGCATAGTTCCAGTGGATGGATTTAGAAAGTAACCTCTCTCATTTTGCTCTCTCTTTTTTCCTCTATCATTATAAACACATGATACCAAGCACTCTTTGTAACTTCCCTCAGCAGGGGATCATTTAGCTATGTAAGTATTGAGTAGTGAACCAAATTGGCTATGTTTATAACACTGCTCTATTTTGTCACCCTAATGCTGGAACTGTAATGTTTATCTAGATGGATGTTTCAGCAGTGGAAGCTGAACATGGAGGCGGGTGGACTGTGTTTTACGCCCGACGAATGGAGGGAAGAATGGGAAGGTATTGTGCGATTGGCGTCTGATAAACCACGTGGTCAAAAGAAAGCACCACTTACACCTCGAAAGATAAGCAAACAGTACTCGATTGCAACAAGCTCAATACACGATGAGTTGCTTAAACGGACAGACTCAGAAGGCTCAGACAGTTTCGATAGCTTGGAGGAGTTTCATGTGCTTGCACTTGCCCATGTATTGAAAAGACCGATTATTGTTATATCAGACACCATGTTACGTGATCTAGAAGGTCAACCCTTGCAGCCTATACATTTTGGTGGCATATACTTGCCTATTGAGTGTGATCCAGCCAAATGCTACAAGTACCCGCTTGTCCTAGGTTATGATTCCGGTCACTTTGCTGCCCTTGTACCGGCTGAAGGCGAAGACGTTGGTTCAAATAAGATAACCTTGTCTTCAAGTGTCCCTCTCATTAACTCTGATATCGATCTCCTGCCTCTCCAGTTTATTACCGATCCTGGCGAAACGTGGTTGTTGACATCAGATGATTCGAAGAAAAAGAAGCTCCCCGAATTGTCGAAACAAGAAAAGCTTCATATTCTTTCGAAATATCTTCATATAATAAAAGTAACCCGCCCAAATGAAAGGCAGTCGATTCTTCCAGCTTTTCAAGCCAATGCACCTGAGGAGTTTGAGCTGGACGCAAGTGACCTAGGAAGCTTTTTCCGTAAAAAGTCAAAGGAAGGCAAGCAGATAATTTCGAAGGCGTTCGAAAACATCACCACTTTGATGTCAGGTCATTCAAATCTTAGTAAGAGCAAAACGTCGCCAAAACTAATGAGGAAGGTCTCATACAAGCCATTATATGCAGCAAAGCTTGATCTGGTAAATAGGCCAAAGTATTTTGATGATATGATCAACAATTACATAGAAGGTGCAAGAAAAAGATTGCAGGAACAGAAAAATACACAGAAAGCTGTACCATCCCGTATGCAATGTGCAACGCCCGGATGCACTTTCTACGGTTCTCCCGAAAGCAACTACCTTTGTTCCAAATGCTACGGTTACCAACAAGAGATGTCCAGGGTACATAAAAGTATGCCCGTTTTGCGGGAAGAGCGGCCTCCAATGTTAAGGCAGGCTCAACGTCAGCTTTCCAATCCGGAAAATGCGAAGAATTCGGAAGATCTACTACTAAACTTCCACGACCGAACTTTCTCAGATTCTTTCAGACCAGCTACTGCCCCGCCACCGGAAAATTTGATCGGTACGAGCAGTCATTTTGGCGTGAGCACAAGTTTGGATGAACTTCCTGAACGGATTAATTTACCTGCAACGGCCCCGTTTCCTTCATTAGACACAACTTCCAACGTTGGCAGCCTGACAGAGCAAAGACAGGGCACAGTGATAGATGCAAACAAATCGAAATTACCAGAGAGGCTACCATCATACGAATCGAAAATATCACAATCTAATTACAATATTGACTCATTGAACAAAGAACCGAAGTTGCAGCAGCAACAACCAAATACCACTACTCGCAGCTTTTACCGAAGAGAACTTGCTCAGTTCGATCCAGTTATAAATCCAAATATTAAACCATTTTCCTTTGAAAGGTTTTGTAGAAATGTTGGTTGCAAAATATTTGGTTCAAACGAATACGACGGATTCTGTTACTCATGCTATTCAAGAATTCACCAGGAAGGTGGTTATGTGTAAATATATCTGTTATGGGAATGAGTGGTAATTACTTCGTTAAAAGTTCAGCCAGAAATCCAATTTTACAGAGACAGTGGTGGGTATAAACAGGACTGTTGCGGGTAGTTTCTTGTGTAGTTAAACTGTTAAATTGAGCAACGATGCTCCTTCTCACAATAAGGTGTCCGTAGTCTAGCTGTAGGATCACTTCTGCATGGCGTTAACTGTAATGAAGCATATTTGAGAATAAACTGTTTGCCCGTTGCTTGCAGGTGTCCGCCTAAAGTTGGTATCTGCTTTGAGGCGGTGTCCCTTAATAAAGGTGACACAGGTTGTTGTTTTGTTCCAGCCTATAATCGGTCGAAAGGGCGGCCCTGTAATCGGTACGATTTTCTTTTGATAATAAGATCTCTTATGTCGGAGACAAGTTTTGAGGGATAATGAGGAATGATACCAAATCTTGCAATAACCTTCAAAAATGATTTATAATTTGAAATTAGCTCTCCTACCCTACTTACCCTGGTTGCCTGAGCCTCAAAGAGAATTCCTTTCCCTCGTCCTTCATCCTCTTTGAGGTTCTGGCATCCAGGGTATACCATACTAGACACTTGAATTTCTAGCTAATAAAGAGGCTTTTTGTCAAATAGAGAAAGAATCAAACGGGGCTCTTATTAATTGTTATGTCTATGATTCGATCATGTTGCAGTGATGCCATGGTTTATTTTCTTAGTTGATGGTCGTATATGGTTTTGTATTTGTGTTTACGTTGATATTCTTATAGATGTTTAAGGTTGATATTTAAGTTTATATAGAATTGTTCTTCTAGTGTGAACGGAAATGATCATAAGGATATAATTTAATATTTCTTATGATTTATATATAGCGTTGATTTTGGGTATTTACAGAAACGATTGCTCAGCTGCATTCGAATGATATCATATGTTGACTCTCTCTTTGGGACTTCTTCTAGTTTATGCTAAGAATTTGCTCTAAAGAGTTCCTCATGGATCCTGCTTCGATCCTATACTGTTCACTGTGTAGGCTGATCATTCTGAGCGTTGTTTAGGGCCTATCTTCAGCAAACATATTGTTTTAAGGTAGTCTTAGAAGGTTAGATATAAAATGTTAACAGTTGCAGAAAAATATTTTATAAAGTATAAAGTATTTTACCCGAAAAAGGAGTTTTTTGCAATTCTTGAAGTTACAATGAAAGAAATCATAAGGAAACGTTAAAATATTTATCTTGGTAAGAATTCAGTTTTTTTATCCTTAGAACAATGAATTCCAGATCCTATGATTCGAATTTTAGTACTCTTTGTAAAAGTACCCTTGTTATTTTAATCGAGAGAACATATTTCCCCATTTATAATGAAAACTGCTGTAAACTTGTCGTTTTTAATGTGCTTCCAGTTTTTTGTTGCCTATGGCATTTTCGATTCCTACAAGAAATAGCGTATCTAGTATGTATAAGTGCAAACATACTTCAATGTGATTTTGACCAAAATTGATACTTTATCAATACTTCCTTAGTTAGAATTTGCAGACCTTTTCATTCAAAGTTATCGCATTCGATAATATAAAGACAGGCATGTCAAAATGCTAGCTTGGCTGACGTGAAGAAGTGATCATTTTTAAGAGAAAAACTGACTGGTCAGGATGTTTTGTGTTGTATAAAGCCCCGGCCAAATCAGTGCTGCATTTCGTCCGACAATTCCCAACATTGTCAATAGAAGTCTTGTTGGACATTGTTGGGCATTGTTGGACATTGTTGGATGTTGGGGTGGCCAAGGCAGCACAACATTTCATCGAGCACTTGTCGATTTATCAACCACAACAACTACAGAGTCTAATTCCATTCACTCGAGCCTATGCTAAAAACTGAGCATGGTAACTCAATAACAAGCAAAGCAAAAAGCAATTATTTAAACAATTATTAAACTCTAGATTCTAGCTCTTTAAACAAGAACATTGCTTTCGTACATCTTGAATTTTCGTGGTATTAATGCAGATTATAAGACCAGAATAACGTTTTCTCGGATACAGAATAACTTAAAGCAGTCAATTTTTCTATAAACATACACTCAATGTTCCCCCGTCTCACAATTTTTTTATAGGGTTACTTTAATTACTAATTGAGAAGATATTTTTGGTCTTTAAAAACGACGCGACGCAAACAAGGAAACATTCCTCCAAATTCTGGAACTTGCTGTGCTTTTTTATGGTAAACAGATTAAAAGGAAATCATTTTGATTGACTGAACTTTGGAGTATTTATTCCAGCCATGCATTCAATTGGATTATTCAATTTAATCACAAGAAACTCTCCTTTCTAGGGCGATTTATTGTATGAAGAAAATGCATTTCTAAATAGAAAATACGTACGACTCTCTGTCACTCCATATTGATTCATCAACATGTATTATCTTTCTTGATCATTTTACAAGAGCTGTTATCTCGATAACATATGGGCCAGGATACACTGCTTCCTCGTGGCTACATTCTTTGTCCATTGTAAAACAAACCACATTTGGTGAATCTAGAACCTACACCAATGAAAATAGATCTCTATTCTGTTTCGTTAACCAAAATTTTTCTGGCGTGCAGATGTTACCTCTTTCCAATTCTTTTGCAGTTCACCACATTTTGAATGTAGCTAAATCATTTTTACTGATACATGGATATAACTTCGTCCTTCTAAATACATACAAGAATTTTGCACATTCTGGGCCAAAATGGATTGGAACCAACTGAAAAGCTTTGTTTAGGAGAGCAAAGCGAGCGTAGCTGTCATTTATTTGTAGTCATTTGAAAAACCAATAAACTTCAATAATTCTCATAGCTCTCTCTGCTTATTTTTCTCAAATGTTTTCAAAAGTCGAATTTTGCGATCGTAACTATTAGTTCTCAAATTCCTTAGGGTTTGGCACGATCATTTGACAAAGCAACTTTAATATTTGGAAATGGTGGCAAAATTTTTGCATCAGTGCTTCTGTTGCAAAAAGAATTACAGCGTTTGTATGGGCACTAAACCAATCTGATCATTCAAAATAGCCTATAAGAACACTCAAATGTCGATAGAAACAGATATTCGATAAAAGATCTCTCTCTGACTCTGAGTTGGGTGCAAAATTTAATTACCCTAGCGACAACTCTGATTTCTTTTTTGATGGCCATAAAACGTAGCACTTGAAATTCCGAAACATGAAAAATGCAGCCTCAGTCTTAGTCTTATCAGTTGCTATTCCAGAAGAAAGGCCTAAATCAGGTTCAACAAAATAAGCCCAATTATTGATCCTTGTAGAGCCTCAACGGATTTTACGCAATTGCAACCTTCTTTTTGCCTATTTTCTTGACTTTTAGTAAACATCTGACAGATAAATACAAGCTTCAATTTTTTTCCTAAGAAGTGAACATAAATCTACGCGTGTATGATAAGTCCTACAGTTTAATGAAGCGTAGGATGGTGGAGAAAGTTTAATCTGGTGAATTCTGTTGTTGCCTGTACGGTTACACACAATTGTAAAGCGCTTTTGCATTTCCGTGACCCATGCGGGTTTGACGTTGATGCCTTCCATAATGCTTTCTTCAGCTGCATTGGAAGCATATCAGAGATAAAAATTATTGAAGGATGTTTGCTTCACTGGACATGACCATGTTTTTCTTTCACAGTAAGAAGGATTTTTTTCTTGAAAATTGTAACTAAAGATTTATTCGATAGCCAAACCATATAAGATAGCCTTTTTGTGAATTTAAGCCCCCTCCTTTGAAAGAAGGGTTTTTGTACAGCCGAAGCAGAAGCATCCCAAGCAACAAATATAAGTCCATTCTCTTTTGCCTAAACAAGCCTATTCATCCACAAACATTGGTGTATCAAAAAACTCTCAGTTTCCAGTTTTTGTTTGCTCAAGAGCAAAGTTTGGTAACTTTTTGCGTCTTAAATGCCCCCTTAGTTTTGACTCGATAATCTAACGAAATTCCTTCGGTTAGCCGAAAAGGTACCCAGCATATCGAAATACCGAAAAGGTTTTCAGCCTAGTAAGAAACAAAAATAGTATTTCATGCGACCAAATTTGGCATCATGTCCTTTATTAAGCCCTATTAATGCCCCATTAAAGTTGTTAATCATATCCTGATGATCTTTGAATTTAGCGATTTATAGGGCCCCTAAAGTTTATGTCTTTGGAGGAAAAGATGATAATTGTGGTATTCTTCCATGAAAAGGCAAAGTTAAGCTGAGAGGGGGATTGATGTTCTGTTTCTAAATGGTCAGTATACACTGGGTCCGCAAAGATGAGGGGACATGTGTGCTTTGCAGTTCCATTTTAAAATAGCTGACTGTCTTTCAACCTTGTCTTAGTGGCTCACTTATACTGAACCAAACTTATGTTTCTTAACTTATGTTTGTTACCATGATAACTGAAGTCTGATCATATAACCTGATTAAAGAAGTACTTTAACCTGGAAAGTGCATTTGCTTGGATTATCTGAACTGGAATTTTCTTATAATTTACTTAAGTTCACTTATAATTGTAGTCCAATGTGTGTAACAGATCATTCTCCGTTGATTCATGTTTTTTGTACAACATGCATGTCTTTCAATGTTTGAATTGATGACAGTTTTGAGTCTTTTAAAACAATTAATATTTTTGGTTAAAAGTTGAATGATGCTCTTTCGAAAAATACAGCAAGCAAAAGACATTTCTAGTTGATAAACAGAGCCAAATTTACTCGATACAATACTAAAGGAAATGTCAATATTCAGAATTCGCGCTTTGTTTATAATTGTTATAAATGACAATTTTAATTTTTCAAAGCTACCAACTTCAAATTGATATTATCATTCAATTTGAGTTGCTCACCTGGAGGTCAGAAGGTAGGGGGAGTAGGATCTCACGATATTGGAGAAGACCAATCCTATATTTGGGAGAAAAGGTATTCTAGTACAGCTGTAACCTTTGCTTGCCATTGTATAGATGAAGCCACTTCAAAACCAGTCTGGAAACTAAAGGCTCACCCTCACTCGCAATTCCTTTCCCCCGCTCTTCATTCTTTGACTCTATAAGGCTCTGGTTCCCTGGGTAACCCTCACTGAAAGTTTTTCAATGGGTGAAAAAAGGTTTCCTGAGCATTTTGGCAACTGTTTCTTCAAAATAACAGTTAAACACTGCAAACTTTTTAGAGGAACTTAATCAGATACAGACTGGTCCAAACCCTTTTCTCAGCTATGTTTTAACGTAAAATATATTTTTGGTTGCATCTCTCCGGTAATGAAATCATATTTAGAACTATAATGTATTACTTTCTAGTTCATTGTTTTCTTCCTAATAGCAGCGTGAAAATCCCATTTGTAGTGTGTGACATTTTACAATATAAAGATGGCTCTACTCAGAGCTATTTGTACTCAAATCAGTGGACCACTTAAACATCAAAGTAGGGAGGGGTGTATTGAGTTAAATCTGATCATATTTATTTGATATCCTTATGAATGAGACAGCGTCTTCTCCCTTTTTTCTTCGTTGTTTTTTTAATTTTAAAATGTGTAGAAATCAATTTGTCTAGTTAACTAACGTGTAACATGCTCGGTTTTTCTAAGGAAAGTGCCAGGAAAAAACATTGCTGTTATTGCTTTTGTGACAGTGAGAGGTATGATTGAAACTTTCAGGTAAACTAAACTGTCTTCTTAAAAATTGCGTGTTGCCTTTCTCATGTATACCTTAAAGCTGTATTTAAATACATTAAACAAGGATTTCAGAATCAAATGGTCATGCGATGCTAAGTCAGCAGGGGACTACCGGACGAGGTAGATGGCATGTGATACGTACATTCCACGAACTGAAACGTGCAGAAGCGATTGCGTGAAAACGTAGAGCTATTTCTCGAAAAATATTTTAACAGCATGACTTTTTAAAGGAGTACTCTACAACATAATAGAGATTGCTGCGTTCTTCTTTTCCATCTAAAAACGATATAGCTCCAAACTTCCAGTAGAAGTGAAGACCATGGTTGTAGTGCTAGGGGGCTCACGGCGGCTGAACCCCCTATTAATGACTTCCCTGACAAATAGCTCATTTCAATTTTGATATTGTTTTTCACCTTTTTTGCACAAGAGCCTCTTGGTAATTTTGATACCATTACACCCCTGGTAAAAACTTCAGTGGGACTTACCGGCGAACCCCTGAGAGCTACTTACGACGAAAATTCCTTCACATTTCATGAATTATAAAAGCATCTACTAGATGTGTCGGTTTGATTAATTTTGAATGCTTGTAGATACTGAAAAGGTTGTTTGTTTGCAAGAAATGATTAAGTTGATTGAAACAGCCACATTCAAACTGAGTTAATCAAAACGACATACATCTATTGCTTTGTTGTAGAACAATGTGCTGTCCAACTCAAGCAATTTTATTGCTATTAAGTGCTCCTTTAATAAGGAGGGATAATAAAGCTATTTATGGAAGACTTAAATAAAGGCCATTATCTTTAATTGAAGTGTGTCTTGTCTACACAAACAGTCGTGTTTGATTTACATTAAAAGAAATTATCACAATCACATTGTTGATAATAACAATAAACTGAAGGGTTTGAAAATACACCTTTGAGGGGTTCTTGGCTTTAATGATGGATTAACTATAAATTAATGTAAAGGGGATTGATGGGGGAGGTAGCCTGAACATTTAGTCCAGATCATCTCCAGCGCCAATGTCAAAACTCACAACCATTCAAAACTTTAGGGAACTGATCACAGTGGTATTGACAATACAGAGCAGAGATAAAAAGATAAAATTGGAAGGCAATTTTCCTCTGCTAGGCAAATTGATTCAGATTCCATATGCAAATTTCCAATTGTACATACAAATCTGTGTAAAGATACAAGAATTCAATACAGAGCACACTGGATCAACAGTCTAGTTTTGCAATTTCCTTTGAAACTTCTGTCCTTTCAATTTCCTGATTAAGGGGGTATGCCTGTTTGGTTCTTTTAATAAAGCCACAAATATAATTTGATCTTCCTGAATCAATCAAAATAAATATTGCACTTCTTAAGGATGTTTTCAATATTATGCTTATATCTTTAAAGTTTTAAACAAATCCAGTTTACTTTTTAAATAAATATGACCAAAATATATAATAATGTTTTCCCTAGCAGTATCTTACTTCTACATTTCCCTAACACTAAACAACTTATATTATTGCGATTCAATTAAGCTTTATATTATTCTCAATGCAACGCATCCAAAATTACAGCAAGTCTGAACAGACCCTATGATGTTCCATTCATTTGCTTTTTTATTATAATACTCAATGGTATTAGCAACACGTCCACCAACTGCATAAATTGTCCCATTCACAACAGCAACACCTGGATTTCTTCTACCGTTCTTCAATCGAGCAATATCTTGACACCATTTATCTTCACCTGGATTATAAACTTCAACTGAATCTGCGTATTGTTCAATATTATGGTTGCCTCCAATTGCATATAATTTACCATGTACAACAGCAATACCAAGACTCCATCTTGGTGTTTTTAATGAATCGATGACTTCCCATGTGTTATTCATTGGGTCATACCGCTCACATGACTTCAGTGACATCCAATTGTGATCTAGACCCCCAACTACATAGATCTTTCCTCCCAAAACCCCAACACCTGGGTAATATCTGGAATATCTCATTGGTGGTAAATCATGCCATTCTTGTTTCTCTGTATCAAAACATTTGCATGTTTTGGAACTGTTCCCTCCAATCAAGTACAAATTACCATCATATTCACATAGGCTGGCCCATTTACATTGTATTCCTGGACCTTCAGCTATACTACACCACTGAGCAACAATAGAATCATATTTAGACACCAAATTTTGGGATACAGAATAAATTTCATTGTTTGACACAACAACTCTGAAGTAATCTTCCACTGAAGCATGGCCAATGCTCATTGCTTTTAATGTTGTCCACTGCAAGGTGTCTAGGTTGAAGCATTGTACTGTCCCTAGCTTTTGTCCATTAGACCAGCCTCCAATGACATAAATGTCCTCACAGGCTGACCTAGGCCTGAACCTTGTTGCTTTTAGTTCCTGAGCCTTTACCAAATCCACTTCAGCTCTTTTTGATTGATAGAGAAGTGCCTCTCGAACAATTTGTTTCCCCAAGGCATAGTTCTTCATTAAGAACTTGACATTGACACTATCAGACAAGTAATTTGGTTTCATTAATGAAAACCTTAGTTCTGGTATAATTTGATTAAAGTCAACTTTCCGCTTCTCCAAATCGTAAAACAACCATTTCATCACCGTTTCCAGCAGAAATTCTTCAGAGGGAACTTTCAAATACTGGTTGGCAACCACCTGTTTCAAATGATCAGTTGGTAAAAGCAAAAACCCTTCTTCATGAGGGATCTCTGCAAAGTGCCATGATATAAAACGCAGTGCTTGCTGATCAAGTCCAACAAGTCCATAATACTTTGATAAAGAATACAATGCCATGCAATTTTGAAAGGACATGTTTCTTCGCATGTACGTCTCACAGTTTGTTACCAAATTATCCAGATGTAGTGAATTGGCTATACTTAGAACACCCTCCGCGTTGTCAGGAGTAATACACAGTTTTCCTGTGTAAAAATAGTTCACAATGTCTTCTAAAGCTTTTCCGTCCACACCTTGCATTTGAACAACTGGCAACGAAGCTTCCAGGAAGTCTGCAGTGAACATGGCTCTGAAATATGGGGAACATGCGGCCAAAACTGCCTTGTGAGCAGGCACTCTTACGTGTTCGGCTTCGAGGAAAACATCACAAAGTTCATTTGTCTCTCGGAATTCATTCAGAAGACAAAACGTAGCATCAAAATGCGATCTTTCCTCGATAAATATGGTTTCATATTTCATCTTTGCAGCATGTATTTGCTGTATATTCTACGCTGTGTAACGTGAAAATAAAAAATTCACTAGAATCTAGTTCCTACTTCTTTGCAGATGTGTGGCCCATAATCTCACGTCTGTACTCAGAATGCGGAGGCGAAATGTTGTTGACTTGAATGAGAAACGCGCCTTTTGTTTCGGAATAAATCGGACACGCATGCGTTATCCGTTAAGCACCGACGGGCTTTGTTCTCTCTGACGGGGGTTCTCTCTCTGATCGTACCCCGTATAAAGACATTGTAGCTTTTCAAAGCTCTATATTGGCATTTTAGTTTGCATTTTATCAAGGCCTATAAATTTGGAAAACAATGATAATGTAAAAACACTATTAATCTTTTTGCGATTATTGTAAAAAAGGAATGTTGTGCCAGTTTTCAAACTAAACAGGAAACGAAATAAGTAAACAACTTTTAAGGTTGAATTGGGAAATCGTGATAGAGATATTCCGTGATTAGCTTTAATCCTTGTCAAATATTTCACACCAGGTCTTGATCTTCGCCTCCAAATGAGCAAATATCCGGATCATCTTCTAATGACAAATCAGAGCAATATTGCCGGAAATATGACATCCCAACTTACAAATCTAAAAGAAAACAGGTGTGAGGATGCTTCAATGTAAATGAATTTACTTTCCTGAATTTGTATCATGGGTTTTTAATCACGAAATGCTTAAAAATGCTCGTGAAGCCTGGTTCTTAATCTGTGTTGCAGGGGTAGTAGCATTCCTGGGCCTAATATATAGGGTATACTTCTGACAGCCAAAAGCTTGGGGTTTGTTTTTGCAAAAAAATCAGTAAAAAGTATATTGTGCCCATTTAGGCTTTTGAATTACTTTCCTATATAATTCTATTTAAGTATTGAAAGTTTTGAAACTTAACAAAGAAGCTCTGAAATTTAGGAAGCAAACCCCACGCTGCTTTGACTTACAACTAAATACTATCAAATGGATGGATTTGTAAGCAGTTCATGGCTTGATCTTATTAAAATTGAAATATTCTACATTATCATTCACTATATGCCAAGCATTGATAAGATCATTACAATACAGTTATTACTATAATAGAGAGAGGAAAACAAAGAAAGGGAAGAAAAAAAAGGAACGAAAAACAACCAAAAAGGAAAAGAAGATCGGTATCAATTATGTAAAGGATCAATTATGTTGATTTAAGGGAAAAACAGTGAAAGCTCGAAAAACTTGCAAATGGAACATTCATGGGAAATGCAAACAAATGCGACTTAACTGCGGGTATAGCTATGATGAAACAGTTATGTAAACATTGGACAGAAACAACAGTTGTAGAAATGGTAAAACGTGTACATTTGTTTAGAATGGTATAGGACAAGTAATCTTCAATAGCTGGGGAGCCAAGTAACTGTGGAGCCAAGGGGGAGCCAAGTAACTGGGAAGCCAAGTAACTAGGGAGTCCAACTTGGGGGCACCAAATTCTCTCGGACCCCTTATATTGGACAACAAACACAAAGTTCATGCTACCAACAATTTTTTCATGGGTCAAATATTCTCTAATAGCAGGGCCTAAAATAAGCGTGGATCTGAC
Source organism: Rhopilema esculentum (assembly GCF_013076305.1). Next base: position 8,645,475 of record NW_027019384.1, read on the forward strand.
TCCCTTTGTGGAGTTGTAAATTGAAATTGTGGAACTGTAGATGTAGAATGTGTGGATTTGTAGATAGTGTATTCCCTTAAAGTGCAGCATAAAATAGCAATCGAAATGCCTAAGGTAGAATTAGGAACATTTTTTCTTCAATGCGAAGTGAATTCCCAACTCCATTTTTCATGAGAAAATTGATATGAGAAACGAGCAATGGTTAATAAAAAAGCATTAAAAAACTTAAGAACTCGAAGCTTCAGTACACGCGGAGAAGAGTCAATTTCGTAATTAAACTAAGGTGTTTTAAACTGGAGAAGCGCTGGAAAGATTCCTCGCAAGGCTACAACAGCTGAACAGTAATAACCCTTTCGGTGGTATCTGGGAGGAAAGTTTGCGCTAACGAACCTATTAACAGCAGTTCTTATTGACTGCGAACCCGTTATTGTTCTTTCTCATGGTGCTTTATCTTGTGTGATCAAAGATAAATTTGTATTTTGTCTAACTCGGTTTTGTATTTTTATAGTAATTGAAATCTTTCCTGAATCGTTATGTTTATGAATAAGGACAGAAAGAAGTAAATATTTTCTGAAAGGGGTGTTTTCCTCTGTTTCAAAGGGTGTGGACGTAAAGAGATTTAGGGGCAAGCCCCCTAGCTCCGTTTCAGCCACTCCCTTGTGGGCTGGTGCGTGGTGTCTGTGTTAAAAAACAAGACAGGGGTGAAGATCATGTTTCCAAACTACGTGAAAAGAGAATAAGAAGAGACAAGCACAATTTGTACATCAGCGAGAGAAGAGATTAATTACCATCCGTAACGAGGTTCTCGTTTATAGTATCAAAACTTTTTGAAGAATAGATTTGAAGATTTGATGACAAGGGATTTGATGGACTGAATGCAATTAAAACTTTCCATAAGCAAAAAGCTTTTGTCCCGGACAAAAATTTCATTAAATCATGCCTTAAAAACTTATACTTAAATCTTAATGACTTAAATCATAGACATCTGGGACTTGTTCTCAGATAAATTCTACCATGCGTACAATGGCTCGGATCTCGCAGCAAACCCTAATTCTGCCGATGTAGAGAGGCTAATTCCAACCCATAACAAGATAGAAGCAGGTGTGGAAAGCAGCATAGCTCCAGTAAAACTTAACAAATATATGAATGTTGCAATGAATATGCTTGATCTTGCAAGTTTCGAGCTCCGTGAACTACTGCAAAGATATGGCTCCAAAAAACCAGAAAACCAAAGTCTGGGAAGCAAGACTGATTTAAGGGGGTTTTTGAAGGTGAAAGGAAAGAAAAATAAACCATGTAAAAGTGTTTCCTTTCAATAACTTTTTGCTCACAAGTTAAGACATCACCATAAGTTGCTAATTTTCTTATTTACCCAATCAATATAATGTAAAGAATCAGCTTTTGCTAATTATACTTCACTCATTTAAGATGTAGCAAATCATTACTACATGAAGCTACCAGTATTATTTAGAGATAAATGGTCCCCTTTACAACTTGTCCAGAGGCTCTAAATTAAGGGCGAATTAGAACAATACATTGAGGAAAGGCAAAGAACCAAAGAAATAGAACCAATAGCAATAGTTTTATCACTTTCAAATAAAAATAGTTTTAAACGCTGGAAAATTTTCCTTGTGCATTGTTTTAAGTTTTTCGTTATTTCAAGTGCGTTATTTCCTTGTGCGTTGAGAATTGCTATTCCGGTTTCCAGTGGTTTTTGTGTTCCAGTTCTGTCTCAGTAGCCTGAGTGTTTTCCTCCGGCCCCAAACTTTGCATGGTAATACTGTGGAATTGGTGCAGCTTTCAGGTCTAGAATCGAAATCCATCTTTAAATTTTCATAGTTATATCCTATCTAAAGACTCTCATATTGTTATTGCGCTCTACAGGACTATAGGATTTAAGTAAAAGATTTATGTGAAAATTGTACTAAATGTGACGTGCAAATTTTTCGCTAGATGAGACGGTGGGAACATAACATCAAAGTGAATTCTTTTGATAATTAGACAAGACCAAATGCTATACTCAACGATAAGGAATTATTTAAGAGATTAAGAAGCAATGGTAGCGATATTTTTAGCTCATATGGTACAGCATTGGTTTTATAAACTGATTTTCACTGAATGAAATGTAGATAAGGATCCCTATATCTACAAATACAGCCTTGTCACGAGAATCTCATTATCAATCATTGGTCAACTAGCAAAACCAGCCTTTAATAATTCATAGCCTATATATTATAGGTGCTTTGGTATCTTTTTATATTAGATCAATAAAGTCCTCATTTCTATAGAAAGAGAAGTCCCTTTTCTCTCTCTTGGCATTTCAACTATGTGAGGCAGTACGGAAGGAAGGTTCGAATTCATGGGGTACCATCGTTTGAGAACATTAAGAACAAAAGGAACTGTTCATTGGAGACAAAGGGGTATTCATGATTATTTTTTTGAGGCCTGTTCCCCCCTTCTAAGAACAAAGGTGGCTATGGCCTTGATGTGAGAGGTTGGCGGTCGCAGTCTGGTCCAAGAAAAGAACCAATGAAATGCACCACTTATTACCCTGGGTACCAGACTCATTATATATAAAATAATTTTATATATAGTGAGTCTGGTACCCAGGGTAACCACTCATATTCTCACCTTATTATATCTCCACAATTCACTTTAAATTCCCATCCAACTTTTGGCTATATTTCCGCTATTTTGAGAAGAGGGTGGCTCAGAATGTATACTTCAGTTGCCTGTGTTACGTTTTGCTTTTTGTACCATTTTTAAACCAGATATTTTAAAAATTAGATCAATATCATACCGTTTTCTTTATCATCTGTGTCATGCGGGCCATGCATATAGACACCGACATCAGGGCCAGGAGCTGTTAATATAATATCAATATCATAATTTCTTAGCAGCACATCACAACTTTTTCAAACGTTTCATTTAATATTGACATTTATCAGGATAGAAACAAGGTATCAGTTTCAAAGAACTTTTGAAAAGCTAATTGTTGATTGCTCTTATTGCATGTAAACGGTCTGTAGGATGTCTGGCTTATTAAAAAGTATTTTGTAGGTGCAGTGTTGAAAATCTTAAAACGTCATCCCAGAATCGTATTGATCATTATCACAGAAGTACCGTAAATCCTCGAATTAGCCCCCTGGGAGCTTATTCATTTTTGATATTTTTAGATAGGGGCTTATTCGAGGGAGGGCTTATTCGAGGGGGGCTTATACAAGGGGGCTTATAAAATTACTGTAGACATTAAGAAGACACTATTAACAGACCTCGTTTATTTTATTAGAAATTTATTTATCAGCATTTAATTAATTACTACCAAAAGTATGAATTTGTTGTGGTTATTCAATAAAACGCCATAGGCAACCTCAGATGGCAAAAATCATCAAATGGAGGGGTCCAATTCGAAAACTTACGGTAGTAGTGGGAGCTTATTCGAGGAAGGGGGGCTTATTGACAACTTGTAGTTCTAGGGTTGGGGCTTATTCGAGGATTTACGGTATTAAACGGTCGTTGATTTGAAAATAAAACAGTACAAGTTTTCTTTTCTCTATGTAGTGTGGCAGTTTTCCAAAGGGTTTTTCAATAAAAATATATCTTTGTATCTTTTGTATCTCTTCACTCTCAAACATACTAAACATCTCATAGATAAAAATCTAGACTTCTAGCTCATAAGACATGATGTGCAGCTTAGATGTGGATATGGATTGCAGTAAATTGTATGATAGAACAATATTGAACGTTTAAAGTATATTTAAAGTTCGTTAGAGATATGCCACAAAGATACCTGAGCTGCTTGTCGCCAGCAAACATGCTACGAGTATTATGATTATTAGCAGTTTCATGCTTTATCTTGTTTGCTGATGTTCCAATATTGCAATTGAATGTTTAACCTCCAAATTCTTTTCGAAAGTTAGCTGTTTTTTTTCAGACGAGAATCCATAACAAACTGGTGCTCGAATTCAAACCAAGGTCAAAAGTCTGGAATTTTTCATGGATGTTTTTGTTATATTTTAGCTTTGTGCACATTTTGCATTTTAGTTAATGTTTGTTAAGCATAATTCTAATTTAGAAATTCGTCGAAAGGGCGATTTCTCATTGGCACAAGTACCACTTATGCAATAATGGAATGAGATCACAGTTTGTTGTACTGCCTCTACTTCGGTATGAGGCTGATTATCATGGTTATGGCGGGAAATCTTTCACAACTACCTGTCTACATGAATCTTCTAGAAATGAGAATCACACACTTTGCTAAAGCAATTTACCTGCCAATATTTATGCTCTAATAGAAGCTGATCTGTAATTTCCCAAAGTTTTGGATAATTCAACAGTTAACTCAATGAAAGTTTTGTGATTCGCAAAGAGGGTCGACGTCGCTGCACAAAATGGTTTATAGGAAGAAGATGGTTTTTATGATCGATGTGAATCCATTAACATCCCAAAACGCAAGTTTTTGTTTCGAAGATACAGTGAGGCTCATACGGTTCAGCATAGTGCGAATATTAACCTACTTTGGTGGTCGTCATAGATCAGCCGGAGGGAAATCGGACACAAGCCCACTTTGGGGATTTAAATTTTACAAATCTTCAGGAGGACAATTGGAGTACGGCAATCATCACTTCTACGATTTAAAGCTGAAGGATTTTGAAAACTTTGAAGAAGAGCTTGAGCTTAAATTAGCGAAGGCAAAAGAGGACTTCTCATTAAAATCTCGATCGCAGGGCTTCGTGGCCGACCAACTATCTTGTGCTTTGGCTGAAGTTGTGACGGGTTTTCAATGGGAAAGGCCGGATTTCTTTTCACCTGTCAAGGCAAACAGAAAAACAGGGATTGAGAAACAAAACAACACCCAGAACCGAAATGATGCTTCAAATTTTGTTTTTCTGTTTACACCTTGCCCTTGCTGTTGTGGTGATGTTAGCTATTTCTCAAATGGAAAACCATCAAATCCAAGTGACCTAAAAGCTGCCTTGATGAAGGATGAAGTTTACAAAAAAATGACACTAGAGAATAAAATTGTTTTTCATTGGGTTGATTTAGGGTCAGCCTGGTCTGCAAAGGCAAGTGCTGTAGTGTATATTTTCTTTTAAAGAATAGGCCTCAACAACAAGTCATCTCCTGAAGAAACCAATATATATTTTCCAATCTATCAGCCTTTCATTACTTTTGAACAGGACCTATTTGAACAGGGCCAAGGTAACTTGCTGGACCAGTTAAATGAACTCTTTTTCAGTTTTTAAACTAGCACACCAACAAGCTGGTCTCCCTATGCTTTTTGCAAAATACTGATGGCTCCGCAAGTAGGTCCTTCTTTTGATAGTTTCTGTTTGGAAATTGTTTATTAAAGCTTTCAAAATATCACCATGCACCCAAAAGACTTCTTTTATTCCTAGCATAAAGAAGAAAAGCACATGCATTGCATCAAGTTTTCTACTCCTATGAAAATTTTAGTTACTTTAAATCAGTAACATACAAGCATGCAGAGTAATCAGTAACATACCAGCATGCAAAGTGAAAAAGTTTTGAAGCAAAATTTGCAAGTTGTTAAAGCAAAATGACCAATTCTTTTCCATATATAAAGGATGTTTTTGCTTAAGGCATTATCTGTTTTAATTTACAAGAAAAGGACAGGTAAAATATTTTTTTGTACCAATTCTCAAGGATATATTCAATTTTGTTTTAGATGTCTGATGATTTTCATGGAGTACTATCCACAATGATGACTTGGTTCTCAGGCTCGTTGATACCCATTGAGAACATTTCTTATTGGTGGGTTCAAGGTGCCACCACAAAGGCCCAAAAGACATGTCAGCCTGGTCAATTTTGCCTGCTTATGGATACTATATTGTCAAAAAGAAAAAAGGAAACTAGCAATGATGGTCACTCAAACTTTTCCTTGAATGTGCACAGGGTTTTCATATGTTTGGGTGGTAGGAAGATTTTCTATTCTCCACCTTTTCTAGTAATTGTTCAGGATCAGTGACAATATTTGTCTCTCATAAAGTCAACAAGCACTTAAAGCAACCAATTAAACAGATTTATTGGAAATGGAAATGAAATAATAAATCATTAAAAAAAGGAAACTTTTATCCAAAGAGTTGATTAATTTATGCATTCTGTTCTTAATGTCATGGGTGCTATTATTTTTGTCTTGGAGTTTTGAAACCTCACTTTTTTCAATGATATTTATAAAACAAAGGATATGATAAAGATGTTTTCTCTGCGACTTGATCTGTTGTTATTCAACCCTCTTTATTCTTAGTTTGAGTTTGGTACAATAAATCTTCTTTATGAACATACAAATATTTTTCAGAAATTATTATCTATTGTTATGGTCTTTTTTAGATTCATTTTCTGGAAAATCAGCCTCATCAACTCATCAATATTTGCCAGTAATCCTCAGAAATGTTTTGCTGCAAAAGAAGGGTTTTAATGCCAGTAATGACGTAGAGTCTGTGGCCATACAAAGAACACCTACAAAGCAATCAGAATTACAAGATTGTGCAGAAGTACAAGATACTGTGACTATGAATCTGAATGGTACCATGGTTGCTGAAATGGAGGGAGTGTTCAAAAGCAGTGCTATTTTGATGTTTTTACAGAATAGCCAGGAGTCATACTATTGCACATTTGACTACAGCCAAGGCCAAGATGGTATGTTAACAGATAAATAAATCAACAAAAAACTTGCTATCTCAAATTCAAAAGTCAAAGTTTATCAACTCATTTAATTTTCAAACATTCCATTTTGAATGTAGATTGAATACCTACAAAAGGAATAGTCATAATGTAATTAAATTCCAAATAAAGAAACAAAACTGCATCATCAGATTTCTTGTTTAAATGGACGTTATTTAAAGTTGAATCAAGCTGAACCAAGATTCCTTAAAAGACTTTGTAAAATCTTTGGAGGAATTGTATCATAATTTAGTTATGCAATATTAATTTCAAATCATAAATTTATGAATTCATTTTTGTTTCTTGTTACATTTTTGTCTTTATAATCAGTGTGATTGTGCATTATTTTCTATACTTTTACCAACTCAATTTGTAAGTTAATAAATTTGCATATATGGTGGGTGTTTGAATTTACACATTGTGTGTAAGAAATATTGCAAAATTTGATAGTTAATCATTAATCATTTATATCATTTTATCTTATCATAAAATTTTGCATTCTTTCTAGGAAATAAAAGAGTTTTGACTGCAGCATTCATAAGCTTGCTAAGGATACTGAAAACAAAGCACTTAATCCTGGTATGTGTTATCATGTCTGAGATTTGTTTAAAAAATTGTTTACCACTCTGTGTAAAATGATAATCAAAACATTGTTTTTAAATAAGTTGCTTCTACTTTATTACAAGAACAACAATTTCTTGTTTTAAATCATGTAAGCTTCTTGTTTTCCAAATATCTGGTTATCACTGGGCTGTACTCATGATCTTATTTCCATCTGTCAGCTAACTCATTTATAAGGGGTTACATCATGCATTGGAACAGCAAAAGGTGCTAAAGTTTTTGTAATTTTGATCTGCTGAGTTAGCAAAATCCCTAAATCAATCCAGTATACAGAACAAAATCTTTTATCTGTTTAAGATAATTAAAATGAATCATCCTGAAAATGGCCGAAAAGTCAGTGCTTGCCTCCAATCATGGACTGCCTCTTCTGGAGTACTTACAATCTTGTCATCACCAATTGGCATTGAATGTAGAAGGAAACATGGTGCAGAGGACTTTGCTAAACAACAACAAGCTCTTGTGGAAGGGTTGATAAAGAGTATCCATTCAAAACTTGCTAATAGAAGGTCAATGGACAGTGCAGAGGTTGTCAGTAGTGACCAAGGTAAATATTTAGCTAAGGAAAGTTTAGTAGTGTTAAATGACCATTGATTTACATGATTTGCATAATTGATAATGAATTGATGACAGGGATATTCTATAGCCACCAATATATAAGGATTTCACAGTCAAAATATTTTCAAAAATCCAGCAAAGAATTCTGTCATATAAAGCCGATAGAACTTCATCAGAGGAAGTAGATTGTTCAATTGTATTGAAAATTTTTCTTTGCTCATTAGAATTTTTGCTTAAACGTATTCTGCAAACAGACCACACAATATTTTAAACCTGCTTTGTTTTTTGTACATTTTTGATACAAAATTAATTTTGTATTGCCATTGAGTATTTGTATATAAGCATATTTCTAATGTACCATGAATAAGTAAGTTCATTATTTTGCAGCACTTACTAGTTCATTATTTTCTCATTTTATCTCTTGGTTTTAAACCCGCAGAAATTTTGTCAGCCCTGACGGAACGAACCGCCTTGCCAACTTCTTCATCTTTCATGCAAGCTTTCAATCACTGGTTTTTTGATCTTCCATCCCACTCCTTACCTTCCAAACTGCATCAAAATATAGAAAGGTATGTAGTTTTTTTGTTGTTATTGAAATTCAGTTCTTTTTACGTAAGGCACTTTACCCAATATAAAAATTGTTGCAGCTACAATCATGAGAAAATTGAAAAGCAAATCAGTTTTTTGACACTATAACTTCTGTTTTCAGTTGGCTTGCAACCAAAACTGTTTTACAACATTATTTTTTCAAACCTTTGATGATAATTGTAGCTATTGTTTCCCGCATTTGTTGAGTTAATTTTCCAACAGAGATGTAATGTATGCCAAATGTACAAATTGTCATGAGTAATTCAATCACATTCATTAGTTAGGATTTCATTGCCTAGCTTGTGATACGTGTAGTCCAGAAAGTTAGCTATAAAGGAAACTCTCAAAACAAGACAATGTTATGTGGATTGCCATGTTATCTTTGATTGGATATGGTCCTAAACCAAAAACTGTACTTTGGCTAAAATTGTTCCAAGAACAGTTGGCTAGCATTGCAGGTCAGATATTAGATTAGGATAACATTTCGAGAATACAGATCTGTTTTTCCTCACTATATTGATATTTATTGATGAAAAAAATACGGTATCTTAGAGCAATTCTTTTATTATTTGCTTATATCATAGAATTACCAAAACAGCAGTCTCTTTGGTTTTCAATGTTTAAGCTTCAACTTGGCATACACTTTTTCGCCTCCAATGTTTTGCATGAATGGATTATAATACAAGTAAATTGTTGTACAACAAATTGCTGTAGAAAGGTTTCATTGAATAATGATAATAATAATAATAATAATAATAATAATAATAATAATAATAATCGAATGTTTTAACAGGATAACCTATCAGTACAATATATACTGTTATCATTAGGGTCCTGATACTTAATAAATTAATGGTAAAAGATCTAAAAACTAATTACAAGAGTTCAATACAGTCCAATCGAAAGATAAAATAATTTTACATCAAATAAAATTTTGTATTGAATTCCTATCATCCAACATATTGCGAATAGAAATCTTATTTACTTTTGCAGAATTCAAAATGTGGAGCCAGAGAAAGTTCTGAAGGCAGATCAAGTATCGACTGGCCTTTTCAAAAAACTTAAAGAATGTTATAAAAGCCAACGTTGTGCGGGTAAAAAGGAGCGAGAAATTTCACTTTCGAAGGAATCTAATTCTGCTGTTACAAAATTAAAGTCAAGGACATTCTCTCGATCTGAGCATATGCTTGCGAAGTCGAAAGCAAATACAATGAAAAAGAAGTCCGAGGAAGAGATTAAAAAACGTGAAAGGGTTTCTAGTAACCAAGAAACGGAAGGAGGTGGCAAAAGAGGTTTGGAAGGAGAAAATGAAGCAGAAGAAGATCCTTTGAAAGATATTGATTTGATTCCAAATGGTAAATATTCTTGTGGCTTCCATCTAACTGATGATGTGCAGAGATAATTTCTTTTAAGAACAAGAAAGTATCTGTATGAAGAAGGCCTTGTTATTTCTTGTCTTTAGGGTATGGGTATCTTGTTCACTTCATTTTTGAGCTCAATAGTGCCTTTTTTTAAAATATGTTTAACAATTTTTTTGTGGTGCAAAATTTAATAATGGTTTTGCTTTTTTTAAAGTCATTCTAAAATATGTTTATAAAAAATAGTAGTATAAATTTCTAATTCTTAACAATATCTATCGCCACGTGCTATTTAGTACAAGGAACAATCTCTTTCAAGGGACTCCTTGCATATCTGCTTCATATCAAGGGTTTCAAAGCATTTGGTAGAAAGACTAGGCAAATCCTTACTGCGCCATCTCCCTCCCTCCCCTCGGAAATCAGATCATAATCTTTCTTCTTCACAAGATTCCTTTACTGATGTTTTTAACATCAGCCCAATGAGTCAAACACACTCATTTGAAACTATAAAAACTAAGATTAACATAAATACAAATGTTGGCTTTCTTTCACAGATTTATCAACTATGGATATTGACAGCATTTCCGGCTACATTAAGGACCAGATCGCTGAGGTGTTGGTAAAGGTATGTTACTTTTCGTTACGTTTTCTTGTTTTTGTATATATTGTCCTAGTGAAAATATATTTTGAAGTAGAAGAGGTGCTTTCAAAAGGTACAGGAGTCCCGTTGCAGTTTAATAGTCACATATAAAGCGTATTGTTTATTAAACTCATTTCCAGCAGGGCCTTATCTGTTATTTTACGAAAGTATGAACCGATTTGAACTAAACTAAGTTTGAGTATAAATTCATTACACTCCTATAATGTAGTAAGCCTTTGAAAGTTAGACCTACTGAAAATAATCCTATTCCATTTGAAGACTGAAACTGCATAGCAGTTTAAAGGAATTTATTGATATTAAAAGATAATATTTTTCTAATTAGTGTGCAAGATAATGAAAGGTATTTCATCGAGCTAGAGGATAACCTGCTTGGTGTTTTAAGTTGCACATAGTAAAAGTGTGGCCTACTGAACCCGTTAAGATATGTATGGCTCGGGGCTTGATAAATATGATTGAAGAGCGTTAATTGTTTTCTTAGGACTTGTCTGCTTGTGAATCAATCGTTAGAAAGCTCTCAAGAGCAGCATTTCTGTTTTTGAATAAACACAACGAGAGCAAGGAAGCAACTGAGGTGAGTTTGAAGCTTGTTTCCTTGGCTGCCTATTTCAATTATTAATGGATGCTAAGAACTTTTTAATGCCAAATTTGCATGCATTTTGATTCAATATTTGTTTCGTCAGTGCTCTAAAACACAGATGCGAAACATTTTCATCGATACATCATGAAACATTTAATTGAATTAGTTGCTAAGTTCCCTGACTTTGGTCACTTTTCACTCCACATAGAATCCCACTGTGTATTGATTAGAATCATTAATTTGTTGATTAGAGTTATAGAGTTTTGTATTGGCATTCTGTAAAATACACCCAAGGCTAATTCAAGTGCTCTTGATTAAATAAAGATTGTTTCAAAGCAGAGGATGAGCATGGTTTCTTGTTATACTTTTTTTGTGGATAGCTGGGTTTATATAAAAAGATGAAAGCACTTTCTAAGAATACTTGAAGATCGCAAGTCTGACAGTTGGGCAAATGGGGCTTCTTATAGTTGGTTTTCTTGTCTATAGAGAATTTAAATAGATGAAGGGGTCTCTTTTGCGTGGGAGTAGCAAACTTACATTTAAATTCAATTTGAAACATATTTTGTTAAAAACTTATAGAAATCTCTCCTACTTAGAAAACTCGGTACTTTTTTCTGGTCCGCTGCTGAATGCAACAGATTGTATAAAAAATCTTCAAGGGAGAGGGAATCGTGCTCAATAGCTTTATCCTTTATGAACTTTCTTGGACTAAAGATAAATTATAACTATGAACGAGTAACAAGTCATCGTTTATAATTTTTTACTCGTAGTGGTAAGAGAGTCTAGTCTCCAATAGGTTGTATGAAGTCAAACGCCAGTTCTTTCTATCCTGTGTCATTTCAGATAACCTATTCAATGTTTGTGCTTCTTTTGAGAGCTCCAGTTTAATTCAAATGCTGGCCAAAGTTTGTTTTAGAATTCAAAATTACCACATAGTCTTGATAGCTTTTCTTCAAATTCATAGAGGATCAGTCCTGACCATTTCCTGGAAAATGTTTTCAATAACCTGGAAGACGTTGACGATAATAAACATGTGAAGGTCGCAAGGTTTGTGACGTCATTAGTTTTTAATGGTTATTTCGATCATTAGCTATCAAGTCATTATGATTAATAGAAACCGTAATGGTATGCAAACCTATCCTTGTGCAAGACAGTAAGGGTATGCACAAAGTCGCCTAAATATAAGCCTTTGCTGTTGACCATGATCTAAACGTATATTGACTATTTTGAGAGTATTTTGACTGAAAGATACAAGTAGAAGATTAAGCAATATGGATACCTATGATTAATTGATTATTATTTACTCTTAGCATTTATCATAAATTGAGTTAATTCTAGCTACTATGGAAGTGGGAAAATTTTGGTCCAAGATGCAACTTGAAATATTGCAATAAGATTTCAAAAGGTTTTCATTCTTTAAATTTCAAATATAGAACCGAATATGCTTTGTGCACATGTTATCAGCCAGTATAAAGGACGTCTTTCTTCATTACAAAAGATTGTTTTTTTAGCTATTGATATGTTTTTTCCTTGATCAATTTTAGGCATATTACTCGCGTTTTGATGGAATTAGAAATGGCTGTGTTGAAAAAAGTGACAAGAGCAGATGAGTCTAGTGGTCCAAGTGACACTCAAGTTGACCAGTCATCTAAAGAGACTTTAGAGGGTGCTGGGGTAGAAAGTCCTGGCAAAACAAGAAAAAAGAGTGATTGTGGACAGGGAACAGGAGATTATGCATCAGCTGATGACACAAGCGATGATGAAGATGTGGAAACCATTTGTCCTGTTGCTGAAAGAGTGAGTAACCATGTTTTGTATATGATAAGACTGTAAAAGGTGGGGAAAGGAGTGAAAATTATGAAAATAATTTCGAAAAATCTTTCAAGTAAATTATTTTTTGACCGAGTACTGAATGGTATGCAACTAAACCGGCCGCCCCTCCCTCTAAAATGTGTTTTCGTTAATCGTTCCAACGACACTGACAATTTTTTCCTTAGCAGTGATGGGGTGATGGCCTGTGACGCAGACTACGCCCCCCTTTAACGTCCTTACTGCGTCGCAGGATGAAGAGTTGGCTCGCAGGCCATATCTCAGCCTAATAAACATTGAAGCACAATTTTTAAAGTATGGGGCAGAACCCTGATAAAACAGTTGTAGAATTTGTTGAACTGGTCCTTGTGAAGGAAAAGGTGGATTGTAAAATTAAGCAATAAAAGTATTGCAAAATTGTCAGTAAGCAAAGGCAATATAATTCGTTTGTCAGTTAAAGCAAAGGAAGTATGATGACGTCAGTAGCTAACTCTCCCGGCAAAGTTTTCATTGTTTTTGTAAAAAGTTACTGGCCAGTGTGGGTCTCGAACCCACGACCTTAGCGTTATTAGCACCACGCTCTACCGACTGAGCTAACCGGCCATGACAAATAACGTGAGAAATTTTATATAATTCCCTCGGAAGATCAGGTGCCGAAGCAGGGGGTTTTCAAACTTAAAACTCAAACTCTTTTTCAGAAACACAATTATAAATTACAATATGAATATACTAACATAAAATACAATTACTAGAAATTTCAAAAATTAGAAGTTAGAAAATTAAGTAGGTGCACAAAAACAATTGGTTTTGATTATATAATGAAGGTTGAAAACTCTTAGCGAGCTATCAAGTCATATGCCCTGTTTATATACTTAATTAAAGATTATGTATAGATTTGAGTTTAAATGAAACATTTATTGCATAGGGACTTACTGAATTTCAAGTAGGTCGAACTAGGAAAATCATATCATGATTACTTCAAACAAAAATTAACTTTACTATATTTTTCTATTTGTTTTTACTATATTTTCTATTTGTTTGGTGCAAAGGTGCGAGTAGTAAGAGAATCCTTACCTATTTAGGGATCTATCCTTTTACCACCAGACCAAAGTTATAATCAGCAACCCATCTAGATTTCTTAAGAAAAACGTTAAATTTCCTTCAGTCTATCATTCACATTTGAACAAACACAATAACCTTTTCAATTTAAGTTTTTTGTGTTAAAATGAACTGGTCGAGACCTAAAATAATTCAACTGAATTTTTCAATTTTCAAAATCTATATTGACTCATGTATATAATATATGATTATATGAAATAATTTTTTTCATTTTTCGCATAAAAATCATACAGCTATGTAAAAGCTAGTTAATGCCAACTTTCACAATCTACAGTCATGCAAGTTAATAGGCTCCTAATCATGTTTTAGAAGCTGCTAAAGATTAGGACTCCAGTATATCGTTCTACGGCTTGACCACTTATATCGTACTTACCATTTCTTTTAGCTCACTGTTTTTAAACCATAAAAAATGTCCTGGAATTAGAAATGCCAGTGGTATTCGAAAGTCTACATATCTGCTCATATCTTTTCACAAAATTCTTTCCCATGAAACTGGGATTCAGGTTATTCATTCTTTTCCGCATCACTATCAGCAAGAACAGTAGTAGATGAACGTTTACTGCTTTATCTAATTTCAGTGAAGTTTCATAGTCCACATGACTGTTTTTATACACAATTTTGAGTGCTCTTTTTGGTATTTTATTCATATCTACATTGAAATTTGCAATAGCTAAACTAAGACTTTATGGAGCTGTTTATCTGGACCCACGGATGAGGATACTGTTATAACTTAAGGGCAAAAGTTATTTGCATGAATATGAAATATGAATTTTATAATCAAGATTTTCATCTTAGTAACTTTTCGCCATAGCTCTTACCAGGGGCGCCGAGAGGGGGGGTTAGGAGGGTCAAAAGTTCCGGGGCCCGTGCTCCGATGAGGCCCATAAAAAAGTAGCAAGATCTATTTGTAATGCAAAAAAGCTACAATCCCGGACAAAAATGTTGAGACAAAATGCAATTTTTGTAATTTTCTACTTTACCTTGCCCCTGTGAATTCGAGTCCCCCCCCTTTCCCCCGAAGCAATGTTTGATATGTAGTTCTATCATTTCTCCTTCAAAATCCTGCATTTAACATTGAATTGGGGGAGGGGGAAAGTTATTTTTTAAAGAAAAGTGAAAATATAAGCTTTTCTTGAAAAGTCTCAACCATTTTTGTCCGGGATTGTAGTATTTCAGCTACTTAAATGGAACTAACACCCTTGTAAGTTTATCAAAGAGAAATGTCCAAATATCCTTGATTCATGTAGAATGCTTTTGCACGTTCTTTTAAATATCCTTAAAAATTTTCAACAATTGTACCTAAAAAGACGTTTCCCTTATTCTCCGGGAGACTGAAGGGCGTGGCCACGGAACATTTTCTTAAGGGGTGTCCAGTTTTATGGATCACCCCTGGGTCCAAGCTGCCTCTCGACGGCCCTGGCTCTTACGAATTAGAAATGGCTGCTGTTTCAGATGGTCAGTCTGAGTCTAAGCTCTGTCTCGCCTTCTGTTACTTGTCATTGTGCTTTTTGTACATTCAAATCTATTCTCTGGGATTAACTAACCCACAAGCTGGCCAGTTTTGAACTGAGGACTTTGCGTTTGACACCCCTTGGCCTAAGAGAGGATAATGATATGACCATGGATAATGTTCTCTCATCTCTTTGGTAAAATCAAAGACATTCTCAAGATCTAGAGCTTTTCATCGCAATTCTCATTATTGTAGTGGTGTTTTCTCTATAAAATTACAGCATCCTGTTAAATCCGACAATTTGATGTTATTTTGAAATAATGTTATTCTGAATACTGTTACAGCCCTCATTTTGTAGTGGAGCTTCTAGTAAGGAATGTGATTCGCATTTGTTGAAGATAATAGATTAAGAAACTTTGGTTAGAGTAACGCTTAAAATGTACATTCTCAACCTTTTTGCCTTCCAGGTGATAGGGCAGCTTCGTCCTTTGATATTTCTGGAAAACACCGGCTTCCTGGCCAAATACTTAAACAGCAAAATTCTACCAAGGTGAGGGACTACAGATTCTATCCTTAAGGATGTGCATGAAAATGTCTTTTCAATGTAAAGCAAATTTTTTTTGTAATAGGTTGTTATAAAATGATGTCTTGTAAGACATATCGAAACTCAAAATGCCTGCCATTTTCAGCTGAACTTGAAACTCACAAGTTTTCAGCTTGTAATGTAGTTTTTTATTTAACTAAATCGGACAGTGTGTTAAAAGAATGGAAACTTGAGAGTTGATTCCCAATTATAGACATAACCTATATATTCATATTTCATATTTGATTTGTTTAGGGAGGGTTGCCCTTAAACGGAAGTTGTTTTTCAAGGGGCCCTCCAATAAAAACTAATTGCAATTGATTTTTCTTTGATTTTTAATTTTTTTTGTAGATTTAATTATTGTAAGAACTTTTTTAATTATTGTAAAAACTTTTTTAAACTATATTGTTGTAACATTTTTATCGTAGGTACATTAATTTCACAGGTCCTTGATTGATAGCAGCAAACTCATTTTTGCTGAGCAAGTTTACCTGTATAAATATGGTCTTATTATTATTATTATTATTAATATGCAATTAAAATACTAGAAATTAAAAATCATATGCTGCCCTTTATGAATCTCAATTGACAAAATAAATGATCTGAATGAAAAATAATTCAATGTTTTAGAATAGTAGTAAAATTAATGGATTACAAAGTATATGTCTACCTTGAAATTTTCAAAGATTTTCTTAATTTCAGATTCAAGACCAAAATACCAAATATTTTGCATGAAATATACGAGGGTTTAGGCCATCAGACGCCATTGGAAATATTAACACCATCAAAACAAATTGCCGATGCCGATGACTCGTTTGATATTGCCGAAGATGATCCTGCTTCGCTGTCGACAACTGATTACGGTTCGAACCAGCCTTCAAACCAAAGGTAATGATGCGCCACTATGGATGCACATATTTGGTTTCTTGTATTCCATGCTGAAACACCCTTTAGAAAGAGTTCTATAGCAATGCTTACTGTTAAGTTGGCTTAGATAGGACAAGAATCTCTCGTTTATATATGATTGCTTACATGCATAGTGGCATCGTTCGCATAGGCGTAGGAGTATTTTCTAAAACTATGAAAACAACATCGGCAGTTTAAATTTGGCTCGTTTTTAACATTTGTTCATTTTTAGCATGCAAGTGACAACGATTGGTGACAACGACTTGTGACAACGATTTGACATTTTCTAAAATAATATGAACCAATGTTATAAGTGATCATTCCTTGCTTTAAAAACACTTTGATAATTTGCTTCTTACAGCGGTACTACCTTCAGGAGATTCTTAAGTATCAATGATAGTATGGCGACGAAGAGACAGATCATGGTTCCTGCAAAACGATCCAACAAAAATGGCACCAAACGAGCAAAGAAAGGATATCAAGGTGATAGAACATATTTCATTTTGGTATTTTTATTATATGTTATTTATTTATTTCAAATGTTTGTTGTGGTGTTTCCAATTTAAATTGATATTTTTGTACCTGTTCCTTTTTTGTCTTAGCTTGTGATCACGATTTTGTAAAATGTTGGCAAATTACACATGTTGCCTCATTTGAGAATCTTTGTTTTGTTTGTTGTGTTCTTCTATTGTACCTCGGTCTTTTCTGGAATTTTCTGTCCCTTTCTTTATAAACCACCCTCTTTGTACTTTGAATGTCAATGTTTAGATAATCCACCAAAACCAAGCAAAGAGGGTTGGTGCCGAAACCTCTTTGATACTGGAACGAATAATGAAGAAACCACATCTTCTGTATCTGGCTGCAGAAAGAGAAAGCTGCAGAGGAGATACACAGAAATTGGTAAGTGAAGGTAAAAATAGAATGAATTAAATAAACAACTGTGATTTTTCGTCTTTAAGCAACTATCGTTATAATGCCCACTCATTCCTGAAAGAATCGACCCGGCTACTACTTTAAACGCCATTATTTATAACATGACAAGGCATGCAACTATATCTAATCTTAATCCGTTTGGAAATAAATTCTCGAACCATCTTGAGGTGTAACAAAGTATTTCCTTGTAATATCTTACAATTTGTAAAATGGTAAAGGCTGATGACGTATGAATATATTCCAATGATTTATAAATGCTCCATTAAATCATAAGCAAACATTGGTATGCAAAATGATTTATTTTTGAAGTGGTTTGTTCATTCGTTTTATTTGAAACTGTTTCTATAGCTCCATCAGTGAAGGATACCCCTGCTGTTAAGCAGCGGCGCCATTTCTTTTGGAAAAAGCAGCACAAACAAAGGTGGGCAGCACAAGCAATATTCTAATACATAATGTTGATGTAGCGTAGCAGATCTTGCATATTAACCCTGTTAAAACTATATATTAGTTTGTCAGTACTAGTCACTAGAACTGCTGAGAGATTGCCGTTTGAAGATAATAGATTGAAGATAATTTTAATCTTTTCACTCTGGTCATTCACCTTTTTAAAGTAAACAAATATTATTGAGAGAAGCTATTACCTCAGTGCTAAGACCATATAATGGTTTTTCTATTAATCATTCAAAATTATTTTTCTTGAAATGTTTATCTAAGACTTAGATTCTGGTTAATGTGCAACATTTGTTACCAATTGAAAAGTTTATATTTCTTTGGCCCATGTTATAAGCAACAATTTTACTTTTATTTTGCGAGAATTTCGAAGAAAATCTTCATTTTCTATGAACATAGTTACAGATTATTCATTGTGCTTTAGATTTTTAGTATTCGTGCACACTGAATTGCAGGTTTTTTTCAAAAATGTAATATTGGCATTTTTTTAAACGTAATTATTTAGCAGATATATTTTACCTGTTTTAGGAGAAAAACTGACTGCATCACAAATGTAACGGTTATTGAGGAATCCCCTTTAAAGGAATGCAATATTGAGGAATCACCTGTGAAAAGTGCATCCTGTATGTATTTGATACTCTTTAAATCTTATCAATAAGATGTATGTGTCTATATATTATAGAATAACTTGTTTCAACCCTACTTTTTGAGACAAATTGGACCTTAAGACTTGTACAGTATTTAGATTTTAGCTTCACATTAATAGGTCTAGCTATCAAAATTTCGCTGGATGAAAATGAAATGGAAGTAAAGTCAGATTTCAGACTTTCTTTAGAGGTTCCTTTCTTTGGTGAATATTCGAATTTATTTTTCAATTTTGTGATGTTTAAGTTTTCCTTTGTTTCTTATTTTCCAGCTGCTACAAGATTTTTCAGCAGATCACAGTCATTCAGTTGTAAGACATCGCCAAGACGGTTTTACGCTTCAAAGCGATACCACCCAGAATTGTCATCTTTGCAAAATTCTTCCTTTCATTACAAGTTTGGTAGGAGCATATCATGTTTAACGGATGAACGCAAACTGGCAAGAAGTGAAAGTGATTTGGAAGATAATCGTAAGGAAGAAGTGGAACAATTTTCTGTCTATAAATGGGATAAATGTCAACCTTTGAATATTGCTGAAACTCCAGAAAAACCTGCCTATGTTTCACCTGTGTTCGACGAAGACTCCAGAGAAACAAAGTTTGGTACAAGAAATCAGCAAGCTACGTTAAGAATGCGCAGTTTATCAATGGATGCTAGCCCTCTCCCAGCAATGACTCTGACCCCGAAAAAATTGAGTTCAGATTCAGTTTTAATCGCAGAAAAATCAACAGATCGTGGGCATGAAAATTACAGACCAAAAAGAGTTCTTGATCTACTGGAAATTGCCAGTGCCACAGAAAGTTTTGGTTTTGATTCAAGATTATCAACTAAGCCATTGATGTATTCTGAAGACTCAATGGACTGGGTGGCAATGTTGGAGAACGATCGAGAAAGTAACGAGCCTAATGATGTTTCTGGTGAGAGCCCGTTGCCTGTTATTGACTCTGTCCCGAGTTTGCGAGAATCAGAGTGTGGTTCGGTTAAAGGCAACTCACCAAATATTTTCACACCAATCAGAGAGGGAAAGCAGCCGTTCTCGTCGCCATTTTTGTCAGCCAGCAGCCTGGAGACATTAGAGACGGCACCCATTATATCGCCAAGACTACGAGGATCGAAATTAAACAAAGAAATTTCTTGTCGCAAACGGATCAAAATACCAATAGAGGATTGAATTACATGGGAAACAGCCATCAAGATATCTTGTATGTTATATTACTCATCTGTTTTTTTTATTTTGTTCTTTTATTCTGACTGAGTTAAAGGTTTATTTTCTGACTTATCATTTTTCATAAATCACAGAAAGTGTATTGAATAATTTCAAAATAATGAATAAAATGAATATATCAATAATTAATCACTTCTGATAGTTTGATTTCAACTTTGTACTTGCAGAAAACAGCTGTATAGAACACTAACTATGACGACATTAACACTTGTACCTAAATGTAGTTATGCGCACTAATGGTGGCTTATCTCGTTTGAAATGCTAGAAAGAGCTCACAACTACAATCTGCTGTTTATTCTTGCACTAAAATAAAAATTAAAGTGTGTTTTGAATAGAAAAATTATTGGTCCAGAATTGAGATTTTTCATAAGATATAGGCTTACCTTTTCCTTAAAAAAATTTTAGTTTTTTTACGATCAAATAACTCATTTAAAATGCTAGATAGAGCTCATAACTACAATCAGCTGTTTATTCTTTCTCTAAAATACAAAATAAAGTGTGTTTTGGATAGAAAAATTATTGGTCCAGGACTGAGATTTTTCATAGGCTATAGGCTTACCTTTTCCTTAAAAAGATTGTAGTTTTTACGATCAAATAACTCATTTAAAATGCTAGAAAGAGTTCATAACTACAATCAGCTGTTTATTCTTGCTCTAAAATACAAAATAAAGTGTGTTTTGGATAGCAAAATTATTGGTCCAGAACTGAGATTTTTCATAGGCTATAGGCTTACCTTTTCCTAAAAATTTTTTTTGTTTATTTACGGTCGAATAACTCATTTAAAATGCTAGAAAGAGCTCACAACTACAATCAGCTGTTCATTCTTGCTCTAAAATCCAAATTAAGTGTGTTTTGAATAGAAAAATTATTAGTCAAGAACTGAGATTTTTCATAGGCTATAGGCTTACCTTTTCCTTAGAAAAATTGTAGGTACTTAAGGTCGAAAAACTAATTTTGCGATGCTAGAAAAAGCTCACAACTACATTCAGTTGTTTATTTTTATTCTAAAATAAATAAAAGTACGTTGGACTAAAAAGGGTGATTTTTCAAACACGAAGATGTGTTGTTAATGACTCATCTGTCGAAAAAAGGTAATGGTAAAGATGAATGAAGCATACAGTCTGAACGATAAATTTCCTGGGCCAACAGGATAGTGAGGTAGGATAGCTAGGTTTTGTTTTCCTTTTTATGTTTTCCTGAGCCTTTTCGTTGTTGCTACTAAGTGCCCTTTTCCTTCTGGGTGCCCTATTGCTGCTGACTGGAAAGAAGGCAAGCCTCGAAATCATTTGTCGAGCCTGGATTCGAACAAACAACCTCAGTCTAGCACTATTACTGCCTGATTAAAAAGGACAGTAAAAGAGAAAAATTGCTTTGACTAAAAGGAAATAAGGTATTATACAAGATGTGTTTATTCAACAAGGTTGTGTATATATTACAACTATATTTAATATTTACATAATCTCTGACATCGTTTAAATAAATCGTGCAAGTGCAAGAATATTTACATCAGAACACGAAAATGAGGCAAAATGTTGAATGCGAGGCTTAAAAATTGCTAAATTTCCACGTTCAGTAGGAGGCACTGTAGGTATGTTTATCTTAAATAAAGTTGTAGAGGAAATTGCTAAGTTTGTATGAAAACATCACTGAAAAAGACCGCATTTACAGGCCGAAAAAGAAGAAAAGTATGTTTAGTGAAGCCCAGCCTTTGTCTTCAAGATATGTCATAAACACAAAACAAGATATAAAAGAGGTGCGAAATTTATGGATGCTGATACATGTCGCTGTTGTAGGAAATAACAAACCTTGAAAATCCCTAATTTGGATTGTAACAAGTGCGATATGGAGCAAAAACCCTGTTTGAGCTATGAGCCAAACGATACAAAACAATCAAAAAGGCTGTGGAAAACTGTGACAATGAGCAGCTATAGTGGCTGGAGCATGAAGAGCATACTACGCTCAAAGGGGCCTCCTGAAATGTTCATTTAAATTGAAAATATCAGGCCTTCGAGTTTGTGTCATGTTAAAAACATTTGCTTTCACACATTTGCCTACGTATAAATGTATTGAAAATGCGTTGCAAAGGATTGGAAAAATTAGCTCCTGTATTGCAATTCACAAGCAACAATAACGTTAAATTCTATGTTAATCAATTTGACTCTTAAAAAAGCTACTAGAGATCTAAAGCTCAGTTGATATACTATAATTTGCTATCTCGCTCTCGATTTCACTTCGATTTTGTGCTGCCTCTTGCTTTGGAGGAGGGCCAACAACCTGAAAGAAAATATGAGGTCTTGTTGGGAGGAGAAACGTACAGTGGATGTCGAGCTTGAATGTTTTTGCAAATGGGATACATGATAAGAAACAGTAGTTTCTTTCTTGTACTCGACACCAGTGGCACTGAAGTAATTGTTTGTTTAAGGAATGTCTGAGTCAAGGATGCATTTTACAACGTCTTGAGTTACATCTATAAGGTTTTGGAAATGGCAAAACGTATTTGTTCATTGTTTAAAAATGCAATTATTTGAAGGTCTTCATTGTTTCAAGCGTCAGTTTGGGATTCGCAGTAGAGGGAAGCCTGGATGCAGTTAACTTGTTTTTCACACACACCTCTTTGAGTTTTTGTTGACCTCGGGTTGATATACAGTAAGGTTGTAAATTCTGACACGGTTTCCAACAATTTTGGACTTAAAAAAGCTTGATATCTAATGCAAAAACACATTAGTCATAGTTGAAAGAACCTGGCAAAAATATTAAGATTCCAAAGAGAATACCTTTAACTTTTTTTCCTAAAAATAAAAGGACTTTCAGAAAACATTTAAGCTTTTGGGGCGCTTCAAACCGTAGCTTTCTGCCAAACGAATATTTTGGAAGAGCCAGGACAGAATGCTATGACTAACAAACCTTGTACTCCACATAGATTTGTCTTGGTTAGAAATATGTAGGAATAAGTTGCACAAACCTGTTCCACAAACTGCCGCTTGTCGTTGTTGTTCGTAGCAATGTCATCCTACAGGACAAAGAAAACATCATAAATTTAGGAACATCCTTCGGTAACATGGGACAAAAAGACAACGATCTATAGCCACCAAGCCGCCATTCTAGACAACAAGAATAAATGATGACATCAAAACAGTTAGTAAATGTATTAGTCTTAAAGCTGTTTTTTGCAGCGTGTTTGCAGTGGACGGAGGCTCTAAATGAAAAAGGGCACAGCCTGCAAAGAGTACAAATATATATGAGGATTATTGTAAAGTTCTTGCGTATTGATTAAGCATAGCACATACCTTTCTAGGATGATCGTTGATCACATGTCTAGAAGAAAACGATGGTAAATGTAAGGTTACAAATCACATCAAAACTGCTATAATTGACTCAATCAAAATTGCTTTTTAAGGCTTGGGTATTTTGGTAGTAAGAAGGATTTTTTGAAAACATTTTACAGCAAAATACGTATTAAACTCTTTAAATTCCCTTTCATTTTAAAACTTACTATTTTACTTAATCAAACCTGGATGATTTTCCAGCCGTGACAAGCTTTGTTATCGCCTATAGACTAATGATAGTTACTTTTAAAGGTAGGTATTAAAAATGAAAAGAATACGAACTTACTTCATCTAATTTTCTTCCTGAATAAACACAAATTTCTTTTTTGTCATTTTTTACTTTAAATGTGAAATAGAACGATTTTAAGACTTACGTCGGTAAATACTGCTGAACGTATCTGTTTCTTTCCCCTTGTTTGATCATTCCGTTCTCTTGAGATGGATGACGAATAATGTGGTGGTGATGGTGGTGATTCATTTGTCCGGCAGCCATTTTCATCCTCATCGGATCCATCATGGCCGGGTGATAATTCCGTGTATTTACAGGTCCGGAATTAACAGGTCTTGGTCCGTGTTCTATGTAATGATAACCAGCTGTAAAAAATTTCATATCGGCTGATACCGGCCTAGGCTGCATAGGGTGCGGTTGATTGCGATTGTATTGATCAGTTCGTTGATTTGGGTGACTAATTCGGTACTGATTAGGCATTTGTCCGCTATGATTCGATCGATTAAGTTGACCTGATTGATCTGATTGTATTGAATGATTAAGGTTTGCAGGGTGTGATTGATATGTTCCTTGCTTTTCCTCGGGGATTGACGAAACCGTGCTATCACCGTAACTGTTTTCAGAGTCGGGTGGTGCACTTTCCGGGCCTAGCTCTAAGAGAACCTGTACATTAGATGAAAAAAACAAAGAATTAGTCTTTTCCGGACAATGACAATCCTAATATCTATAACGAATCCAGGAAATGACATAAAAACAAGGACGAAAATCTTCCTACGTCAAAAACATATGTTCTTTAATAGAAAACAAGAAGCTGATGAGTATTAAATAATCGTTCAGTGATTCTATGAATTTCCAAAATATAATGTGGAAAGAACGCTACCAAACCAAAATAAACCAACATAAAAGTTACCAAAATATAGTTACCAAAAATAAGAAATTTATAATAGCAGTTTCAATTGGATACCTTAGCATTTTCTGGATCAAACTGAGGTGGTACACGTGGCCTGCCATGGTTGTGGTGATGGTGATGATGATGATGATGCCTCTGCTGCTTAGGTCTTCTCCTAGGATCCCCGACTATTGCTTTGCCATCAGCTGCTCTGTATACGTTCAGTGCAGGCACCATTTCGCTGTAAAAGTGGATGTATTACATCTAGATGTGGATTCATTGTCTCAGGTATTACAAAGAAATGAAACAGAAGTTCACAAGCGTTTATACCCGTACAGGGATTCGATCGAGTGTGGGCCATAAATTTTCATTTAGAAAAATTTAAAGAAGCCTTTACACCATAATGTAAACCTTTCACGTATTTTGCGGTTTTTTTACTCAGATATAATACCAAATTTAGAAATTGGGGTGCTCTCTCCTCGATTAGTTTATCTATTGGGAGAGTCCCTCCTCAAGAAATTTCCCTCCATACAAATTTCTATCAATTTTCTGTTTTTATTTTATTATAGTTTTGTGTTTTTCATCTTTTGAGGTCTTGTTATATAGTCTTTGTAAATTTTTGCATGTTGGATGATTTTTGTATGTAGTGGAATTTTAAAATTAAATAAAAATTAAATGAAAAATGAAAAGGGTCATCGGAACCAGCAGCCTAGCAATAAGGGGCTAGCAATAGTAGCCAATCCATGTTTTGGCGACATCATTTGATACTAACAACTAGCTTTTAAATATTTAATCGTAACAAATGGCTTGGTAGGCAGAAATGAATTGACTGAAAATGACAGAGTTGCTTTTGGATAAAACAGAGGAGCCAAGAAAGGCATTTTCAATGATTCGCTTTGTCAGGGGCATCAAAATAAATGACTAATCTTCTAGTAAATATATCAATCTGAACTTTAATTATATACGCTGGTTAAGTGAATCTGTACGTGAATAATTTCTAGATGTTTTACGGCTGTGGTCAAGATTTCACACTTCGTTAACAAAGCGGTTACGATAGAGGACTACGTACGTATCTGACAACCCAGCTCTACTTCGTTGGACTCTGTAATACTGCTGCTGTCTTCTTTGTCGAGAATTCTGCTCACTGTCACTTTTCGATCCAGACTCCCTCGTGTAGTAACTAAGAAGAAACGTAAACACAAACGTTGACTTAACCGCAAAGTAGCAGAATACTATGGTGTAATACGTCTTTAAAAGAAAAGGTTTTTACCAGTGTAAAAATAAATATTCGCTAACAGGTGTTGAGGTATTTTCAACACAATCACAACCCTAATTTTTCACGGCTTCACAAAAAGATAAAAAGGGACAGGTTTATCCTCTCGACTCTCTAACAGTGCAGATTCTTTCATTTATTAAAAAGGCAAGGCTCTTCTAATCGATAGAAAAGTAGTAATACGCACAAGGAAGGTACATTTACAGTTAGGACAATTGTTCTTAATATTATTTGGGTCAAAACTGTGCTACTGTTTCCCTGTTAGAGAAAAAGGAAAAGCCATATAACTTGTACTGAGCTAATTACCGATAGTCAGGAGCGTTGCGTGGGTCATAGCCATTGGTAGCGACTGACCTGCAAACAAGAATTTTTTATAAATCAGATTTCCAAAGGTTTCTAATCCAACAGAAGATCAACTATTCAGTAAAAAGCTACTTTAAATAATTGAGAATGAGCTAAATCTCGGATAATCTAAAGAATCTGTTAACGTATTGAGAATCTACTGGAAAGACCAAACTTGATCCTTTCTTTCTTCGTATTTTCAAACAAGCTGTAACGCAGGAAAGGAACTTGATACATTGGATCTTAACTCTGCTGGGAGTGCGTACACAAATGTACGGTATTTACTATAGCACAATGTACGTATTTGGGAAATCATCAATGTTCCTTTTGTAAAAAGGAATAAAAAAGATTTCATGTGTCGACATACATAACGTTTATTTGCAATTCCATGAAACTCAATAACGTCCCACGCAATACGGTAGAACCTCCATGAAGTTAAGAGAATACAAAGGGAAATTTAAGACAGAGTCGGCGTCAGGGTCCGCGGAAGCGGGGGCAAATTATCCCCCAAAAGTCCCCCTGTAGCCCCCAATAATTTTCAAAATGTGCTTAAACCATATAAAATATTCCTATTTTTGGTTATTAGCATGTATAGCGCCCCCAAACGTTTAACCCCCTCAATCCGTTATGTGCCTCGCGATCCTTGGTCAGCGTACTGTTGTCTGTTTATCGGTGACGTACACAAAATGCAGGTATCCAGTTCAAGGAGGAATCCAAAATAAGGATGGGTCCATTAATTTAAGTGTATTATATGGAGGAGGTATTCAGTAAAAGGGGTTTCCATTATTAGCAGGTGCCCAATGTCCATTAATGAAGGCGTCCATTAGAAGGAAGTATCTACTTAAGGTGGTGTCTATTAATTAAGGTGTCTATAACTGGAGGTATCCAATTTAAGAGGTGTCTGTTAACAGAGGTTCCACTGTATTGGGAAACACATTGATAGGAAATAAATAGGCAAATTAATTGGAAACGTACTCCTTGCTTTGCTGTCGCTGTCTATAGAAATCGTTCTGCTGCATTGCAAAATTGCGATTATTCGTCCCATGGTGCATAGCTCCACGCATGTAGGCCATATTTGGCTCTGAACCAGCCCTAAACAATAATATAAACAATCAGATAGTACACATGTAAGCTGTTCAGTATTGTTAACTAGCAACGTATATATGCGTCCTTGCTGGTGCCACTGAGCTGCTTTTTAGGGGCTAAAAACGTAAAACAACAACCGCTAAACAAAGTAAGGCAGCTCTATACCTCTCCTTAGGTATAATAATTGCTTGTGAACCTTAGTTAGAGCAAGACTAAGCAAAATCAAGGTTCGCATTTCTAATTAGTGAAAGTAAAAAGGATTCATAGACTACTACCGTTTGACCTAGACGCAAGTGTTGAAATTATAAAAGGGTAGAGACTTTAACTTAAATGAAGACCAAGACTTAGAAATGGCCTATCATATGATCTGCAATAATGGCAGAGCTGTTGAGACAAGTACCCAAACACATATAGGGAAGTATAAAAAGAGGTGACATGCATGTTGAATCCAATATCTATCTCTCCTCCACCCCATTTACAGGAAATGCAGCATCTCCACATCATCTGTCTAGGAATTAAGACGAAATCGAGCTTCTTCATTTTGGAAAAGAAAGGAAAACAGCCTGATACCTGTGTTTCATTTTGTGTACAGATTCTCCGTCACTGACTCCACTTGTGTACCCGCTATAGTAGTGCGATCTAAAGTGATAAACAAAACAAGTAATATAATTGTTGCATGGCAAAAACAAAGATGTGTTGCTTACACTATGTACAATGAAAGTATTCAACATGACTAGCATTGGAGATGATCAATAATCAATAAAATAGAATGTTTAATAAAAGTGCTCAAGTTTGGAAAAGCCAAGGCAATCATGCAACTACTCTTGGGCATATTAAAACACCACCACTGAGAGTTTAAGCAACAAAATACAAGGATAAAGAAGAAAAAAATAGCATAAGCATTTTTTTAACAATGGACAATACCAGCGGGTAGCTAGCAAGGGAATGTAGGGGAAGTGACACTCCCCAATACTTCATAAATTGTTCGGTAGCTCTTCAGTTGGTCTACAAAACCCTTAGTTTGTCGGTAAAATCATCTATCAGTTGTTGGCATAGCATTTAAATTTTGATGACCCTTCTTTGTCGGTAATTTTTTTCTATTGATGACCCTTCAATCCCTTGCCTGGAGGGTTAAGCGACATAACTGGACAAGAACACATTAAAAAAGACTTGGCATATATAAATATATAATCAGCAACAAAAATTTTGTTTCCTGCTTTTCGTCTTTGTCTACTCTCACCTTTTCCTTCTAGCAGTTATTTCTTCCCCAGAACTGTAACCAGCATGATAACTAGATATTTTCCTGTACGACAAGATTTATGACGAAATTCGTTTATTTATCATTTAATTAAATTTCAATTCGATTTATCTTTGAATTGAACATTCATGAATCATTTTAGAGTATTTAAGTTTAAATTGGCTACAACAACTCAAACCATCTCAAAAACTCAAAACATTCTAAAAAGGGGTTGAAAAGTTTCAAATTCAATTAGCTCATCAGTCGAGTATTTACATTTATGATAAGTCTTCAATACATTAAAAAATCATCTGATGTCTTCTCAAGATTGTTTGATTTTAGATCTGTTATTTCATGACAGAATTCAAGCATAAACTAGAAGAGCGGTTGTAGCCAATTCTTCAAAATCACAGTTATTTATCAACTCGATCAAAGTTTAATCAAGCTTTAATCATGCAATCATCGTGGCAGTCAAGTGTTACTCAGGCGAATCAGGCTGTTTTCCAACATCCTGAGATGTAATGATTAAGATGCAATGATTGCATTAATATGTTAATGGGTTAGTTTTTTGAATTAAGTTTGTCGGACAAAGCAGATTAGAAGTTAGTTTAAATGAAAGGAAACGGATAATGAAAAATATAGGATGTTTTTCTGTTTTGGATCTCTGTATCTTGTATTTTTCTGTTTTGGACCTCTGTAGAGAGAAGGGAGGGGGACTGGTTTGGCTTCTAATATAACTGGAAAAGAGCGTCGGTGGAACAGTACCGATTTAGAATCATTATTAGAGAGGAGATATTAATAAAGGTGAGACAGAACCTTGAAATATAGAATTCTAACCGCTAGAGGTCAGCTGTTAAAGTAAACCTTAAGGGACATCAAAGCAGATAAAAGAAAGTGTTGAGAAATAGCAGATGTAAATGATTATAAAATAAGTTGTTAAGTATAATCAAAGTTACATGTACTGCATATAACTGAAGAGAATTAGAAAGAAGAAAGATATGTTAGAATGGTTAATTTTAAGTTGATGTTCAGAGGTTATATGATGCATACATAGAACTTGAAAATTTGGTATATCGACCCAAATTCTGTTTCCACGATGGTTAGATGGTTAAAGCTAGTAAAAGGTTAGAGCTTATAAATGATTATGGGTTAAAAGTGCTCAGTTAATCGGTTACGTCACAAAAGTTAATCACAATCTTTGAAGGACAGTGATTAGTCAGTTAGGCCATCCGGCTTAATTAGTTGTTAGGAGGCGCTAATTCTAGGTTTTTGTATTGGGTTAGATATCATTAAGATAAATCGTAAATAAAGAGATGAGCGCCCATGAATCACATTGATAAATTCAAATTGCAGATTTAATACATGAACAGGATGGAACCTTTTTGGAATCTCTCCATCCCCCTGCAAAGAGGCAGTTGACTTGTGTGGCCTAAACAGAACAAAAATAGAATCGATTAGAAAATTTAACCACCTAGTCACAGTTTAATCTGGAGTTAAAAATTAGTATCCCGCAAAGTACTTTTCACGAGTTATTTTGGTTAAAATCAATCGTTTGGTTTTTATCATATCTGAGAGTAGAACAGATAGAAGACATGTTTGGGTATGGGCTAAAAAAAACTTCTTATTCCCTAGAACCTTAAAAAAGATTAAATATAAACAGCTTTTTTACATTTTTATAAATAAGATAACTCTATCGTGAAATAGCTTTACTTACTTATACTAAAGGAAGTATCTACTTAAGGTGGTGTCTATTAATTAAGGTGTCTATAACTAGAGGTATCCAATTCAAGGAGGTGTCCGTTAACAGAGGTTCCACTGTATTGGGAAACACATTGATAGGAAAATAAATAGGCAAATAAATTGGAAACGTACTCCTTGCTTTGCTGTCGATGTCTAGATACTAAATACTAAACCACTAAAAATTTGTAAACACTGTCCTGAAGTCAACTTTTTGGATTAGATTAGAGAAAGCAAAAGAGCGACAAATCTGACTGGTTACAATTAAAATAAACCTAAGAACTAGAATAAAAATAAAGCTGTCCATCAAAAAAATTTAGAAGCTGGTATGGGCTGCCTTATTTTGGTTTGGAGCGTGAAATCCTGTGAAGCAACTTAAATCTGTGCGTTTCTTCATGTCAAATCGTTTGGTGTTTGGCTTCAAGACATTTAAAACTGGACATATGACATTTACCTGGGAAATCTTGCTGACACTGGGTCTGCAACCAAAGGCGTTTCATGTGCAACACTAGCTGGTATGCTATGGCCACTTGTGTACAGCCCGCTATGAAGAAAGGGTAACCAAATATCACGTTTGATTGACAAATTAGCCATCGCCAAAAAAGAAGCGAAATCAAATGATTGCTTAATGCTTGAATTTGTAAAATGAATGGCATACCTCTTTTTATTTGACCTCTGCTCCCAAGGAGGCGATACTCCGTTGCCATCGATTGAGTAAACTGTGTTGCGTGAAACATCCCCATTGGATATATACCTGCAACATTGTAAACATCATCAACTCTTACATGATTTATGAGAAAAGTATTATATGATGTAGAATAGTTCCTTGACGATTGTTGTTAATAACAGAAGCGAGAAGGAGAAATCGACCCGAATAGTTGAAAAAAACAAGCAGTGCTTTTTAGAAACGATAAAATAATAACATTTATTAGAAACAAATCATTCCAAATGAATAGACGCTGCACAAATACTCGAAAAAATAGTTAGTAATAACTAATTGCGAACTAAAAGAGTAAACATAAAAATTGACTCACGATCTTGTCATATTAGTAGCATTTGAACGATTTACTCGGTTCTGGGACTCTGTAACGAAACGGTTTAGCCTCATTACAAATACTTTTATGCTAAAATATAGCTATAAAAAACCAATCAGAAGGGTCCTTTTGGTACAAATGTTAGCATTGCAAACGCAGTGAAGGTATATTGGCACCAAGAGGGATAGAGGGAGAGATCGGTGCAAAGGGAATGGTGACTTTATGGATGGTAAGACGACATCAGAATGGTCCTAAGCTTCTACGACAGACTTAAAAAGCAAGACGACCAACACAGGAGACTCCCACGCATTGGCTTTAGTTTAGGTACTTCAGTTTAGAGTACTTTAGTTCGACAACAATGGACCCCCAGTCAACAGGGGCCCCCTAATTATTTTAATATCCATCTTTTCAGGATTTCACTCAAATCCAAAATGTTTTCAAAGGCCTCAAAAAGTTCTTTAATTGAAAATTCTATAACTCAGCCTCCTCCTTAACTAAGTTTACAAAAAATTGTAATTTTCATATCTTGCTTCTGCATTTGACATGTTCTACACTATTGAATGGAATGTTCTTGCCTATCAAAAATAGGGGCACGTCTTTGTTTTTTCCTTACAGCCCCATATATCCCCGTTACGACACTGTTCCTATGGCTCAACATAGGGGTAAGGTAATTCAATCATTTTTTTTATATCTTATCAGAATTAAAAGTCAATAAAAAACATTACTTGAAAAAGCTTTCTAGATAATTTTTATGTTCCTAGTGAAATGCATGGTAGAAAATAGATAAAAGATATTACCATCGACGCTCGGTCTTCTTGTGTACCGCTTACTTTGAACCCTGCAAAGAAAGTGACATAGGTTACAGCAGCAGAGCTTTGGTAATAAAAGTGACAACAAGTAGCATAATGATCATAATATTAATAAGAAGAAAAGTATTATGCCAACAGTTTAAGAGCGATCAGGTTTGTGATGACTTGGTTAAAAGCAGCAACTCTTATAAAATACTTCCTTTGCCATTGAATGCCACATAATCTCTTTAAAGGAGCATTGGCTAACCAGCCTAACTTTTCACTATTACGAGGTCGCATGTGGCATTAAGAAAACGATATGGTTTGTAACGAAAACTGGTCACGGTTCAAAATTTATTGATGTTAAAAAAGACTTAATTGTGCTACCTTTGAACAACAGGTGGCGGCCGCTTGATCCTCGTGCTGTCTTCAAGAAGTTCTTGCTGAGTTCGACCACTAAAATTCAAACATATATACACTGAGTATTTTTTGTATCATTATTAACTAATAATTCCGTATTTTATCTTTTTCCGTCCGTGCAAAAGCAGCATAATCAATTAAACGAGGTGTTACAACGAAAGCGTGCTTTATAAATTAACGAGAATGCAAAAAAGAAGAATGCAAAATGCTCAAAAATTAATAAGCATTAAATAGGAGTTAGTCATAAACGAGGTTAGCCATAAAGATGACCTACCTATACGAGCTTGCTAAATTCTATCCATAATCTTGTGTAAGTAAATTCAACTGTGGTAATAAGAAAATATGAGCCTCTAGTTACCTGAATCGAAATCCCGACCCTTTCTTGAAAAGGAAATTGTATGCGGAAGCAGGAACATCGTTTGCCTTTTCTAGCCTTGAAGAAAAAAAGAAGCAATTCACCAAATGTCATCAAAACAAAAAATAATGAGAAGGCCTAAACCAAGGACATGTAACTACATTCTAACTAAGACCCATGGTTCAACCTGTCCAGATCTTAGGAAAATTTACTCAAATTGGGGCAAGAAATGTGTTCTCTTTTCTCATAAATGGGGGCAGCATCAAAATGTTCTTAAAGACACGACCCCTTGGCCAAGTCGTGTGCCGCAAAGCACCTACATGATCATAAAACATCCATTGGGGGAGGGAAACTGTAAAAAAAAAGGGTTTGGCAATACCTGAAAAATGTGTGATGCTCCGCACAGTATTTCCAGAGCTGTTTTGCAGCATGCTTCGTCTCCAATGAAAATGTATACTCTTTTTCCTCATCCTGTAAAACATAGACATATAATAATATGTAGCAGCTGTATTACGATATGATATTAAAGCAAATGATTACACCGTGATATTTCACCTACAATACCTTTAGCTAACTGAAGTTTGAATAATTGCCGCTAAAAAGAACTGAAATATACTTACATTTTTGCCTAGGCTGACCCTGATGATGAACTGATGACCCTTGAATTTTAACTTAGTGATCTTCGGCCTGAAACGTGACGACAAGGCATTTATAATCAGAGAAAGGATATCCAAACAATCTTTTGGTGGTACAAAACTTGTAAATGGCTTTGAAAAAAGCAAACATTTAGTAAACTAAAGCTTTTCGTCTGACACTCTTCAGAGTTTAAAACGTCAGAACATAGATCGAAAACTCGACGCTAAGAAATATATATACCCAGTTGTGGATCGAAATAGCGGCAAGCGGCACTGATTGGTCAACCTATACAGTCATGTGCTCGTGTTTCTGATTGGCCTATTTCGATCCACAACTGTTCTGACGTTTTAAACTCTGAAGAGTGTCAGACGAAAAGCTTTAGTTTACTAAGTGTCTACTTTTTTCAAAGCCATTTAGAAAGGATATCGTTTAACAGAGAAGGTCATCCAAGACCATTATTCAAAAGATAAGGAAAGAAAAAAGGGTAGGATTGATTGGCATGAGTGAAAAGTAAAGATGGGATATCTTACCATATAAAGCTGCCAATTTTATTGCTATTTCGAAACAAAACAATGCCAGTTGGAGTCAAGCCAAGGAAATACTCCAGGTTGTCTTGACCCTGGAAAAGATTTCAAAAACAGGTAAAAAATTGTCCTAAGCACAAATATTCCATATCAAAATTTTTTTAAATCTACTATTACCCCTTAAATACATGACGGTGGTAGAGCGTTACCATGAAATGTCTGGTTTAGAAAGCTGCCAAGTACCATTTCATACAAAGTGGGGGCTTAATAGACATTCTGATTACAATTACAAGATTAAACCAACTTTTTAATTGCGCAAATTTTGAAAAACATTCTAATTATACACCCGGTGTTTTGAAACCATTAACACGCCCTTATATTTTGCAAACCTGGCTTCGAAGAACTTTAAAAACGGAGTCCATCCATGGCATCTTTCATAGATTTATAGGCATTGTGGAAAATAATTTCACCAAATGATGCATTTTACAAATTCTGATTAACTTAAGAGATTAGTTCCAAAATCCTTAGATGTCCCAACATTCATGCTAAGACTTAAAGACTCATTTAGTTCTGCAAGTTTTTTATTGATTTCTGGGAAAGGGAGTTACAAAAATAGCGAAAATTAAATAAGAGTATAAATTCGAATAAGGGAATCAATTACCCTGACAGGATGAAGGTCCACTCCGTACATTTCCAGCCATTTTACTCTTTCCAGAAAATTGAGTTCTGAGTCGGAAGGAACTTGCCCCCTGAAAATGAAAAAAAATCATGTTGCTTGCGCTTCTACTTGCGTATCTTTGTGAGGCCCAAATGGAGCCTATGTAAGCTTCAAATCGTTACAATTTCAAACCATAATAATTGAGACTACCATGCAAAAACACGGTGTAGCTATATTTACAAACATCAAAACAGGGGAACTTAAAAGAAGAATAATGTAAAGAATACTAAGCACTGATTCTAATATTGTTCGATAAAACAGTTGAACCGGCAGTAGCAGCCTATACACTATCTCTACTCTCTATATTCTATCGGTTCACAGACAAAACCATGTAAACAAACACAACAACAAAACCTAAATCTGAATAAAAGAAATACTATTTACATGTACCATTCATGGCGGCGAAAGACGCAAGTTCATATGGTCCCCACCATAGATGATACTTACAATTCAACTATTAATTTCAAGATAATATCAGTACAAGCAAAAGTAACAAAAAGACACACAAAAAGACAAAAAAGAAACAAAGAAACGAAAAAGACAAAAAATTTATTTGAACGATGCTGTAAAATGTTTGCATTTTTCAGAGCCATTTGCAAAATTTCATTTGCAATTCCAGACTACTCGCGGCTTTTTCTGCACCTAGCGACGTGAAAAGCAGTTTATGAATACTCGAAACCTAACAGGAAAATAATACAGCGAAGAACGACAGGTGAGAAAACTTGTCTTCACAACGAGCAGAGAGTTAGGTGATAATGCCAAAGATGTGTGAAGACCACATGGACACCGCAAAATAACCCTAAGCGGGAGGATGACAGAAGGCTGCTGTAGGCCAATCCTGGCGTTATAGCTCTTTTTGGCCTCTGGAAAAAAATTTCAAGGTCCAAAGAAAGCTTGTGGGATTTGCAAATTGTTGACCATATATAAAGCGTCGATCATGGTTAGTTGATGACTGTCGAAGATTAAACGCAAAATTTGCAAGGTCAAAACTTTGTCTTTAATCAGAGAACAAATCTGGTTAGCGATTTCGTGTTGAAATGGATTTTCCAGTAAATCAATTATAGGACAGACGGTGTTCCCTACACAAGCATGTTTACTGGTCAGAAGGAGCATAGTTCAGTAAGAATTGCATTCGAATCCCTGTATCGTGGTTTTTAAAGCTGCGTTATTGAATTAACAAGACTTGATCCAGGTTTGACTAATCAGCCCCTATCGATAACCTTTATCAATCATTGTCTGTGATAAGGTTTCATGTACCGATCTGTGGTGACATTTGTCGGCGATTTTTCACAACATTGAAGAACCAATTCGCACTAATCTACACATCCATGCCGTCCTCTCGCGCCTGTGAAACCCTTCTCAGTAGTCTCATTAAGACAATAATCATTCGTTATACACAATTACTATTGAAGCTGACTATTTCTACGTACAATTCTTTTCTAATAGCTAGAAAAGAATCTATCGTGTTTTCGTCCCCAAATCATATCTAGCATCTAGACGAAATATAAAAAACATTCATTGAAATAATAAACGTTAAAAGTTCAAAAGGAAGGAAATTGAAGGAAAGGTGCGGAAGAGTATGACGTCATAATTACATTTAACGACAGTTGTCAACAAATAGCATCAGCAAATTGACAGGGGTTTCAAAGATGAAACCCTTACGATGCAATTGGACAGATATGGCGACGATTTCCACTGTGTCGAAGAGACAAGGAAAATCAGAAGAGCAAGAAGGAAGCTTGAAAAATGTCAATGACAAGTACACTTTTTGATAAGCCTAATTTTAAAAGAGATAGAACCCTAAAATTAGTCAAAAAAAGAAAAATTGAAAACAAGCTGAGGCTTGGATACTCGATCTTTTGTTTACATTTCTTTAACCTGTACCCAGACAACTAAGACGAGAACAAATTGAGAATAATAAAGCCTTGAAATTTTGGAAAGATTAAGCGCAGCTAGTCTGAATCTTAGTTTACTTGTTATATAAAAACACTGTAGTGTCTTTCATTTGATAAAAGAGACCCAATAATTGTTATGTAGCTGCTTTGTATAAGAATGAATATATCTAGACACTGGTACTGGTAGCAATTTTAAGTTTGACAATAAAATATTTAAAACATGAACGACAGTTGACAGACAACACATACCAGCTTCAGAAAAGTCATAAACATGTTTAGGTATTTTACGCGTCTATTGCGTATGGAGATTTAATGTAACAATACCACTCATTTTACGTTTACTAAACACTAACAATAATGGACAGACAATTTTTATACATAGATAACTAAATATCAAGGTTTATCAAACAACAAGATGGCTATGATGGGATTACCATTAGTTATGAGACTGAACAAAACTTTACCTTAGTTTTTGGTGGATTTCACCAATCTTTTTTTCCAGACTTTCACTCTACAATTAAAAGGAAGATTTTTATCTTTGCATGAAAAAATTGCTGATTCCAAGGGTATTTCTAAACTTAATGGCAAGGATTTGTATTGTCCTTAACGAATGAAATTACACGAAGTTACGATCGATATTACGTTTTATGATTGATGCTACATGATATCACAGATGATATTATAAATTGACATTACCAATTATGGTTGATAAACATGATATCACGATTTATATTGCCTTTTGTGATCAATATTACATGGTATTACGATTGATATAACCTTTAATGCTTGGTACTACTTGATATCACAGATGATATTACGATTGATGTTACCTATTATGGTTGATCTACATGCTATTACGATTTATATTGCCTTTTATGATCAATATTACATGGTATTACGATTTATATTACCATTTAAGATTGATATTACATGACAATATGGTTAGTTTTACTCTTTATGTTTGATACTGTATGATATTACGATTGGCAAAATCCTTTGTGATTGATATTACACGAAAATACGATTGAATTATCTTTTATAACTTATCAAACCTTTTATGATTGATATTATTTGATATTGAGATTATATTACCTGATTGGGAACAAATCTGAATTCCGAAATATAATTCTCCGTGTGTAGATTATCATCATAATCGCCAAGTTCAGCTGCAAAAAGAAGATCAGAGAAAATCAGAGAAAATCAGAGAAAATCAGAGAAAATTAGAACAATCAACTCGCTTCTTTCAAAAGAACATACAAAACTAAGACATCGTTATTCCTCAACGATATGCAGACGCAGATATGATAATGTTTGCTGTATTTTCGTTTTGACAGACCTATTATTGCAGGCAGATGTCTGCATAGTTTAATGCTGGCGTATGATATGTCGATTGAAGGTATATTGGCATCTAAAGTTACTATCAAATAAGAGGTGCAATGAAAAACCTAAAATAGAAGTTCCAAATAATTGATTTGAATTTAAGCAAAAATTTTAAACCAAGGACCCAGTTTCTAGAAATTTCAAAAGAGTCTTCCATTGACTAGGGAACGGCCATTTTCAGACCTGCGAAACAATAAAAACGCAAAGAGAGATCATTACATTCTGAAATATCTTCTAGATCACCTGTTACACGCAGTCACAAACCGCAACTTTTGTTCTCTGTCATTACCAACAAGAGCCCATCACTGCCACAAAATCTTAGCCTTTAAAATTTTGATCAAAAATTTCTACCTTGTTGTATTTATGTTTTATAATCGCCAATTTCTTTTCGAGAAGAGCATTTAACATAGAAAGGATTTAATTTCTAAAGCACAAGGAACAATTTGATGGCGCTTACATTGAACAGCGTATGCACAAAGCTCCGCAGCCACGTTGAAGGTACAAGGCAATCTGGAAATTTAAAGATCAATAACAGGTTAGATAGATTGGTAGGCAAAGATTTTCTGTAGCCGTTGTATCTTTTGTAATAATTAACAGGCAAATGTAAACATAGGTGAAAAAATGCTGCGTTCAGTTGAGAAAAACACACCGACAATAAAATTGGCAGCTAGCAGCTAACAAGGATATATGATGTTCGTTCAATAGTCTTAATGAAAGCAATGAAAAGGCAGAAATACTACTTTAAAGGCTTTGGACAAAAGCTATACGACAAAAGTACATTTTGCTTAATGCCTGCAGAGTTGGAAAGTGTTACAAGGGGAACCATATAAAATTGATGTTGTGCTGTGAAAAGAACAAAGGAGGGATTTCAAAAATAAATGTTTCAAAAAACAATATGAAGAAGTAAGACTTGTT
Source organism: Rhopilema esculentum (assembly GCF_013076305.1). The sequence continues at coordinate 8,684,422 of NW_027019384.1, forward strand.
TCCTTTTGGCATCGATAATGGGGGCTTAGCCCAATCTGAGCCCCAATAACTTCACTCATGATAACCAAGACAGTACCCTATACTGATTTCAATCAAAGATTGACGATTAGAAACTTGTGTTTCAAAGGCCCTTTATACTGACACATGAACCACTCTTACAGATTTACATCAGTTGACAGTTGACAACCAAGTATCATGTGTCTTCTGCTAACAAAACCACCCAAAGCAAATCTCAACGATAATGACTAATAATACTTTTGAATCAAGTGGGCAAACAAGCTGATCACAAGAAGGTGGGTGCTGGCTTAAGGCATGCCAACAGACGAAAAACAAACATTACAGCATAGAAAGTATGGAAATTGACATAAGAAACATTTTGAAGGGCCACTTTTCTACGAATTCAAGCTTGATACTAGTAATTAAAATCATTTATAATTAATCGCATGCTGGACACGTCAGACCATACGTAACATTAGCCAAGGGTAACAGTAAACCAGAATGCACAAAGCTTTGGATTATCAAATACTTGAATGATTAGACACAAAGTCGTTGGTTTCGATGTGGCGATTGCAACAGATTCTTGCGGTTAATTGGGGGATATTTCTCAGCGTAATGACCATAGAACAGAAGCAGCAAGTTGCTTTATTGCTCAGATCTCTAGGTTACAAAATCCTGCCTCCCAACTTTCTCAGCAATGCGATTTCAAGAGGATTAATAAAAAAGTAACAAGCTTATAAACAACCCGAATTTAAAATACTCGCAACAGTTATGACTTTGTTTGTGTTGGCGTCACATACCAGTGTTGATAGTCTCTTATCCGACACTGCTGCTTCTGATTCTGTGGTAAACTACTGAATATATGAAGTGCCAGCGGATCGAAAAATTTCTGGATTCAGAAAATACATGATTTGCTCCAGGTGCAGAAATCAAGGCCTTCAACTTAGCTGCCGATAATGGCTTGAAACACAGGAATAACTAATCGAAATGGCTTCTGCTACTAGACTAAGCTTCTTGATAATAGAGTTTGATAATAGAGTTACAAGTATTTTTCTCATAAGGAACCACTTCATAAAGAGCCTACATGTAGAAGGTGAAATCCCGAAGGAACTTTTCAAATTTGAATATTTTTATCATTGCAAGTATTCAAGAAATAGGAAGCCCGTTCCATTTATTTGGATTTAAACGTCAGATTAATTACGTGTTAAGAAGGTAGCTATTGAGTGTTTCATTGTGTAATGTTCGGCTTTGCTGCCTATTGCCCCTCAGTAATTTCAGTTAAAGCACAGGGTGTTGAGGGAATGATATCGCTACAGTTATATTAAGGAACTTTTAGTACTACAATTCGATCAAAAGAGGTCAAAAAAGGAAGTTCCAGAACTAGGCCTCGAGCTAGGTTTCTTTTAAAAAAGCGTTTACCCTGAGGTGGCTTTAAATCAAAACTTTGTACCAGACTACCAGTCCCTCCTTTCATCTCGTCCGTTACACAGCATTTAAAGGCACCTTAACAGATTCAATTTTCAGCTCTATTTATGACTTTTCAAACAGTTTTCAAACATGACAGAAGCATGGGTGGTTTTATTAACCAAAATATCATTTTTCAAAAGGAAATGTTAACTTAACAAGGTGCAAGACCAAGAGTTTAGATTAACTGGATAAAATTCACACAAATCATGGATAATAAATGGTGGTGTCAAAGGCTAGTCCGTTGATTTAAGATCTAGAATAAAGATTGTTAAAGGTTATGGCTCCTTAGCTAAGCTTCGTTATTGATAGCCTTCAAGGCGACGAACAGTTCAAAACAAATTTCCTAGGAAATGTTAGCAAGCATAATGAAAACTGGAAAACTTGAATCTCGTTGCTGCGGTTAACAGGTCATGATTTGATTACAGCAGTCAAAAGACACGTAAAGCTAGAATCCTGTATAAGAAAAGGTCATCAACCAAGGGGAAACTAAAACTAATTCGATCAAACATACGCGCCAACATCATTTCATTTAATATTGTCATATACTATTTGTGGTTTCAATTTACTTTCGAGCCTTCTATTTTTAATGGCAAATAAGGAGGATAGAAAATGAGGTCATGTAAAGACAATTCTTGCAAAATTTGGCGCTGTCAGTTTTAAAAGAGGGCTGTCATTGGCAGCCTCTAGGAGTATTGCTTAGTAAGATCGATGATTCAGAATTGTTATACTATCTCGATAAAAAATCGACGGCATTTCCCTCATTACACTAAGACCTTTTGAGTGATATCCACCGCTAACAAAAAAATGGCGTTGCGTACAAAACCCTTTCAAACAAAGATTTCCGTACTTCGTATTGAACACGTAGTCAGTTAGCTGTAATGATGGAAACAACTTTGAAGACACAGAAGCGTGGTGTTTTCACATACCAAACCTACAGATGGACCCACAGATGTAAAGACATCTCCGACAACAAATGTCTAGGTGCCAACGATGAAAAAACAACGTAATATGGATCATAACATTACCAAGAATGATGTTTTATAAACACGTAGAAACTTTGCAAAGCAACCCACCTTCCTTGCAGAATATCCTTTTTAAGCTGCAAGAAAAACTGATACCTAAAAAGAAAAGTGGAAAATTTGAGATGACACTTCTTTACGTTCTAAACACGTAAAACAATAATAGGCAGCTTGATACATGAAAAACAAAACGAAAAGGCCTATGATATCCACTGAAGATGCAATGCCGTTCTTAGAAAGACATTTTAACAGCCAAGAAAGGCTTGAATGAATCCGAGACCACGATCGACTGGTATCATCAGCTTCGAAAAATAATGGCTTTATCGTTGCATGAAGATACAAAACGTTTATTATTAAAAATCATTAGGGAGTTTTTCATTGAAGAGCTATCAGCTGTTCTGTCGACTAAGTTTTCATGTAACTTCAACTTAGTTGAGTCTTATATTAAATAATAGCTAAAAAAGGAACTCGCTACAATTAATGGTAATTTGGCCCTTTCAAGGGAAATTCCCAGCCTTTCCATAGCAGGGAGTTGTCATCGATGAACAGCTAACAAATGTAGAAAGGCTTTAAAAAGCATCGCTAAAAGATTGAAATTATTACTAAACTACGCAGTTTTTGAAAACGCGAAAACAAAGAATAAGGCCTACAGGAATAGCCAGAAACAAAGTCAGTTATTGTAGACTAAAAAGAAGAATCTATATATATACTGTAGTTGGTCAAAGTTACGACATCTATAGATTAGCCTGTTAAGGCAAATCAAGAAGAAAGTTGAAACAAAACAAAACCTTGTCAATTCTTCTTTCAGTTTAGTCGGATCAGCGGCATAAAATTTCACACCAAAATACAATGTGTACGGTGGGCCACCTACAACAAATTATTAGTAATAAGTTTCGCATACTTTTTAACTCACTGGTACTAAATACACTTATATTAGATCACCAAGAAGAGAGGGGCAAGGGTTTATCTAAAAGGTTCGTTCATTTACAGATATTGATGCCAATTATAACAGATGCCTTTTGATGCCATTGATGCCACACGTGCCGTTTATATTGGTGCCTACTTTCAAGCCCCAGTAGTATCTCCCATCAGCTAGTTGAGTTGGCTTGTAATTACTGATGAAAAACCTTGGCATCCATAAAACAGTATAAATTGCACAGAACAGTTGCATAGTGATTGCAGTAAGCGTGAAACTCGGAACTGTAACATAAAACCGTCCAGCTTTCAAACCCAAAGGATTTAAAACTAGTATAAGACTCCATCCAATTGCGTTATATATTGACTGAACCAAATTGCAGTTCAATTTAGTATCGAATAGGTTACAAATAGGGCAAATCAGGATGCCCCCTGCCATCTATAACTGAAGAGAGTTTCTGTAACTGGATTGAGGTGGATTCGATTTTTAGAGAGGAAAGCTTAGTACGGCAACATAGTCAATCGATAAGGGAATGACGACACCCATTGAAAGTTATAATGACCAACGGGTGTCAATTAATGCAGGTTGCTTTTAATGGACTGCATGAAAAGCTCAGCAGGTTCTAACAATTCGGAGATACATATCATTCAAACTTTTCAAACTAATCGTGCGAGCATCTCCTTAAAAATGTTTTGATGAAATAAGAGATATAGTCTTGCACTGAAAAGGATCCAGAATGGGGAGTGGATCCAAGAGACACTGAAACTGGGGGGGGTGGAGGGGGGTTCGGGGGGTGGTGAGCTTCTACAAAAAGCTTTACAACCGGGCAAAGGATCAAGAATCAAAAGCTGGCAATTTGAAAGCGGTGAATGTTCAGTGAAATCAGTGGTGCAGCAAATCAATAAATATGTCATATATTTATAGAACTGACACAGGCCCTATTTGTCCACAGCCAGGTTAAGCACACAAAAAAATTGAATAGGGTGGTTGTTGATTAGTTTTTTTGATATAAGAACATTACACCGAGCATCAATTATTTCTGGGATTAAACATAATCCCATAACGTAATCTCATCGTACTGTGAAAGATCCATTCAAGACATTAAATATCAGAACAGATGAACGTCTGCGAACAGGTTTTACACCAACCATCCAAACACTTAAATTAAAACGAGGTCTATCTTTGCGCAACCGCACTTTGAAAGTTTTTATTAAATAACAAACCCATAGAAAGATTCACAGAGATCACCTTTGTCCTTAATCACTACCTTGAAGCTTTTTATCTATTCATTTAAATTTACATAAACTTTAGTTGTTTAACTAAAGTTATGATGATGACATATCTTTCCTTTATGCCTGGGAAACCACAAGAAAGCTTTGTATCTTCAAAGCATTGAAAGAATAAAAGTTTGTTGTTCAAAAATGTGTTAAAGATGAACAAACAGTACCATTATCAAAATGGCTTGCTAATTAACATGCTTTTGAAGGACCCAAAGATAGTGCCAACTTACAGCTGAGAAAAAAACTGAGTATATTTCTAGATATAAACATGTTTTTAAATAGAAACAAAATATAAGCATGCCTACTTACTGTCTATTTGCTTTTTAATTGCTTTATCTGGATCAAGCCATTGCTAAGAAAAAAGGGAAATGATAGGATCAGAACAAAGGTCTATATATATGTGTGTGCCTAGATGCTAATATTGGCACTGGCAGCTCATGGTTGATATAGCATCTAATGCAAGCAGTGTATCCAAAGATTCTCAGCATGATAGTCACATTGATAAAACTCCATTCAATACAAATCAGGCATCTATATTTGAAGTGAATGACTGGAAGTACTGAGAATTGGACACCTGAGTTGAGTTTAGATCTTTTCTTGCAAGCTACAATAACATTGGTTTTGACACAGGTTTGAAAGTAAGGGAGAGGCAAAGAAAAATCTACCAGCCATAGCAAAAGATGTTGAAATAGCTCTTTTGTTTTGCAAAAAGTGGGGGACCATGGACCCTGCAGCCCCCCTGAATAACCTTGTTTTCCAGGCTTTTAGAACTTTATTAGAGAGACTATACAGTATCAACAAAAAATGAAGTTTTTTAAACTAGAGGTAATGTGGGGTTTAGTGGTGCCACAAAAAGACCAATAATATGTGGTAAATAAAGTTCATGATGGCCTCAGGTAGATATACTGTATGATTGTTTAACTAAAATCTCTTCACCTAATTTTTACATTTTTAACTACTGACTCATTTGGCAAGCATATGAGATAAATATGAGTGTCAACACTGAGAAATAAAAATACACAATGCTACCTATGAAGTGATGCAAAGAGTCCAACAAATATTTTTAAAAATTTTGCAATTAATTTCTATTCAATAATTTTACTTATGCTATTGGAGTTAAATAGTCCCCATTTGACAAAACTAAATTGAAAAAATGATGTTTTCAGCTGAGAACAAGAAAAAAATTACAAAAATCCTTTTAATAAACAGAGTAAAGAGATTATTAGGTTGCCTTTTAATTTCACATCATTTTGACACAGTAAACCTTTGGTTGAGTGACAGAAACACAATACAGAAAGTTTGCAACTGCACAATAAAATCAATAGTAATTTGTGCAAGTGATCAAAATGATTATTTTACTTTAAAAAAACCCTTGTAGAAAAACAAAGGATCTTTTATCAACAACAATAATGATCAATATGCTCACAGTGCTGCTGCTGACTAACAAATTAAAGTGATGCTTAATTCCCTAAGGTAGAATATATTTCTAAATGAGCTCCCAAATTGCAATATATATTCAAAGATGCTAAGAAATATTTACATCAAGCATTAAAGGATATAACCCCATGGAATTCATTGATGATATTTAAGTTGCTTTACATCAAAACAAAACCTAGATGAAAAATATACTGGATTTATCAATGAATCAAGGAAACCGTAATGAAAGCCAACTTACTGTCTTGTCATCAATATCTCTGAACCGCAGACCAAAGTAATCCTTTTCAAAAAGATTCAAAGACACAAAAACTTTGTCAAGCAGCTCAAATCCTTTTGTTTTTCCCTAAAAACAATGAATCAATATAAAATATTTGAATTCAGTGAAAATAAGCCAACAACACACATTTTAACAGAAAATACTTGACCTCAAGCAAAACAAGGTTGAAATTATCAAATGCAAATAGTTGTTTAGTACTAAGGTGGGATTAGCTTTAAGAAAAGAATTTTTAAGAGCATCAAAGAGTTATTAAAAGCAGACAGCATAAAAACTTCTTTGGAAGATATTAACTACACAAAAATGTGGTTACCAGCTTACTGATGAAATTCATAACAAATTTTGTACTAGCAATCATATCGAGAGAGTGAAAGACCAAAGTTTGAGAAAAATCTAATTACTTTCTTTAATTTTGGCAGGAGATTATGATGGCTAGACAGACAAGACACTCAGTCCAAGCCAGCTCCTCATTAAGTTAAAAGTTTTTCTCCTAAATAATGTTGAAAATAAAATGACATAATTCCAGATATTCCTTACTATCTCACCTTTCAAAACCCAAAATTATGACTGGTTGAATCAAGACCATGTTAAAATAATTAAGACCATGTTAAAATATTTTCTTTAAAATCAACTAGTTACAATAAAGTTAAAAACAAAATAAATAAATTGTATGTGAATCCAGCATCAATTAAGATGTTAGCTGAAAATTAGGCAAGGATCTTTATAACTAGCTGAAAAGAAACATTTCTATTTTCATTTTGATAATAGATTTAGAATAGCACAACTGTCCATGATGATACCATGACAAACAACTAAGTGTTCTATCAATGATATTAATAATTCACGCAGACAACTATCCTAAGAGCCTAATACAAGCATTTTGCGGAGATTTTCAAGTTGAAATTCTTAATTTATAACAAGCTCAAACATCTTTGATCAAGATAGGAAAGCCCTACTTGAGAATCAGGTCAGGGGTCAGTTATTTCGACCATCATTGTTTTGTTGACCTGAGAGAAAAGGACATACCACATTGTGGTTTTAAGCGATTTCTGATGAATGATGTGACATGTACTATGTTTCCTTTTGAGTTTCACAATACGTGGATATTTAATTGTAGAATCCTACACATATACACGAAGTTTTGCTTTTTACCTGAAATCATTCGAATATAAATTAAGTAGGCACTAGTTTGGGAGAGATTTCTAGAGCCCAAACAATCGCAGAACTCTCGAATAGACTTTAATTTGAAACAAACAACTACTCTCACAACTTTTTTATAGACAAACAATATCCTACAAAGAAAAAGACTCCAATCAAACCGTATGGTAGTTTAGACTGGTTGATTGTTGTACACTAAGGAACAATGAAAACTGAGACAAAAGAAACACTTTAAAGATCGGATAATTTCAGATGTAATTTGTCATGGGCCTAAGCCATTTATCATTTATGAACCATTTTAATTCGATATTATAATTCAAACAGGAAATTAAAATTGACAAAATTCCGTAATTAGTTGCGAAACATAATCGACAACTCACCGATATTTCATGTGTTAACTCACTATCATCCAACAAAAGTACACGACAATGATACTTGTGAGAATTTTTCCCGCTGCTACCAAACGAAAATAAAGGCATTTCTATGCACAAGTCTTATTGAAGAACTGCAGAATGGTTTTCTTTTCAATGGATTTTTATACAATTTGGATGTTCCAACATTGATGTTGGTGATCAAATTGTTTCTCTAGACGCGAATGGAGACAGAAATCATGCCCAAATTCGGTGGATCTCTTTCGGCATCTCTGCACAAACTCAACAACATTCAAAAGTGGCAGAAACATTCACCAGAAGTGAATTGGTGGACTCCACTGTCATTGATTCTCCCACGAGTAATTTCCTCAATTTTTCCTGCATAAACACTTCTTCCAAATTTAAGCTTTCATCGGTCACTCAGCAGAACTTTAAACATCTTTCAAGTTGCCTCTCTTCATCAAGCGCTTGGTAAATATAGACTCTTTTGTCTTTTAGCGATGTGATTGGCTCAATGGGACAATACAATTGTTATAAATCCTCCTTCTTATTGGCTTGTGCTTTTTGAAAGAATAGACTTTTGTCAGTCTTTAGATACCTTTGTTTATTCAATGTGTGGGAGAAGCGCCTTCGCAGCTCGGATTTCATAATCATTCAAGGTAGGCTTTTCAGTGAGAAAAAATCCACGAAATCCAGTCTTGTGGGTTTAAAAGCGCTGTTTGAAGAGTTTTAAAACAAAAAACTGAGAATTTAACAGGCTCAGAATCATGAAACGGTAAGGCATTATCTTGTATAATCTATAAAAACTGCCAAAACAACGTCCAATCTGCAGACTCTTCATAGTTTCTTCTCACCATCAAAGAAAGTTCCACAATGTTTAACGAAATATTTGGACAAAAAACTATGTCAAGATATTCAAATTCTGTATTACAAAGTAGAGAGGTGAATTCCCCTTCCCTTGCTTTATTGGTCTTGACGCCGTGCAGTTTTTGTCTTAAGTAAATATATTCCACTTTTGTAAACATGCAAGTAAAGTATTGTTTATTTTCTTGCGAAACATACCAACAACTGAATGTATAACAACGATTCCATTGTTGTTAATCAAAGGGACGACCAATTTGCTAGAACCAACGCCACAGGAATGGAAAAACAAGAATTTGGCAGCAAAACTCTTCACGAATACTAGTCTTTGTGTAGATACGTCCCATCCTAGTGTCGCTCAAACAGTCAACATAAATTGATTGAAAAGCAAAGCTTACAACAACAAAGGTGGCCGCAGTGTGGCAATGGTATCTTTTTTTTGATTAACTGATCACGGCAATGGCATTCTCTTGCTAATTGAAAACATTTTCATATACAGAAGAGATGTGCGAGGGACCTCTTCAGTGGTGGTTTTAAGGGGGGCTCCAGGGGGCCATGGCCCCAGGCCACGCGCTTATGATAGACAAAAGGGGCCCAACACCTAAGAAAAAAGATAGAAGTTGTAAAGGACAAGGTTTTATGCAAAGATGTAAAGATGATTATATGTAAAGAACAAGGCCAAGATGTTTTTGGCTCCGGGCCCCGCAGTCCATAAAACCGCCACTGAACCTCTTCTCAGGAATCAGGCAAATATCAAGTTCATATTGTAATTACACTTTGCTTTAACAACATGGCCATAGATTTTTGTAAACATGCAATTTCGTTTTAAAGCATTAAAGATTTTGTGGAGCGGATTTATCAGACATACTACTAATTGCACCAAAACCTATTAATGCAATGGTACTTATCAAAATGAATTTCTGCTTTTAGTTATGTGAAACAATAAGCACTTGCAAACACACCCTTGCAATTCAATTATCGCAATTTATTTCATATATTTCTGGCTCAAGATGTAATCGATAGAAAAAGCAGATTTGAGAAAAAGTAAGAAGACATGGTGATGGACAGGGCAAGTAAAGAACTGCTCTCTTTTTGAATCATGGGGACAGTGGATCCTAAGCAAATAAAACATACAGCAAGTCTGACGAGGAACCATGGTGACTTTAAATTGACAATTTGAAAGAGGTACTGGTGTTTGTTCTTAGAAGTTTGCATTTCAATGGCATGATTTACCCTGTTGTCATTTTCAGTACTGCCTGGTGTTTGGGAAATCTGCAACCATCTACCTCCCTTCTTCCAAGGCAAAAATTCATGACATGACAGGAGTATGAAGTATTGAGCGTGGAAGAAACTTGGAAAAAAACGACTCCCTTCATTATTGAGGCTTGTTAAATGATAAATTTACCGGTCTAAGACCTACACTGTATTTGTATAAAATGAAAGAAAAAATTAACGATTCCAAAAAAACGTGTCATTAACTATGTCATGAAATGCTACATACAAAGCGCCAGTATCGATTACAAAATTTTAGTATATTCATACAGACTTAAAAAAGACATTTATTAACCTGATAAATAGAAAGTTTAAATACAAAAAAATGTTAAAATCAATTTTTGACGGGCTATAAGCATGAAGGATCTTGGATTCAGGAAAAAATCACTACATTGTCAGAAAAACAAAATTAATGGGGTTTGAAGTTTGGATAGCAGTGCTGCATCGTCAGAATTATTAGCAAGCTTTCCTAAAGCTGCAAGCAAACTAAATTCTTTTTTATTTTCTAAGTATCCAAAACGTGAACAATGTCTTTCAAGACAGTTGTTTAAAGACTGAGAGTGACTACTCATTTAAATAACCTCAGATTACGTCACTAGTCCCAGACTTCCCATTAGCGGTGCAGAAGAGAAAGGTGATGGCAGGAGCGCTAACATCCTGTGCTATTCGGTCATTCGACTGCGTCCTAAAGCCTCTGTACGAAATTGGGTACAAAATGATAGGGAACAACACGACTCTTTCACTGGAAGTACCTATACCCCCATTGGGATTACGGAATTTGAAGCAATCCGAGCCAGGGTGCGATATTATTCATGAGCGCACCAATACACTCAGCATAAAATGAAACGGCTAAAAAATTAGTAATTGTAGCAGTAGATGAGCCTTGTTACAACAGGATGCTATATTTCCACATGATAGATCAACAATCAAAGGATAAATTTTTCTACAAAAGGGCCGGGAGTCCGTTTACAAAAAACAGAGAGTCTTAAAATCGATTTGCTGATAAGCACGTCCGTTATCACCTCCGGGCAATAGCATTGGATGTTAAGGCTGAGATTGCCAAGCCGTTTTGAATCGACTTCCTATTACAGAATTAAAAAAATAACTGTTTACTAAAGAAATCGGTTATCTTCCATTGGAATAATAGAAACGAGCCAGAAAAGAAAAAATTTACAGCGGTTGAGGTTACATGCATGGCTTTGGATTCCACCTAACTACGCTTAATCAAACTTGCTTGATTGAACTTCACTAACACGTTTTTACAAACTTATTACCGTCACTGCGATGCTACAGAAAATTATATGGTTCTAGCATTTTGTGTCCTGTAAGTTGCGAATTGGTGAAAACTAAATTTACTCCAAAATGCGAGTTCAATGAAATAAGCTTGTTTTTCTTTACGTTTTTTACCTAATCTACACATTGTATATTTACGTCTATTTCTAATCTTACTTTTAATATAGTCACGTTATCTCCCACTTTAGGGAGCATTCCTGCAAAAATTTTCGATAAAGCACGGCAAGAACAAAAATACATGGCAGTTTGGTTCAATCTTGTCGACATCTGAAAATCTTCTAGTAGATCAAGGAAACGACTTGCCTGCTCTCAGGAATGCCCCCCAGAGTAAGGGCATTCTTAACTCTAATACCGCACATTAAATGTGCAATAGCTACTGGCTTACCTAGCACAACTAGCAAAATATGAAAGCGGTTAGAGCTTTCGGCACAAAGATTTTGTCCTCGACAATATTGCTGGAACAAAACACGAAAAGCTCACGGAAGATTAATTTGTAAATTAATTGAGGCATTCCATTTCAAAATCAAACTGTCGTTGAACCCGCAGACAGTTATCTGAGTGGAAGTGAAAAAAGTATTATCGACCATCTCAAGTGAGACACGGTTTCCAGATCATAAATCTAGCAGGAGGAACAATTGGGGCTAAAACCCATCGCTTAAGGCCTGTTATTTGGGTTATGGAGAGCTGGTATTCTTGGAAATACAGAACATTAAACTGTACTGCTTTCATTTTTACATGGAGTTCAAAATACCGTTAGATTGTCAGGTATGCATTCTATCCAGCATTGTTGGATCTGCAGCTTGCCTTGATGTCTCTTGCGTAACAGCTTTGTGCCGCAACTGCCATTCTGTAAAATGCCATTGGCTAGGTAACATTTGCTGCTTCGTAAAATGGAAGCATTATCCGTTACTTCTAAGGCATCTATTACCTGGATGCATCGCGGCATGTTTGACAACAGTGACTTGAATACCGTGTTACAGAGCAAAACTTGGCAAGTTTAACAACTCTGCAGAAGTGTTTGCTTAGTTGGTCACCAGTACAACGGTGCCATCTTGGTTTTCCTGTGAAAAGGATTTCGATGTGTAAGCTGTTTGCTACGTAAACTTTGAAAAAATTGTATCAGTGTATTTTATGAAACTAAGAATAAATTAGGCTTTTCCTACGGTATTTTCATCGTTAGTTAAAGGGTGGTAGATGCTGAGGGGCAATTCCCGCCTGCGAATAGCGTACGAGATGTCCAACAAAAGAAAATGATTTCTGTGGAATTTCTGATAAAACAATTAGATTGTCACCAAATGTGTACGAGAATTCCATAGATTGACTTGTCCGTCAGTGGATTCTATGTAAAACTGATAAAATATGACTGGACGCAGTTAGTGGCGCTAAAACAATGGGATATAAAGACAAACGAAGGGTACAAGGGGAATCTTTAAAGAACTAGCTAATCCGTTATCAATAGTTTGACTTCAAGCGAAACCGTCGATTTTTCGTCTCTCTACATCCCCTAACCTCAACCTAAGAGAATTCTTAGGGCAAGACGTCGAGCCGTCATCTGTAGACTAGACTGTTTTGCACGTATTTTTTCATCATTTACGATTCCATCAATGTTACAGAGTTGCGTAAATATTTGCAGCAGCGTTGCTAACTACTGTCAATATTTGGAACAATAAGAGAAATAAAACAGCATGCAAAAACAAAAGGATTAAAAGTTTTTATGTTCATATGTAAATATTGATACGGGAGCAAACTGGACGCAATTAGTAGAGGTATTTCAATCAAAATACCTATCGTATTGAATGAAAATAGGCTTTATAGGAAAATCTCAATCAATAAAATTACTTTTTGATCCTGTATAGATTACCAAGCACAAGAAAAATTAGTTATTCTAGAAGGTGAAAAGAAATTTGATGGCCCCCTGTTTAGTCTAAAAAAGAAACGTGCGACACAGATCTTTCTAATGAAAAGCAGGTCGAGACTTACTATGATTGTACGCGGCTGTCCCACACCTGCCACCACTGCATTTTCGAGTTCTAGGTGGGCGGGTCCTATAAGGACAGGAGCTCGAGCTACGTAATGACCCAACAGCTCCACATACAACGGTTCGCCACTGTACACAACTGTTTGAGCACTGTTGACAAAAATACAAATATATTAGAAGCTGTAGATCAAATGATCTCGCATTTTCATTATAAACACAGTATCAACATAACAAAATCCCTCACAACAATAAAGTCTGCATTGAGTCCTAGACAGAAAGAACCTGTTACAAATAATGCATTTAACAACTGCTCTTTAATAACCCATGCATGGATAAGCTGAAGGATTATGGGGATTGAAAGTATAGGAATTAAATATTTATGCAGTAAGAAGCTGGAGAGAAAACTTGTAAAGCTGGCGAAACACTCTCAACAAGATTTCAAAACATAATACTGTTATAGTGTAGCTATGTGAAAATTTTGATTCTCAAAGGTGGGGATTGTCTAAACAACGCCTAAAAAATTCATAATGACATTTTTACATATCAAAAATAAAATAAAATGTGAATTTCTACAATAATATTAAAAGATGGTTCGTCAAGCCTGAGTGATTTTCAACAAAATGCAAGATAATTTGACTGAGAAATGAATTTCCTGATCCTAAGTGTCAAAAGCAACAAAAATTCAATAATTCAAGTTAAAAATCCATAATGCTTTTAAAAGAAAAATTTACCTCTCCCCATTGACCCGTTCGCCAAGATGCGCAGGCGCCTTTGGAACATGATCGCTGTGATGGAGGGCGGTCACTATGCCTACATCTATCTTTGATCAGACAGCTGACACTTCTCGTTTGAACACCATTCCCACAACTTCTTGAACACTGAAGAAAAATATTGTGTCTGAAAATGTTTTCAGTGCAGCAGCAAATTTAAGTGCAATGTATAGGAAAAGATAAACTTTGAAAATGGGTTAATTCCCTGTCTGACTATCCAAACAACATGAAAGTTTCGGCACAGACTAATTTCAACACGAAGGTTCTAATTCTATGACCAATTTTTGATCAATATGAAGAATAAAAATTTATAACACCAACTCAAATCCAAAAGTATCGGAAATAAAATGTGGGTACATACGATAAAACCAGTTACGAGCGTTTTAAAATAGGCAAAACTACTTTATGTAAAAATGCTAAATTCCATAAAAAGCATACAGCTGAAAGACGTCTTAAAGCTATGTGCAATTACTTTCCACCTGTGTCGCTGTTATCCAAAATACTTCTGTTACTTCCTTGAAAAGTTTCTTTATTAGATCACGGCACACCACAGATATAATTCCGATTGTACTGATCAACATAGGTTAAGATGAAGTCATTCAGTTGTATAGGCTTAGTCATTAGGGCATGTCACGAAAAAATATGAACACAGGGTTCTTACCGGTGACCAGGCTGATGTTGTCCACTGAATGCAGCTTCTTGTAAAACAAGACTCTTTGTTGATTGGTTTAACATTCCTTGGGCATTTCCTGGCCGAAACCTTCTTTGACGTCACACCATCGAAACAGATTACAGAGCGTTCCCTGATACCAGTTCCGCATCTAGCGTTGCACTGAAGAAAGAAAAAAAACAAGTTTTTAACTACAAGCGTTACAAGATGACCTTGGGTCACAAAGAAATGGAGAGATCAGGTTCTGAAACTATTTGGCAGGTCACGCAGGATCCTCAACAGCTCTAGGATATTATGCAAAATAAAAAGCTAAAGGAAATGTGCTACTAAGTAGCTGTTCCAATAACGTTAGATTAATTCAATGACGCCGGATTTCGGTAGATATCAATATTTCACGGAGAATTCTCTTTTGAATAAATTGAACATTGATAGGATAAACAAAATAATATCTTGAAATATCAGTTAAAGAATCAATTTCAGATAAAGTAAGCAAAAAGGAAGAAATGGTGGAAGTAAAATAAGACAATATTTTGTTAGAAGGGTATAAGAAAGAAGAAAATATCAAAATTTTGAAGTAGGATAGCTAATGGCTTTTATTATATAGCTACATACATCGCCCCAAGATCCTGTAATCCAATGTGGACATCGTGTTCCATTGCAGAGTCGCATTTCCGCTGGTTTAGGGAGATGCCTACACATATTGATGTCTTCGCTGCATCGAACGTCACGTCGCTGAACACCCACCCCACAGCCTTTAGAGCACTAGAAAATAACAAATTTTGGATAAATGGCTGAAAACCTATCTGTAAGACATACGATACAAAATATTTATGTGCTTTCGATATTGAACTTAATGAAAACTTTAGTCAACTAAAACTAGTCCTCAAACAAACTTGACAACAAAATAGTTCTTGCAACACTGGTCTCAAGTTGGCAAATTTAGAGAATGTCAAAAATTATTTGCTTAGACTAACATTTGATAAAAATCACGATACGATGAAATAAAAAATTACAACAATTTACCTTTCCCCATTGCCCCTTGACCCAACGCGCTCGGCACCTCTTGTAACAAGTCTTGGTTTCTCTCGGTTTTTTCCTCTTGTCACAATGTTCATCTCGAAGAGCTAATTGTTCATCTTCTTTCAATCGCTGCACACAAAAGACATATCTCCTTGAAATTCCCTTTCCGCAGTTCTTGGAACATTTTTGCCACGACCCTGTCCACCATCTGACAGAGAAAAAGTTTAGATTTAAAAAAAATTCTTTGTCACAGTGTCAGTCGTGTTACGTCAGGAAATTCACAAGCTGGATCGCTTAGTTCTGTATGTAGAAATTTCAAAATCAGATGCCATCGAAATTCTTCGTTTCATAAAAATGATAATATACGCTTAAAAAGGCGAGGGAAAATTTATTAAAGTAGTTGGAAATAAAAGAAAATGACGAACTACAAGACCCTAAAAATACTGAATTGATCGTACAAAACTCTTTACAAAGGTTTTCAAATACAAAGTTGAAAGTAGAAACTCACTCTGGTGGGCATCGCTTCATATTGCATACTTTCTCGTGTTTGTTTGGTTTTTTGTCTTGATCGCAATACCTATCGTCAACCGGTGCGTTAAGGTTGTTTTCGATACATTCAGGCAGTGATACCTTGACACCTGGTTGAACAGATAAAGGAAAAATTTCATTAAGGGAAGGATGGCATGCACAATAAATTGTCTTTGGCCAATTGAGTGGATTGGTAGGGTGGGGCACTGCTTGGCATTAGTCAGGCGTTCCAAAGGGCCTCGCTAGTTACTATTCAATATTTTTAGCTTCAGTAATTCAAAATTTTTTTTTGTACAAAATTCCTGGTTTTGGTTTTCTTCTACCAAAAACAAGATGCTGAAGTGTTCTATATGGCAATATCAAATAGCCTGTCACAAGACGTTTCAAAATAGTTATCATACATGGAACCGAATTCCCTATCAAGGGATATTCGATGGCCAAGGAAAAAGCATCATTAGCCTTTTGTCAGTTGGCAAAACGTCTCTTAGTCAGCTTGACGAAACCCCTTCTTTACCCTCTTTTTAAATGAGCAGGGAAATTATTAATGAAACGCAAGGAAAATTCAATAAAGACATACAATGCAGAGTTGGAAGATTACATTCTGTCTCAATGGCTTGGCAAAGATTCACTTAACTAATATACCATTTCAGGGATTGATTTACATGAATGAAAAAGATAATTTGTGAGGAACCCCGCATTACAATTAACAAAAACAAAACAGATAGCACACACAGAGCCTACTATTCAGCTTCTGGAAAATGCTTGTCTGTTTCATCTGGGCCTAATCCAGGTTTGGGCCTATTTCAGGAATAGCCCCATTATAGGAATGATGCAGCACCAATAGCACAAACCTTAATTCAGCTCTGTTAACAGACAATTTTTTTGCATAACCTTGGCAAACAAATAATATAAAGGCAATACCTATGCCACAACTGGCAGAGCATCGTGACCAAGCTCCGTTCTTCCATCTATACGACGTCTTTGACTTTGTCCCATTGACTTTTGGAATCGTGAATTCGATATCAACTCCAGGGTTTGGTCCTTGCACAAAAAGCTATAATATAGGATTATTACAAGCATTAATAACACATTTATCCTATTACGAGAAAACTTTCCTACATAACTACACCTATTTAGAAAAAGAATAATTCGAACAAACTTTGCTTTACATAACTGCAATTTTACAACTTTCTGGTGATCGCAAAAGTATTAAACTTTAAGCGGCCCTGTACTTTACAAAAAGCGTAAACAGCTCTGTCAATATGACTGCATCGAGAGCTATGTAACAGAACACGAAACAGCGATCTTTATAAATCCCAAATTAAACGTTTGCAGAGTCAATACTGACCAAAACATGCAAATCCTCTTTCGTTGGACCAGTTGCACGCAGTTGGTCCTTCTGGTTACTTCTGGCATAAAAAACTTTTGTCCCTGCTGCGTCATATTTCCCAGTGTCCTGAATATTCCAGTGTCCATTTAGGTAGTAAAAACCATTTGATGATTTCAACGCCAGGTAATTCTCGGCGCCCTTCACTTCCTCGATGCGAATGTAACGTGCGCCAGCTGGGATGAAGGCCGTCTCCACATATTCTGTAAAAGAAGTTTTTTATATGACACATTGACAATGTTTTTTAAAAGCAAGTAAATATCATAGCCAGGACCTTTTATATGCTTTGCAAATGAAGATTAAAGCAACATTTAAAACTGTCTATATAGAATTACCGAGTTTAGTTTGACATAATGCTAATTGCTGTCGTAAGTGATTTATCGAATATCAAGTGCGTTCCTCAATGAATGTGGAAACAGGCGTTCGATGGAAATTTTAGAATAGCGATGTTCCGACTTGTGTTTTATTTGCTTCCATGCGCTATGTTACTGCGAATTCCTACAAATATTGGAATGCCACTTACTTAGCTGGAGTATTGTTAGAAAAGTTCCCAAACAGAAAGCATGAAAATATAAAAAACCAAGAAAACGGAGTCATTCATCAGAGACTATACTATTGAGAATGCCTATTGGCAAGCGGCACTGATTGGTCAACCTATAGAGTCATGTGCTCGTGTTTCTGATTGGCCTATTTCGATCCACAACTGGGTATATATATTTCTTAGCGTAGAGTTTTCGATCTATTATCTGACGTTTTAAACTCTGAAGAGTGTCAGACGAAAAGCTTTAGTTAACTAAATGATTGCTTTTTTCAAAGCCTTTTACCAGTTTTGTACCACCAAAAGATTGTTTGCATATCAAATTACACTACATTACATATAATCATCAACACGATAGCCATTAGGGTACTTACTATGTCAATTTTCTATAAAGCATATAATTGTAAATATTTTGTTTCAAGAACTAAGAAAGTTAATTATTTTTTTAAATCTCTCAAAGGGATAAAGTGAAGTTACCTCCTTGAGATAAATCGGTTTGATTGAATTGGGACTTCACCGTATGGCACGAGGATCCATCACCATGGCAGACGCCACATTTGTCTTCTTTCGCCGCGGAGCGTAATATCCAGTCACAGCCAACAGGCTGAAAATAATAAATTGGTTAACTGGAAATGAGGATTTTTATCAAAGATTCAGGGATAAAAAAAATACTTTTAGCTTGGTAAAAAAGCGACAAATGTTTGCTTGCATATTTAAAACTATGTTGTTAAAGTGAAAATAACGCATACTTAAAGAAAGAAACACTAGCTAATCACGAAAATCTGTTCTGTCCTATTTTATCATATCTATCTGTGATTCGGGAAAAGTTTAATTAAAACTTCTTAAAATTTCAGACTATAAAATGAAACCCTCGATTCGATACTGTGTGATCATATTTCTACTCACCTTAATGGCAACATGACCAACCATACTCTACTTATATCTTCAAAGTCAGAGATAAAGTAGTTGTGACCAGAAGAAGATAAACCTTTCAACTTACCTCACACTTGCCACCAATGCAAACATCGTTATGTCCCTCTCTACAAGGAGTCCCATCGATGACCTCTTCCATGACTTTTATTGAATGGAAAGATCCCCTGTTTCGGCAATGTAGCTCACATGGCTTGTCTACACGGATGAATAATGGATATCAGTAAAAAACCTCGACAATTCAAACTCTTGGTTTCTTTTTAATCAAATTGGTCACTAGTTGATCTTATCGTTGAGTATAACAAATGGCTGCCTTGAGACAATATCTTTGCAGGGGAACTCCATTATACTTAAGTCAAATGTAAGAGAGGCTGAAAAGTCCGTCCGCCGACTAGACTTACTCCGTGAGCCTCTGTTTCGCTACAGCCTCACTTAACGGACGCTACAACAGATGTAGTAGCGTCCGTCAAATGAGGCAGTAGCGAAACAGAGGCTCGTGGAGTAAGTCTATCCGCCGACTACCATAAAGCCTGCGATGATAATTTGATCAACAATGGATAGACATGAACAATACAAAACAATAAGAGCAATCTAATATAATATTTGAACCATCCTATCGTGAGTCCAACAATATATGAATACCTGATAATCAGTTTATATTCATGGGCGTGGTGGAAAGAAAGGGTTTAGGGAGCATAGAATGGATATTGCCCGAATGCTATTGCTTCATTGAGACAGAACTGCCCTATTGGGGTAAATGTTTCCTGATTAGGGGATGCAGCCCCCCAGACCCTATGTCTCTTACTCCTATGCTTGTATTTGCTGTTATTAAGAAAAGTTTGAGCAGCTAGCAAAAGTTTACCTGGAAGATATACAGATTCGACACTAGATCTTGAATTGATGTAAGTTGGGAAAGCATGCATTGCATAATATTGACACTGCAGATCGCGGAATCCTGCTGTTTGGGCCTTGCATTCCTGCAAAGAAAGTCATATTGGCCGAGTTTAATAATCTTTAATGATATGCATTGCGCAAATACTTTTCTCATTAAAGCCAGGATACAAAATATTAAAGTTTTAATCGTTTGATGAATCGTGAAAAACACGCTCAGATACAGCCAAAAAGAGAAAAATGTTACCAACTCGCATATTTAGTAGGCCAACGATTATTGACATTCAAACCAATATGATACCTAGCAAACTATAGCACAATTTCATTGAGACCATGAGCAAACTTGATGTGAAACATTGGTTTTTCGTTAATTGATATACTTAAAATAAATATGTTACTGAGAACGAAGGTTTACAAAATTATGATTGGCTTACCTTCTTGTTACAAATTTGATATTTCTTATAAACACCAAGGCAATATTTTCCGCCATTTTGGGGCCTGAAAAAATCCATAGATATTAACTATCTTACAGTTTAACTTTGCAGTCTCTTTTGAAATTAAAACCATTTATACTCTATAAAAACAGCAACTTCTTAGGGGCTACTCTGTACCTGCTCCCAAACGCCTTATGAAATTATATCAATTTAACTGGCTTTGAGTGAATAAAACTACCACTTAGGCCGAAAGGTTGTTCAACCTACTTGGGGTTATCGCAGTGACGTTCTTTCGATCTGACTCCTCCTCCACAAGAGCGTGTACAAGAAGACCATTTGCTCCAAGGTCCCCAACCTCCATCCACAGCTTGAGGGAGTTCCCTTTTCTTGATGCATTTACCACGATAACACCACTAAATAGAGAAAATAGAATCAACATCAACCAACAGTGGTTAGCATTGAGTCGATGAGATAAAATGCAAGGTCTTTAATGAGGAGTAACATTGAGGGATTTGTAAGGGAATTTGTTAGAAAAAAGGAAGAATCAAAACAGAGTCTTACGTTTTGGTGTGTTGAATGCTAGCTAGAGGACTGTTCCAACTGTATTAAATTATCTACATCTAGGGTAGAAAAAATGCAAAATTTAAAACATTTATGGAAAGTTACATACATGGCCATGCTTACAGTATGTACCATCTGCGGCAGGCTTGTTTCTCATTACACAAGTTGTCGTTGATTGATATTCAAAGCGACACCACAAGCGAGAGCACGGGTCGCCATCTTGGATCTAGAAAAGATGAAACACGTTTTATCACCAAAAAAACCACCAATGTCTTAATGTAATTGGCAAGTCATATACTTCTAGAATATGTGAGATGCAAGATCAAGAGTTCCTTTATTGAATCGCGCCAATGCCATCTACAGACTGCTAATATAACACTGATGTCGCGAATTTTCTCAATTCAGAAAGGCAATGACCGTACCGTGTAAGGTTAGGGTTCTTTCAGTAAAGGTTTAGTATACTTTTATTACAAAATAAAAATTGGCTTATTTTTAGTCGGAAATTTAGTAGCCTTCACCATCCCAAAAATATCCGTTAATTTAAGTCACTGCAAGCATCGATACGCTGGAAACATTATGCAAGCCTCAATAAGCTTTCAGGGGAGCTAGGGAGTATAAAACAACTGCATGTTGACAAAGTGAATAATTATTTCTTTGAAGGATGGAAACAACCTTGGGCTACTTGAAGGAAATGAAATCTCTAGAAAGATAAAGAAGACCGATGATGTAAACCATAATGGCAGCAGAAAACTAAAGAGATTACGTAACAAGATGACCCACAAAGGGGTAGAGTACAGAAGTGACTTCCCACTCGAAACATCGATTAAAAAAATTCAAAAGCAGTTTTACAATCGGCAAAAATAAATCCCACGAGAGAACATACCCATTGTACGTGACAGACACCTGACTGGGGTCCATGTCTCATTTTGCATTGTTGATCCAGGTCGTATATAACACCAGGCAACACTGTTTTGTACTCATATCTGTGGTTGCTTGGTTCATCGTCTAAACACCAACCAAAGCCTTTGCTGAATCAAAAAAACTTCACGTCAAAATTTTTTACTCTTCATTTCGTCTTATAACTATATGCTGCTAACTCTTAAAGAAGCCAATGGACAATACTAATTGAAGAAGAATCTGGATAACTTACAAAAGGAATTTCCTGATGTATGCTCGACTGCATGAGGACCACATGTAAGGGTGGTTCGAAAGTGACTGGGTTGGTGACATGATGTATTTGTCATCGTTAATCGCATACTTGCACTCGTTTCCAAGGCCATCGTGCTCCATTCCGAAACTAAAACAAGAACAATATCAAATTTGCAATCAGTCCAAGAATAAGTGGTGAATTAATAGATAAAAAATGATGTAACTTCAAAGATTAAGTCTCGTCCAGAAGCAAGCAAACTTCGAACACCCAAGAAACAGAAACAGCCAAAGTAAAGCGAGAGAGTTAAAATATTTTTTGAAAAATAGAATATTCATAACGAATATTAATCAAACCACTTTAAATGAAAAAATCCTTTGATATCTTTGCAAATCCTGGCTTCAGGTGCTTTCCATAAGATTTACCGGAACAAAATAAAATCTCTCTTCACCTATTTTTTTCAGTAAAAAGCAAGCCAACTTACTTGTGCCCTAGTTCGTGTGCCACAGTGTAAGCAACAGAAAGACCAGTATCTTCGTTGATGTTGCAGCTTCTGTCTTTGGAGCACATTCCATTCACCTGTGCTAGGCCAAGGGTGCCACATGGCTTGTTCATACCAAGGCAAAGATCCAACCTAAAATGGCCAATTTAGATTATAACTTGGAACAGTGAGTTACAGAATCGTTACAAACTTAAATACTTTTGTAAATCATATTATATCGATAGCTGCTTGAAAAATTGCCTCTGTAAATGAATGCGTGCTGCTTCTAAACATTCGCATAATTGCAAGTCTTAATGAGTTCACTATCATCGCACAGATCCATAATAAACATCCAAAAATAGAGAAAATCCTTCGAATAGCAAATATAAGGCAGTTCCCAATTGATTATAAACATGTTATAATCATTAAATCAGCAGAAGATGCTTCACATTCCATCTACGTTCTTTAATATGAAGTGCCTCATGAAAGAAGTACAACCATTTCATGGCTGAAAATCCTTAGGCTCTTTGCAGGAATTTTGTTTATCAGTTGTTCAAAATCACAAAAATAACAATTCGTTTACTCTTTAAAATATTCATAGCTTTAACACATATAATACGTTACCTCGTCAACATTATAGCCACATCGTGATGTTGTGGATGATATTCACTGGCTGGGTTAAACTTGTTTGCCCAATCACAAAAGCTGGACAAGGTCGGCTCGGCATCGTGGTCGATTTTCAGATCATCCTGATAGAAAAATATTTGAAAAGTTAATCGTAGAAAATACTGTAAGATGAAAAAGAATCAACAAAAACTAGCAAATATGAGAAATTCTCAAAAGATTTTTCCAAAGATTTTAAAATCATCTAAAGAAATTCCTCTCGTTCTTCCAATATTAGAGCTTGACCATTGCTGAAATTATTGTAGACCTTTTTCGTTCGACGACAATGTACAATTGATGAAATAAAGATTTTTTTGTTACTGTGGGAGTTTTGTTTAACGAGGAAATCAAATCAAAGCATGACTGTAACTTTCCGTCAGCTAAAAGATAAAAAATGTCATATAATACTGTCGTTATCAGTCTTTATTGAAAATACCTTTATTCATTAATCAATAATTAGCTTTTTATTAATTAATTAATGAACTAAGCCGATTATTAATTTCTTTGCCTTCATTCGTTTTCATTTGTCTCTCTACATTAATTTAATATCATATTTGGTAACCAACCCTTTTGAGGTGAATGAAAGTTATTTTTGATTCAAATATTTTGAAAGAAAAGAGGAATTTATAGTCAACGCAAGTCATACATTTCCAAAAGAGGACCACAGAGAATACACAAAATCTTCGCTGAAAACGGGCCATAACCTATCTCACTATGTTCGGTTCACACTATTCCAAGGTTTTGTTAAAAAGGAATCAACGAGAGAGAATACAAAATTTTAGTTACAACCGAAAGTGTGCATCGAAAGTGTGCAAGTGTGCATCACTTCTACCTAGGCATAGCAATATCTTTGTAAAATGTCTTCTTGATGGGGAAGAATAATGATGTAGGTGTATCTAGTGTCAGTAGCTTCATAAGTGTATTCTGAAAAAATTCACGAGTAGGATAAGAAAAAAGGATAGCATACTCGATCTTCATCCAAAATAAAGAGGCGAACGACGACAATGTTGATTGCTGCACCTATAGAAGCATCATGATACAGAGCTGCAACCTACAAATGGATATGAATAATTAAAGATCGAATAAAAGAGACAAATAGATATATCTTGAGAATGTCAGGATACTTAAGAAGTGGTAGAATAATTAAATCTCAACGTTACTTTTCTCTGTGCCAATTTTTAATGCCTTAAAGAAAACTCTGTCAGTTTTGAAATTAAATAAGATTTTAAACTGCACAGTCAGGTTGCTAGAAGTGAAGACCTTGTTTTATTTGGATTGAAAGGGACAGAAAAATGATGCATTTGATCCTTTTCGTTTTAATATTAAGTTTTGAATAAATCTACGAGTAGTTGAAGAGACAATTTAAAAAAGAAGTCTTTCTATAACGTGGAATCAAATATAGACGTAGAATGAAATGCAGGAAGAAATTTCGCTAATGCGGGGCTCCACATTGATTATTTGATAAATATCTGACATATTGAATATCGTGGGAATAACATTGCATATACGTTGGAGTAACTGACATATTGCACGTTGCTAGTAAGGAGTTTTTCCGTAAAAAACAGATCTCTGATTAAGCCTTGACATGCATCGTGTGTCGATTTTAATTGTTTCTGGTTTGTTACGCAGAAAGAAAACGGTCGGGAAGATCAAAGAGAGGTGCAGCCCGACCACCCGCCTTGGAGAAGATTCTACGAAAGGCAGCTCGAAGGCACAGAAGATCGATTTCGAAAGAAAGATTTGTAGAAACACTCGCGTTGTTGACAAGACTATGATGTCTTTCTACCATGGCCAGAATCTCGAACATAACGTCCTGACCGTCATGAATATGGTAAATGCAAATTATATACTTTGAAAATCCAAAATCAAAGTTTGCCTCAAGAATATGCTTTGAAAGTCAAGATTTATCTATAAACTTCCCTTACTAGAAAAATATTCCTCTTACTTGTTTATGTGTTTTTCAAAACCTCATTTTCCTGTATCGAATTGACATTTGACCTGTATTGACGTTTCTGTATCGAAATTTTGGGTTTTGAATTGAAATTCTTACGAGGCAATTAAAATTTCA
>NW_027019384.1:8716879-8760223 GCF_013076305.1 Rhopilema esculentum
CTCAAGCCAAAATAACATACTTGAGACTGGCAAGCAAACTGCATAAGATTAAAAGAAAGTTTTGAAACTCCTGTATTGAACTGAAAAAGTTTAACTGTGTATGCCTTTCTTGTAACTTTCACAAAGATCGATGCTTCGAATATGTGCCATTAAGTTTGACAAAGTAACTCAAACGTAATTCAATGTGGTTCATACCTCAAAATGCGGTGTTTTTCTTGTCATGTCATTCATTGTACAGCTACTTAACAAGATAAACAGACACTCTTGCGAAATTAAAGACACGTAAGTCATGTATCATCATAACTGGCTAATGGCAACAGCAAATGTGCGATAGATGCCTATTTTTACCTGGTACCGCTGCTCATTCCAAATCACAAACTTGACTTTACTTATTTCTAAGTTCTTATTTGGTTCTCTAAAAACTCAAAGATTGCCTATACAGGCAGAGAAACAAACCTCAAACAGTAGCAAACTATGTTCCGATGCCAGCCAGATGGGATGCTCTTATGGGATTTCGTCTAATTGACAGGCAGAATCATATCTTGAAAAATGACATCACGTTTCTCAGATTCATGTGCAGCAAAATGACAAAAATGCACAAAGGGCAGAGTGATGTAGCTTCAATACAAATAGAGGCCTCTACACGAACGTCAGGTAACACATTCATGCAATTCCCTGCCTTTGATAAATGTCAAGCTATAAATCATATCCCGCTCCACAAAGTGCAATAGAGAAATACAATGCAAACACTAGAGGTAAATGAAGTTGCAGGCATTTAAAAGGTAGTCGTGGTATTTTGGTAATCCAGCTCGTTCTACAAATGGCCGACTTGTTTGCTCAAGTGAATGTACTAACTTAATGAAAAGGCAAACACATCGGACCTTACGCCAGTATTAGCTTGATTTCAAGCGTCAGGGTTAGAGTTGGTTGTGGTTATCAAACAAGCATTAAAACTGATTTCCCCTCTAGGTATCTGATCTTTTTAAGGATACCAATTGGATTTGATAAGACTTGATGACCAATTTTGAAATGAGACATTCCAATTTAAAGTCAGTTGTTGGTTTTTATCAATCTGGATATCAGCTAATTAAAAAATCTAGAAATTAACGACGTAGTGGATGTTAGGCCAATGTTATTCTACGTCACTAATAGCTTTCGTCATTGATAGTTTTCGTCAATCATTTCGTTCGTCATTGCTTTCGTCATTTACTGCTTTCGTCATTTACTGCTTTCGTCATTCATTGCTTCACAAAATTTTTACTAGCGAGTTACAGCATTGTACTAGTGTTGATTTTAGTTAGTTTGATCATTATCGAGCTTCTGCCCGATAATTAGAACTTTCCAAAACAGGAAGATCTGTACGAATTATTGAGAGCTCGAATTAATGAAAGCATGCCTAAACAGAGCAAATCGTAACGGGGAAACATTTTTGTTTAAAGAAGAGGACTTCAAGATTATCAAAAACTCTACTGAAAGTTGGCCCCAATAGGATTGATGATTGAGAAATACAGTGGAAGAATAAATTCTTTATTCGAATTATATAAAATCATATCATTCAGAAGTCTAATTATCAGAATTCCGTTGCATGTTTCAGCAACAGTTATTGTAGCATAAGCCTCTAAAACGACGGAACAAATTGCAAATCGATCAGTGAACAAATCCACTTCATTCTCTAAGTATCAGTGCTTTTATTGGACTGGAGAGGTCGATTATAGCATGCCACTGTTCTGTGTACCCTTGTTGCGTTCGCTGTTCTATGCTGGCGGGAGCTCAGAACAAGTTGGTCAAATTACTTGACATTACCAAGCTTAGCATGTAAATATAAGCGAGATGTTTGTTGAGACGGTTTAAAAACGTGATTGGTGGCTATAAACATTTCAAGTAGCAGTAAACGAACATCTCTTGAAGTGATATTAATAGTGCCAAAATAATTGCACTCGTATGTTACTTTTGCTAGGCCCTTTCTCCTGACTTCACATTCCCTATTAATCAACAGTTATGGCAGATTTTTCTCAGGCATTCAACCAAGGGGCAAATCACTTCATAAAAATCTTGTACACCTTTGGTGTGAAATCCTATTGTTTTATGAGAAAATCCCTGGAAATCCTTTTGTTTTTGTGGAAATGTCGTACACTTTTTGCAAGAGTGAACTAACCCTCGCATTCAACGATGCTAGAAGACTGGCTTCGTGTGCAATGAATCAGTCGAGTAATCTACGCAGCAGATCTCACAGCTACATCAAACCTGTACTTAAAGACAAGGTGAAGTCAAAGAATGCTTGGAACGTTGTAGAACTACGCAACGTGGTAAAAAACCAAGAACTAATTAAACCTGCGGCCCAATCAAAATGTAAAGGAACCTTTTTAATCGCGAAGCATTGATTTCTAATCTTTTACCTGGGCGTTTGGTTTCCTAATACAACACCTTCAACGTTTTCATTTTAATTCTCTTATCTCTAAAGATCAAATAAGATCCCCTTTCTGGAATTACTTAATTTATTACTCTGTAGCGACACACAATAACGTTAAAACCTTTATTGCGTTGCTCCGTCAGAAAAACAAAACCCTAACTCTCATGTATCAGGCTTTTGAACGTTTTCTCACCGTTAGAAGCGAGGATGGCCGCTGGTGTATCGGATAAAGTCACTTACTTCAGTTCATAAAACGAGAAATACTCAATTTTCCCGCCATTAGGCCGATACGCCCACGCCACCGGGAGGCCGCCACCGGGAAGCCGGAGGAGCCATGCCCCCTACTTTTGTGCAAAGCAAGTAGTTTTAAAGCTTTTAGTGAGGGGAAAAGTCTTGGACCCCTACTTGAGCCAGTCCACTTTCAAATTTGTGGCGTAGGTCCTGATATTTATAGCAATCAGTTAAGCACTCAACCCACAGAACAAGACAAAAACAAAAAAAAACCGGCCAAAAAAAACTCTCGAAAAAGTAGAAACAGAGAGGAAGGCTAGAAGAAAAAAATTGGCGTTCACCAGGCTTGCTTAAAAGGCACGTGACCCAAAATTTCGATGCTATAATCGTCGCAGGCTATTAGCACAGGGTGCAGAAAAATGACAGTGCATGAATTCCATGTAGCCACTGGCTAGAAACTTAAACCACTCTACACTAATACGGGCTAGCTCGTGTTATTTGATGAACTAGTTGATATCTCAGACATAACGTGCTTTGTGTTGGGGAATATAAAAAATTTTTAAAACCGTCAAGTAGAAAGTTTGTACAATACATATATAAAGACTCAAAAGGCGGGTTTTATGTTCAATATGAAATGAGTTGGCCTAAAGACAGCTATTTTTTAGCTCAGCAACTATCTTTTTAGCTGCAGCCACAATGTGCCTAAGCTGCTGTGCAGCAATATTCGAATATCCATGCCTTCGTAGCTCCATTAGCGTTAACGCGGTGAGCGTCAAATTTCATGATATAGATGTACTGTTGAAATGACATTCATGTCGTGTGCCTTGATTGAAGGGATTTCTCTCTTTCTTCTCGGGAAAAGAGCCACGAGAAGGAAAGGCACCGATGAATGAATGATAATCAAGCAGATTTTTATTCAAGATTTGGCGGCGATTTTACCAGGCTCACCCTTGCTCACGATCAATTCATGTTTAGGCAAGGATATGCCTAGCACTGAGACTGGAACGTGCTGATAAATCGAATCCTGAGCCGCGGGCTGTATTGGAATAGTCAAGTCAAGACACATGTAAACATGTCAAAATTTCACGTCAAAAATGTTCTCCATCAGAACAGGTTTGTTACAACTTTGGCGGTGTATGAAAAAAACTCAATCCAAGGCTTAAAGGATATTCCATTTTAGGCCCGAGCTATTAGCCACCATAAAAAGGGTGTGCAGTCACGAGAAGTGGTTAAACGAAATACTGCAAAGAAGATTCAGCAAAATCAACACTACTAGCAGCAAAATACAATGTCACAAAACCATGGTCAGATTACGACATTAACCGACATAATAATCATCATAACCTTGTCAACAGCATCAGCTTTTGCCTTTGCCATGATTTATGGGCGACAAGGTGTTTTGACAACTTTATTCCGAATTTCGGGAAGGATTTTGCGGAATCCTTGAATCGGTTACCGGCTGTCGCATCGTTTCCCGCAAACTCGCAGTCTTAATGCAGCACCTCTGTGACTACTTGGCAAGATTTCTAGAAATCTTTTTCTAGCACGCAAGAGATGATATAGACAGGTTGTGAGCCTTATTTGTTAGTACGTTTACATCAGTCACTCATGTAATGTACCTATCAAAATTTTATGACGATGTAGAGAAATACGAACGAAAGATCCAAAAAACTTTGAAGAAAGATAAAAACTTGAAAACGCTAGAATTTTGATCAGAATCGTAACTTTTTGCAATTCAATCATCAATTTTCTCGAATTCTTGAATTTAATGCAGGAGTTTTTTCTCCTGCCACTCTCACCAGTTATCTTTTGTCAGGAATAAAAAAAACTAAAAAGACTGTTTAACGATAATATGATTGTATATTTGAAACTACCCTTTTGTTTTATAATTTAAACGTACTAACTAACTTTTCTCATAAAAGTTAACAACCTTTCTTATCTCATAAAATGACCAGATATTTCGATTACTCTGTCGATTCTAATTTATTTTCAAATTACGCTCAGCTCCAAATAATTAAAACTGATAACAATTTTCCTGGAGCTTTTTGTTTACATATTTCTTGAATCATGTATTATTTCCGGAGATAAAAATCAGCAGCGGATATTTTGGACTACCTCTTTCAAAGTGTGAATGACAAAGTTCCTCAATAGTAGTATCTATGAATAGGGTTGTGATACAAACAAAGCCAAGTTAATAAATCCCATCAAAAAGAAAGGACGCTTTTAAATTAACCCTGGGCGATTGGAAATACAGGCAGCTTTATTTATATATTTCTAACTTCGAAGGGAATGCAGAATATATAGAAATCATCAAAAGTTGACCGCAACGTAATTGATTATAAAGAAGATATTATTTTTTTTGAATAAGAGATAGTCCAAATTATTTGGCAGTCGAATTAAAAGGTCAATTTTCGTAAAAACGGTACATTTTTAAATGAGATTAATTTTTCGAAAAGAGGTAAAATTTCGAAAAGAAGCACATTTTCAGAAGGAGGAGGGGGGCATAAGCCAGGCTGATTGGGGCAGTTTTAAGGGTACTGGGGATTAAATCTAAAACATTCAATTACTTTACTTTTCAAATGGTTCAGAATTGTACCAACAACAGCTAATTACAGCTCACTGCAGCTGAATCTTTATGCATAAATCTTTAATCTGGTGCCTAAATCTTGGGGTTTTGTCAATTACCATAACCATTTTCATTTGCAATTCTTCCCCGAGATATCGTTTTTCAGGTGCAACTAATTCCAAAACGAAGCCGGTAATTAATCGTGGGAATCTGGATTACCCAACTGACGGAAACAAGCAGTAGTGTTGAGCCAGCCAGTAGCTCTGTTGGTGCGCCACAAAAACTTGTCAAAATCGGGGAAACTGGCCCCTTTTGCACCACTGCGAGCTTCTTTCATCCCACGCGATAATGACCGCGAGTATGACATAGGCAGCAAAAATTCTCCTAGACTAACAGGGGATAGGATGTCGTGCCAAAGAGGGAATCTAAGATTGACTTGAGACAAAACAGCATTCCGACGTCAAAAAATATCCCAACAGAAAATCCATCTTTAACAACGAAAGTATCATAGCTGTGGATGTCGAAGATGCTCAAAACATGCAGTCATTTAATCACTGTGTGTGGAAGGTCTCTAAAATTCTAGGCTGGTCAGCACATAGTAGGCATGACGGCTCTTGCCACTAAAAGGGTTTTCCAACAATGGAGGGCCTAAGCCAAGAAAAATTGCTTGGTTGGAGTAATTTTATTGGTTTTCCAAAATATTCCCCTGCTAGTAATGTCAGTGCTTATGCAGTCACCAAGAAATGAAGAGGTCTTTTCAAGTTACCGCAAACGTGTCAAACACTCTGTGGACAGTTTACTACTGTAGCAAAATCTGGAAATTACAACATAGGGGAAACTATTGAAGCTTCAAATGATGAGGTGCGGAATTTTTACTGTTAAGTATATTTATCCTCCTGGTCTTTGGGTATAAAACTGTCATTTGTCCAAATTTAATTGTAGCCACATTTAAACACTTTAAGGATATCAATTGCTTTTTAAGTTAACTGGTAAGCAGTATTTCATTAACTGCAATACTTCTGGAATTTAAATTTGAAGGCATCTGTGAACTTGAATTCCATTCAACACCCACATAGCTTGTGCATATGAATACATTAGTATTTTATTGTGGGGAACAACATACTTCTATGGACTTGCGTCTGAAGAATATATCTTTCCGCAAAACCATGGTATGGTTGTATTATACTGGTCGATAAGTAACTAGCGTTGGACAAGTTCCTTTGCCGGTCAAAGGATTTGAAGGTACGGCGCTTCTGATACTTAAACCACGCTGCCATAACTGAAGGGATAAGGGTACCTTGAAAAAGTTGCCTGTACTATACTTAAAGGTGTTTACCGCAATTTGCATTGGGATTGGGGGATGCAAATCCTGACGTTGCACAATGTCAAAGAACAAGGCAACGTTATGAAAGTGCATTCCGCTTTAAAGGGCTCTAAAAAGCTCTTACAGGGTAAAGACACCCCAAGCTTGCAAAACTTACTGTTCTCTAACAGTTGGAGAGCTTTTAAACATTTTTCAAGAGAATGCTTCTCCACGGTCGGCTACCTGGTGAAAACGACTGGCCCTTGTAGAAATGCTGAGAAAACCCTCTGTTTCTGAAAAGCCACAAGATAACTGGTATACAACCGAGGGATTTGTGGTGAAAATTAATTTTAACACTGGTTGGTCACTTGGATTAAAGTGTCGTGCACCGAGAAAACCAATCAATGTGGATTTTACTAAAAGAATGTCACAGCTTTTTATTGCAGAAATAAAGTTAAACGGGGACATCATAGGGAGAGTAAGAGAGCCATATACAGCAAAAGGGGTTATGAGAGGCAAATAACCCCATCGTAATCTCGTACAACTTTGGTAGAAATATTATCGTTTATCAGATAATCAGTAGAAATCTTTTTGTTTCGGTTTAAATCTCGTACGCTTCTTTCAAGAGTGAATTGCCCCTAGAGCAGAATTGTAGAGCATGGGTATGAGCATAAAAGTAGAACTTGAAAATGTTAAAAAGTAGCCCTTTCCTACTTTTGCTATCATTTTTGAGAAAATAATCGCGAGGTTCCCCCTTGTTCTTTTTATACTAACACAACCCTACCCTGGTAATGAGTGCAGTGGGTTTTTGCCTGCTACTGTGCAGGCATATTCCTCACTTCATCTGAATGTTTTGGCTTGCCATGTGTCTGAATCCAACCTCATCGTGGAAAACGAGTTAGATGTTCTGAAGCCTGTTTAGTTAGAGCTGTAATGTTTCATAATTAAGATTGCCTGTTGCCATATACGAATCTGTTTTTGCACTGGATGTGATGATATTTTATTGCTTAAGTTTGTTTAATCAAGAGAAAAATTGATTTGTTTGAAGTGCCAATAATTGACACTGATCTGTCACTAATTTGCAGTAATGGATCCCTGGAGTGCCGATCAGGCAAGCCAATATGTAACAAAGTTTCAATAACAGAGCAGACACCCATATCAGAATCAACTTGGATAACCACGTCGAAATAGAAGGCTAAAATTTCCAAAGAAGTGAAATGGAATCGAAAAACCAGATAATCGTTTAATCTCCAGGGTCCAGGGGTGATAGTACACACACCATGGGTAGTCGGAGATTCCCTGCGATATTGTCTACCGCTCTACCGCTTGCAAACATTAAGTCTCGTGAGAAACTTGGTACAGTTGATAGCCTATAGCCTATTTCGTCATTTCTCTACATAAATGTAAGCATAAAGCTGTTAAGATACTTTGTAAATATAAATGCAACATTATACTGACTCTTAAGAGTTCGTGGAAAATAGCTTTGTTCAATAAGAACTTTCCTTGTTGACGTTAACTCGGATCAGATTTAAATCCCAATTGTTTTATATCTTCTAGTGGAAAATTAAAACGTACAATTTTCATTGATGAAAATGAAATCAGATCTAAATAGCACAATAGTGGAACTTACCATTTGGGTCCTTGCCAAACAAAAGTTTCGTTCAACAGACTTCTGGTCGAAAGGCCTCCAAATGTCTTTCTGTTTCCCGACAGAGTATAAACAGTTGGACGTCTGGATGGGCTTGTCAAGTTCTTCAACACAGGGCGCGATGGGGCTGCAAAGGAAAAGTTTATTAGAGAGGAGAACAATGGCCAGATTCTGTTCTTTGTTTTTCAAAATAGACTGATTGTGTCATCGGTCATCTCACAAGACGAAAGGAAAGGAGCTGATAGTCTTCTAATATAGGTGCAAAGCGCTTTTGCCGCAGCCTGACCACATTGTCTACCCGGAAGTGTCTGCAAAGATTGATTAGATAATCATGATTATAAACAAAAACTGCTTACAGAAAATGGCAGAAAATGTGGAATTGATTATTGATGGTATTTATCTATTTTCTGCAGATTCTGTACATATCAACGACTTGTCTAGTAATTCTCAATAACTGATTTGATTTTGAAGTTGCCCCATTGTCATTATTTAATAACTATTGTTAATGATTTTGTCCACCTTTGAATTTCTTGAGATTTAACAAACAGCATCAACTTATTCCCAAAACGAAGAACTAATGCAACAATTACAGTTAACCAATGTTAACCTTAAAAAAATATGTACGTTGCGTGTGGTACTTCATAGTTGGCAAATAAATTTAGTACCAGAATGAATATATAATAGTTTGATTGTTAAAAACACGACGTTTCAAGCATGTACTCTTTATCAAGAGTAACCAAGCAATGATAACGAGTACATGCTCGAAACGTCGTGTTTTTAACAATCAAACTATTATATTTTCATTCTAGTTCTAAATTTATTTGCTAACTATATTAATGTTAACCTTAGCCTACATAACATACTTCTACAACCGGTAAACATACAACTCTTATAAGTTTGCATTCTTTATGGAGACACAGTGCACATTGACTTTTGGCCCCATAATTTTCCAGTGTGACTACCTTTCCCTGATCATGTTTCTTTCCTAAACAAACTCTTTCTTAGCTGTACGTTAGATTCTTCTCCTTTTTCTGTTCCAAATGTGTATCTAAATATGTTCCAAATATGAAGTACACGATTTCCTTTAGAATAATTTTTTACAATAATAATGATGTTTAAAGACAGTTATTAAGAAGATTCCTGAAAACAGAACTCATTTTTTATGAAAATAAGTTTCCATTTGACTATGGGTAGTGAAAAGACTGATATTCCTCCTAGCAGAAAATCCCGAGAAAAGACTGATATTCTTGACTGAAATTGAAAGGTCCCAGAAACCCCAAGAATGTCGCTTACAAATCTCACAATTTTGTTCTGTTTTATATCGTCCGGCAAGTGCTGTAGATAGGTTAATGCATAGGAGGGACGTAAAATTTAGATTTTCCGACAAAAATTTTATGTTTTAGTGTTTTAATAAATTTGAACATAGCATAGCTACATTAGATCTGAATTAAAACCTAATATAAATCTTTGAAATAAATAAATAAATAAATAAAAAAGTACCATTATTCAAACTATTTGAAAATTATCCTGGACTTCTCCTCGAAGGCATATTTAAACAACATCAATATAGAAAGAGATTGCCGATCTGATTAATAAAAACAAAAGAAATCGTAACTCTACCAACGCCATTGATAATAAAAAAACACCAGTTTAACTGTACAGAGGAGGAGGTTTTCGCCTCATCGTAACGACACTTTTTGGCAACTTCATCATACCAAAATATGTCTTGTGATGAAGAAAAATTGAAGGCATTTTCAAGTCAAACGACTTGCATTTGTGATTTCAAGCAGCAGCCCCATCCCCTGTGTCATGTTTTGAAGGCTTGTTATAAAGGCGTAACATAATTTAGAAAATTTTTAAAGTTCAAGCTTTTAGAACATGCAATTACACAAAAGCAAGCAATATTTCTAGTTACAATCTACTGCATGGAGCTTTTTTACAAATGTTCTTTATCTGTCACGTAGAAAAATTCGAGGGGCAATTCACTCGTAAAAGAAGAGTACGAGATTTCCACGAAAACAAAAGGATTTCCAGGGATTTTCAGATAAAACAATAGAATTTCCACCAAAACGTGCGGGATTTTCATGGAGTGATTTGCCCCTCGAAAAACTTAACTTGACATCATTGAAGTTACATAGGTCATCTAAATTGAGCCAGTGTGCATCTAAACCCACTACGCTTTGCAGGGGCGTAGCGTGCAGGGGGGTGTGGGGGATGTCAACCACCCCAACTTTCAGAGAAATCGTCGGTAGAATTACATTTATAACAAAAAATGTTTATGCCGAATGTAACAAAATAATTTATGTCGTGGAAATATGGCTTTGCATCTCTCATCCCCCCCCCCCCCAGAAAGAAAGGTCACGCTACGCCACTGACGCTTTGCTTAGATTTTTATTCCTGCTAGAATATCAGTCACGAACTGAATCTATCGCCTGTCATTAGGTTTTTAAACTAGGTCAATCAAGGTGACGAAAAATTTATAACCATTTCAGATTCTAATTCGGTGGGGTGTAAAGGGTGTCTTCATTCTCTTTAAAAAGTTGCTACAATATCTGACTAGGCTGGATCTATTTTCGTTCTCATACAAACACGATCTGCGATAGCTCTTTTGATATATTGGAATGTCTGTCGTACCATGTCTTATGAAAAACCTTAAACAGCAACAATGTAACTGAATCTCGATACGTGTAGTTCTACTCGTATCTATCAGACGACTGACTATACGACCTAATTGAACTTGAATCCCTCTTTAATTACATTGGCGTCCCTTTCTGGCTGCTCTACTTATTCTAGTGTGTCGAGGTGCGGGATAAGTAAGTACTAAAACCAGATAGGTTTGCCAACACTCATGGGCGCTTAGCTTTTGAGCTCCCTACGCAGCAGCAGCTTCCTCCAAGCCCATTTTATTGCGATTATAAGGAAGAAAAACACTAAATTGGTACCAAAATAATTCAAGGAAACGCGAATATGACACATTCTTCATTATTTTCTGCAGATACATGCTATTTCCTACACAATTCCGCAATTAATAACACTTAATCAAATACCCTTCCGATGTTAACTTAATATGTTGAGTATTTATAGGTTGACATCGAGACTCTTCGACCATACACTAGCACTTCGGATACGCTAATTTTGTTAACTAGACTATTGAACGCTCTTAATAGGTAGTTCAAGTACCAGGGGATATGGAACCCAGTGGGGGTAGTTCAAGTACCAGGGGATATGGAACCCAGTGGGGGGAATGAAAAGGCTTAGTATAGAAATAGAGAAAGCCAGTGGGTTGAGAAAAGGAGGGGAAAAGATTTTAGAATTTACACTCTTTTTTATAAGAGCAATTTTATAAGAACACAAGCCTCAAAACTGGTCAAAAGTTAAGAACATTTTAAGAACAAGCTGAGGCTGAGCTTCTGAAAAATGCAATTTTGAACAACGTTTTTTCTCAAAATCGAGGGTTTTTAGCGATGAGTGGGTGCTTTTTCGGTGAATATTCAAATTTGTCAGCAAATTAAGGCTGTCTCACTCACTTTGTTGGCAAATGTGGTGTGAACACCTCCTTTGAGCGAAAAAGCTAGCAACAGCACTGCTTACACCCTCTTAATAAAGAAGATATAAAGAACAATCCAGCCTCAGATTTTCAAAAAAATTAAGAACAGTCAGCCTGAACTTAAATTTACTGGTTCTTATAAAAAAAGAGTGCAATGGCTAAACAAAAAAGAGTACTTTGGTTATTCGTTCTGTCACATTCTACTGGCGATAAACTTCGCTCTAATAGAAGAAGGTCTGAACAAAATCGCACATCAATGCCAGTTTTACTATCAAATTACCTTCTAGACCAGTGGCAGATTTAAGGGGGGGGGGGGCAACTAGGGCAGTTACCCCTCCCTCGACGAGTTGAAGCAAGTCTAACGCCCCTTTTTGGAAAGTGTGCGCCCCTTTTGAAGAATGAGAATCAGGTGAAAAAGTTTCTGAGACTGATAGGTTAATTTGCTTCAAGGATTATCTAAAAGTTATATTTTTTATTCTGAAAATGGATTTAAAATTATTGTATACAGCGTACTCTCGTCATCAATTTTTGAAAATTTTTCAGCGCCCCACTACCAGCTGCCCCTCCTTCAAGTTTGCTCTGGATCCGCCCCTGTTCTAGACTAGTGACAACGAAGTGAATAATTCTGCTCGAGAACTTTAATCTAAAACACAAATAATTGACTATCCCATTCAATACGTCAGACGAAATGTTCTTTTACATGACTAGTAAAAACTTACTAATGACCATCAATAGATGAATCTGTAAACTGCATATTTCATCGAAGTACCGAAAAGTAATCTAAAACTATCCTTAGAAAAGTAATTCACTCAAAATTACACTCGAAATTTCGTAGCTTTGTGTCCCTAACTGATAGGTGACACATATAAGTGACATATATAAGTGACATATATAGGTGACATATATAAGTGACATATATAAG
The DNA here is from genome assembly GCF_013076305.1 of Rhopilema esculentum. The sequence continues at coordinate 8,729,507 of NW_027019384.1, forward strand.
TGACATATATATAGGTGACATATATATAGAGATGACATATATAGGTGACATATATATGTGACATATATAGGTGACATATAGATAGGTGACATATATATAGGTGACATATATAGGTGACATATATAGGTAACATATAGATAGGTGACATATATATAGGTGACATATATAAGTGACATATATAGGTGACATATATAGCTGACATATATATAGGTGACATATATATAGGTGACATATATAGCTGACATATAAAGGTGACAAAAGATAGTATCAGAAGCATCACACGGTACAATTAATTGTCGTGTCTGAGGAAGCTCGTGAGCCATCCCCATTTGAATACCTGTGATGTTTACATGTTTACATAATGATAATCCCAATTCATACATTAATTCTATACGCAAATCCAGTAAAAGTATGGAAACGAAAATTGAAAGAATGGGCAAGTAGACTGGATAAACAGTGCAGGACGCCATAAAGTCCGTTGTTTGTTTTTCAAGAAAACGAATATGCAAGCATTTAGCAAGTTGAAAGTACTGTTGAAGCAGGAATGAAGAAGTCAAACAATTCCCAACCATGATAAGGCCACCTTAGCTAGAAGTAAACCTTCGGTCAAAAAAGACCCGCAGAAACGCGGCAAATGAAGGTGCTCAAACGGCTTCGAGGTTCAATTGAAAAGTAGGCGACAGAGCAACACAATTTTAACAAGACAGTGGAAAGCAGAAGATGACAAGAACTACCAGGGTATACAAGAGAAGGCACGGGGGCATTAGACCCCCATTTCAATGCAAAGCAAGACTGGAAGTCTCTGATACCAGATTCGGAAAATCTATAAACAAGAGGGCATTTCCATATATCATTGGGCATTTCGGGATGGACTGAAAGGGAGGCCAGACTCAGTATCAACCTTGAACTCTATAAAACAGTTTACAGAACGAACTCTATGGAACAATTCACATTAGCGGAATCTTATCAAAACGCTACAGCTAAATGAGTCTTTACAAAGACTTGCAAACCAAACGATAATCTCCAGCAACAGCTTTTTAAGGTCTGAGAATCCTTACGATAGCCCTACATGTATCTGTTCTCTGCATAAGATACCAATCTTTTCTTTATACCATACGAGAAGATGGAAAAAGACTTATAGACCTTCACATTGCTTCTTTAATAGCCTTACCTCCGTGGTCGTACCAACCTCACACCTGTTAAATGTATTAAAACGTCGGATTATACTAAGTACTTAACAAAGTGTATTACATCAAACCCAACAAGAATTCCTATTGAAGCATTAAGAGCAATCGAGCGATGAGCTTGATAAAAAAAGGAGGTTTGTGACTCAGGACTTTCCTATCATCAGGTCTTATGCAGCTTTCTAGTGAGATTGAATTCCAGATTGCAGATAAAGGCTTCAAAGATCAAGGCACGTGAAAAAGCCGCGTTAATGAAGAATATCCATCATCATTTGTGAAAGGAGCTCTCTTGCTGTAAAAACCGTAATTATATTGAATACTACAACAGATTTATTTGTGGGTAGTAGCTCTTAGATCTATCATTTCATCTTTAAGACACTTTGAAATCCTTTTCAGATCTGCTTTACACTCGCCCACGTTTCTAAGACATTTGGTTAAACAAGAAGCCAAAGATTCTGACCATTTTTCCTACATTGCAATCATCTAGAGGACAAGTTGAGCACCAATTTTCAATACAACTGGAATTAATGTGTGTGTTTCTCTTGCGGAATTCAAGCTATGACAAGAACAAATTAAGAGTTGCAAGAGAAGGAGAACATAAGATTCGTTTAGAAATGCTTAAAAATCTTGTGTTCTTACCCTTACCCACTTCTGAACTGGAACAGCAGCCAAATATCACAAAACCAAACCAATTAAATTAGGCAAACAGAGATGTACACGCAAGGCTGATTCACCTCCTCTCCCCCCCCCCCCCCCTTTCTTCTCAACACTACAACTGTTTCACAATCACTACAACTGTCTCCAAAAAACTACGATCTGTGAGATTTTCTCTCGTCATAAAAAGTATTGTCGTAACAGTTCACTCACACATAAATATGCACCATTTCGTGCAAGATGCGATTTGGTCTGCATTTAAAGAATTCCGGAACAATGTCCAAAAAGTGTTTATTAGAAATATCATTCGTTGAAAATATATCAACATTGTACGGAATCAATGGAACCAACCTTAATCTGTGTTCGATAAAGTTTCCTTGTAATCTGAAACAGAAACCGAATTGACTTATCATTGAGACAAATATCATTGAGGTGAATAATGTTATACCCTTACTTTTTGGAATAATAATCAACTAAAAGTATTACACATAATTCACAGTTTAACTAAGTCGATTATATTCAAGTCATATTCATGTGCAACGCCTTAGCTTTGGAAGCCAATGTAAACAAACCACGGAGAAGGTTTTACTATTAAATGTATCTCACTAAGAGGATGAGGAACCACGCCCTGACATCTCCTTTAAAATGGCATCTATTCAGTTATATTTTCACCTACCAACTTGGAAAACTGAAACAATTGTCAGAGCCCACGCCACCAGGGGGCCCGGGTTGCTATGCCCCCCTCCACTTTTCTGCGAAGCAGGGAATTTCAAAGCTACAATCAAAGGTGAAAGTAGCCTTGGCCCCCCATTTTCATTAGCCTTGCCCCCCCTCCACGTTCGAATTCGCGGCGTGGGCCCTGAATTGTAAGCCCAGCAAAGCTAGCTACATAATGGTCATTATTTGATCGATCAAACCTGCAAAAGGTAATTAATGCTTCTACAGCAAATCGATTTTATAATGCGTGACTGACAAAGAATAGAGATATTCTTTGAGATGGGCTTAGCCAGTTCAAGTCAAATTAATAAGTTCCTTCATAAAGAACCGTTTTGTGTATGGCATCAATGGGTTTAGCAAGTGGCTACATTTATCAGTCATCTAGTATATCAATCGCGTCTGGGAAATTAGTTTCACTGACAGGTTAAGTGCCACGCTCTTAACCTCTCTCGACAATAAGTGCTTTTGTGTCCAGCCCAACATTTCTCCAAAAAGGATTCCACGAACCTTTCTGTTGAGGTTTCAATTGATATCTTCCAACATTGAAAGTGTCTTAGGATTTTACTAGGACTCGTTAGACTGCCTTGAATAAGTTCTTTTCATTAGGAGCTGTGAAATATATTTCAGTAGGAGGAGTTACAATGAAATCACATGTAATTTTTCATAACCTCGTTTCTTTGGTCAAGGAGGTGGCCCGAAGACATGGTTCGGTCCTCGTGCAACCATGTTTCTTGTTACGAATGTGTAAACTAGACTGGTTCCCATATTCGTCCATGATACAAGAGGTTTACCTTCCCGCTATAAATTTGCTGATTCAAGCAATTTATAAGCAGCTTTATGTTAGGTATTAAACCAGTCTGTGCAATGAAGGACGGCAAAACGGAACCTTAGCCCCCCCTCCCCTTACGGTCAATCAATATTGTAGAATTGTATTCCTGTGGGGACATATCAAAACATTTAGAAGGAGAGTATCACAGCACCTATGAGGTCAAGCATTGGCGTAGCCCTTCTAGAGTCCACCTAAATCTTCTAAAAATCGATAAAAAATTTATTACACAAGAGCAGGCAGGACAATAGTTTTCTTTTCAATAATGTAAAACAGGTCTCTTGCTCTTTTCCCAGTTAACCCCCAACCCCCCCCCCCGCCAAATATTTTGCTAGATTTTTATCACTTTGTTTTGCTGTCATAATGTTTTGAACTGAACCTTTTAAGCTTTATAACACAATTTTCTGCTTTCTACCATCTGCCACCATGTTGCTATGTCTAATTCTAGAAGGGACATTACAACAATGCGTGTAGCATCCTCATAGTTCTATTATGGTTAATTTCAGTTTATTTTCTGATATGAGCTTCTTGGCAACGGAAAGGGGTTAATCAACTCGTCTTCCTATGTTATCTGACTTCAAATGAATAATGGTAGAAGAATTCAGAAAGGAAGGAAAGCATATTGTATAAAAGACAGGTACAAAATAGCAATCAGTAATCTAACTAATCATAAAGTTCCAAGCGGCTTTTTGAAAGACAGGAGGTGTAGAAAAGCTAGGCGTAATGTTCTTTTGAACATTCTTCCTGGTGTCTTTAATTTCATGGCAAAATTAACCTTAGCTAATAAACCTTATATTACAAGAAATTATATTTTAAATGCCATATTGTATTTTTTTACTTTAACTTGTCTTGTCTTATATAGAACTTCTTTTTACGGAAATAGATAAATGCTTCGCGGATATTTTATGCCTGTGATTTTATGCGATATTTTAAGCACCCCAGCCCCCTCTAGCGCTGCCCATGCAATCAGACAACTAAATACTCTGAATACGGTATGTTCTACGAGGTTTTCAAATCTTCCAAACTTGACAAAACAACTCCTTTTCAACAAAAAAGTTTCATCAAGATTTCTAGCGCAGATTAGGAAGGTCAGTTATTAACACTTTATGGCACGCCCTCATTGAAACAACTTTAGTTGCACATATTCCAATCCAACCAAGGTTGAGAACCTGGACCACACAGCTCAGTTTAATTGCAAACAGTTTTTAAAGTTACTTGGCTCAGCGGGGTTAGGGCTCTTGACCCACGGAGAAAGAATTCTTAAAATGGTCACAGGGAAGAAACTGTTGCCTATCGATGTGTTTTTAATAATAAGAGCAAGAATATAAAAAAACGAGGCTCAAAATTTAAAGAAATCTTTTAATTGTACGAAAAAAGAACAACTTTAGAGAGAAAGCTTACTGCCCAAAATATGCCTTTTATAAACAACTTATTTTGGTTTACTATCAACAATGGCATGACTTGACATTCCAGAAGACTAGGGGGGTCTTGGATTGTCAGTACCTGAGCAACTCCCCCTCCCCCTTCCCCCTTCCCACCTTGAGCACAATAAATAGCGACGGCCCTGGTACACCAGGACTTTCTCGCTCTGGGCAATTCTGGAATCTATCAATGCAAACGGAGTATTACAGTAATGCTAACTCGCTCAAATAAAAAAGCCTTTAGTTGACTTTGTACCTAGTTAGATAAAAGCAATCCGACATCCAGAGCCTGCAAAGTATAAGCTGATAAAGTACAGGGTTTGAATTTTTAATCCCAAAAAATTGAGAGACTTCCAAAAAATTTGGAGAATAATGACTTGCTAACACTATGAAGTGTACAATTTCTAGGTCTTACTTAATATAGATAGGTTGAAACAGAAACGACGTGAAACGAGGATACACTTTCGCACAGTATCAATCACTGCGTATGAATAAGGATTCTTGGGAGATGATACGGGTTTAAAAATGTGAATCAAGTTAAAACGTATAAAGAGTTAGGGACTATGCAGAATTTTCTCTTTAATACTGTTTATATTAAAAACTTTCATTGACAAACATTCCGAGCTGTAAAACAGATTTTTCAATCCACACAAAATATTCATACTCGTAAGCCTACGATCAGGCATGTTTCGTCATCAGGCGTGTTTCTGTACGTATTCATTCTGGACATGTCGCTTAAGCACTACGATGAAAAGATTCATGGCGGTTTCTTCTATAGAACAAATTCGCTGGAAGTAATGCTCAAGATCTGTCTGTTGTTTTACCGTAGCAATGTACTCATATTCAGATTCCAAACACATGAAAAGAAGATACAGCGAAAAACAACGATTTAAATGCAACGTTGTTTTTTAAAGCATAGAAGAGCCTTATCTTGCACATCCTTCTGTTTTTATCTAAAACACATCACAAGAAAAAGCAGTCGACACTGGAATAACAATATACGAGAAAAATGGAACTACAGTCAAGAGTAAACATAATGATAATTATAGTTGCGTAACGCAAAGGGAGGTGGAAGATGAAACTTGTGAAATTGATAAACTTGTTATCTTAAGCGTCTCAGACTATTTTATGATAGGTGTCCGATGATAGACAGAAAAATAATTGTTTATATTGTATCAGCAAATTTGTTATTATTGAAAAATTTGTCCTTTATATGTCTTCAATTCAGAAACTCACCACTTCTAAGAGGGGGGGGGGGGATTCTCTCTCTTCTTACCCTCTCTCTAGACTCTGCATTCAACGTTCTCTCTCTATTTTTCAAAGATCAGCCAAGATGAAAGAAGCATTAAGAGCAATGGTGCATTTATGCTAAATAATGTTGTGAAGGTCTACCAAAAAATATTTTTACGATCCCTGACACTATGTGAAACGTTAATAAATCGGAATGACGATACACGAATTAAGACAACCCAATTAAACGCAGAAGAAGCTGCAACAAATCAGATTAACAATACCTGCAGTGTATTAAACAGGCATCGGATTGATACCCCAGTAAGATAAGTATCCTTATGGGATCCTTATAACAGTGCAAAGGCACTAAAGGAAAATTTGCTTCGCGGCTACCTTTGTACAATAATTGGTTTTACATTCAAGCCTCCTTAAAATACTAACCTACAAAACTCTTTTAAATCCTATAGAAATCAACGTAATTAGCATGTCAGTTCGAAATTCGGAAAAATGCAAGTTGGAATGCTTTGTGTGTGTGTGTGTATCATTAATGAAGGACGCATGCAGATCTGAGGCCATTTTTGCGATCATGTCACGAAACCGTGGTTAATTGGAACATTTTGAGGCCTACTTTGATGTTAAATCCAACTTTCCAACCATAAACAAAAAGTATTTTAAGACCAAAGGAGTGGTCTATGTGACTACACTCGAATTTGTGGCGCTCTATATGTTTCCTCACGACCACAAAGTATTTCCTTTTGGTTTTTGCAAAGATTCAATTTTAATTTTAAGAGCATGATACCTTTATATAATTGAAGACAAATTAGATCCATCCATATATACAAACTGTGCTGTGATTTTCTTTTATGCAAAAAGAGTTGTGTCTAATAAGTTGAAATTAGGCAGATATATCAAGAATTTTGACCATGTGTAGAAATCTGACCAGATATGATGTGGCATATCCTAAGGTCCATTCAAATTTGAATAGCTAGTAATTAACAAAATACGCGGAATAGTGGAATCGTTCTGTTGTAGCATCTTTCTGTGGCTATTGCTCTTGAGTTCGAAATGTCTTCAATAAAACGCAGCTCTGTTTAAAGGTGCATACCCTTATTCATCAAATAACAAACTTGCAATCATGGCACTACTAGTAAAATATTGATGCAGAAACACTCACGTGGTAACCTTTTGTTCATAATAGCTTGCAGAGTGATTCTCTTTGAGTTTTGCGTATGAACTCCGGAAAATTCAACAAGTTTGTTGCTCAAATTTTCGACATGCTTGCTGTTGCTCTTTCAAGGCTATTCTTATCAAGCGCCTAATCTGAAAAATTCGGAATAGCAGCATAGTGTTTCGCAGTAGCTCTTCTATAATCCCCTGCGGCGAAAAATAGTAATCTTGAGATCAAACCTGACCTTGAATAAAGACATTGAGTGTGGGGAGGCAGTGAGGCCTTTTGTCATCTCTTGCTGGTAGAAGAAAAGTTAGTCAGTTGCCAGCAACTGCGATCAGACAAAAACCACTCTCAAAGGATTTATTTCTTGTACGAATAACAGCGAGATTCTGAATCTGTAGCTCATAAACTTTCTTTAAGCAAATTATACATACATTACCGGTTTAACACACAAACAACGAAATTCTTGGCAGTCTGCCTTGGTAGACTATGTACAGGTTTGACTGAAACGATTCGATAGATTTTCGCCACAAGGTTCGTCAACGACATCGAAACAACGGCTAGTGATAGATTGGGTGCGACTTTCGCAAATCGAAACCTTTAACATATCAGACAAATCTATGGGCATTGTTGCAAATTGTACGTTTGGATAGGAAAACAAAAACCTCTTCAAAACCATACACCTCTCTACTACTTCACAAAAAAAAGGAATAAGTTGGTCTTCGGAAATATCTTGCATTTTTTAGCACTCTTGCCGCGTCATAATGGAAGATAGCAGGACTTGTAGTCCAAACAAAACGAGTCTGCTTTTTAGCTGATACATTAGCTGATTTTTATAAGAATATTGTTTATTAATGTTCAAAATCATCCGATTATCAAAATGTTATAAGAATATTGCTCAGCCCGAGCTCGCATATTTGTGACTTATTTTCCTCCTCCAGTTGTCTGTTTTGCCATGTCCATAACAAAGAATGGTTATGACTGACATATCTCGATTTTTCAAAAAGCGTGGTTCTATTTGAGGATATGTGATGTTCCACTAAAACCATATCAGATTTGATAAAGTTATGCTACTTTGAGAGTGTGCTCAGGCTAAAAACGAAAATTTCTTGAGAATACTGAGGCTGGACAAATTCGTGTCGTATTCTTGTAAAAAGGGAAGTGTAAAGACTCGAGAAACAAGCACTAATCAGAAGTACACTTGTACAAAAAAAGAAGGCTGCAACCAAAATTCATAAAAAATATCGAATGAATAAGTGAATGAATTAATGAATGGATGGATAAATGAAGGAACGAATGAATGGATGGATGGATGGATGAATGAAAGAACGAATGAATGAATGAAAGAATAAATGAATGAATGAATGAATAAATGAATGAATGAATGAAGGAAGGAATGAATGAATGAATGAATGAATGAATGAATTGATGAATGAATGAATTGATGAATGAATGAATGAATGAATGAATGAATGAATGAATGAATGAATGAATGAATGAATGAATGAATGAATGAATGAATGAATGAATGAACGAATGAATGAAATAATGAATGAATGAATGAATGAAAGAATGAACGAATGAATGAATGAATGAATAAATGAACGAATGGATGAATAGATAAAAAATTGATGATTTTCATGAAATTGAAATTTATGAAAAGATGAATCATGAAATTCAAAACAAAAATTTTGATAATCACAAGACAATCACCCATGCGTATCAGTCACGAACATTTTTAAGATACTGATACCCTGTGGCCAAAAATTGACGCTAGACCTTAAATACATTTGGAATCAAAATCAAAAGAACCTATTCTTTGAATTATCATTCTGACAATAATTTAAAAAAAGCAACAATATATTTCACATTTCGCTCGGACAAATCAAGAGTCGTATTGGCCTAGGCGCAACTCAACATTCGAGAACCCACAAATTGGAAAACATGTTGTACAACCTTGTTCTATAATGAAAACGATCAGACACATAACCAACCTTTAAGCACTTACTTACTTGCGCATAAATTTCAAGTAAATCAGGATGATGTAACAGCTCAGTTGTTTCTGCTACTCGTGCTCTTACGTTCGATGTTTGATACACATCTCGTCCTTGGTTATTTCACTACCCAAAAACATATGTTCAAATTCATAAAACAGAATCCTTGCCTGCACCTCATTCACCCAAATTCAATTATTGCATTGATAATATAATAGAGTATGTACGTCTAAATCGATTTTTCACATGGCGCTTAGAGGTGAGCGTAAATAATGCATCCGGCTTTATTGCCACAAGTACAGGCATCGCAATACCATGTCTTTGATACAAAGAACAACTTCTGCTAATATTGAATAATATGCATTACTTTAAGGCGCAATCGTGGCCGGCTTAAAGTGTTTATCATCCGTATAAACTTTGTCAGCCAAAGAAAATCTCGTTAAATGGCATTCAATAAATGCAGTAATGATTTTTATTGATAGCAGATCAATGATTCGTGGGTCCATTGCCTTTTAAAGAGAAAAACTGAAGGCTGTTTACATGAAAAGATTCCAGCCCAGGCACTAATGCAAAATCTCAACACGTGCTGAACTCAGCACGGCATTTCACCCCATCCCAGGATTGCCATACGGACTGAGACTGGCATTCAAATGATAAAATCTTCTAGCACGGGACGTGTTGAAATTGAAGCAATTAATTGATCGACATCTGGTTTCTGTATTTCTTAAATTATCAACGAGAAATTAGGGTAACAATTTATACATATAGCGGCATCTAATGTGAGATCGATTCCGACATCTAATGTGAGACAAACTTATTACTGACTATTGTAATTCTGTTGAATTGTAAGCACCATCTGCAGTCGGGACCAGATGACTATATGTCCTTCCCCATTGCATGGTGCAAATAAAGTAAGTTGTTTTTCTCTTTAGGTTTTGATTGGTAAAAAAAACATATAGCGGGACCTGATCACAACCGTGTTGAGATTTTTCATGTAGACCCCGAGCGAATCAAGCGACGGGTTTAGCAAGCCCGTGTTGAACTCAGCCCGGGCTGAAATTTCTATTATATATGGCCTCAAAGAAGGACTAGAATGCTTTCTATCGAACACAAACCAATAGAAAGGAGAATTTGTGATCTTTGAAGAAGCAGCAAGATGATTAAGGATGAGGAAGGGTGCTAGAGAGATTCCTGTGGAGAGTTGTTCCCTTCGATGCATAGAAACACTTTCAAGTATACGTTTCGATTTTTGTCTCAATCAGTAACGATTAGAGGTCTGTGAAATGGCATTATGCCTGCTTAACATTGATCATTCTGGTGATTTTTCCGATAAGATGGATTGCCATAAACAAAAGCAAAGAATGTATTTGAATTCAAAAGTTAAAGCAGTAACTGAAATCATAGTATTTTTCGATATTTCAAACCTTTTAGCAGGGCCTCCGACGAAGGGGGGCCGGAGACCTTGCTCCCCATCCCACTTTTTTGCAAAACAATAGAGTTTTGGGTGTTAAGCTTTCCTTCAAAATCTTTTGTTATGGGTGTTAAATTTTTTCTTGGCCCCCCCCCCCCACTTTTCAACCTTTGTCGGAGCCCATGTTTAGTTGATCCTACGTGAATTTTTAACACTGTTTGAATGCGTAAACTTGGGTGGCAGCGTGTAAAAGGAAAGTGTGTGGTGTGGAGAGACAGCGTGTTAAGGGGCAACATGAAGATAGTAAGCCTGTGAAGAGGCAACGTGTAGAGGCAACGTTTAGAGAGGCCGCTTGTAAAAAGGCATCGTGTAAAGAGGCAGCGTGTAAAGAGGCAGCGTGTAAAGAGGCAGCGTGTAAAGAGGCAGCGTGTAAAGAGGCAGCGTGTAAAGAGGCAGCGTGTAAAGAGGCAGCGTGTAAAGAGGCAGCGTGTAAAGAGGCAGCGTGTAAAGAGGCAGCGTGTAAAGAGGCAGCGTGTAGAATCTTTGAGAAAAAATAAGTTTACAAGTGATTCCAATTATGCTTTACATACAGCTAATTAAAATAAAGTAAAAGCTTATATCTCACACTTTTACTTCATTGATAGTATCACTTTTACAGAAATTTTATTATCTTTCCTGTCCCTGATTTGACAAAGCATGCTTGAAATACTTGTGTCAGATTCTGCTCATGATCATTGATATCTTGAAAAAGAATTCGCTTCGTTCAGAAAAAAGGACGCCACGCTATAAATTGACTTGAGAACAAAAGGCATAGCATAAATTAAAGAAATAGAATATATGTAAAGGATAAAATCTGTGTGCGTGGGTAGAATCTTTCGAACTTAGAAAGTAGGCCTAATGGTTCAAAATCGCAATAGTTGTTGAACAGGGCGGTTTTTATGTTTTCTTTGCTTGAAACGGTTTGGATACATTGCTGTGTTTGTTAAGGAGATGAATCATGCCCGTCTTTCTCACATGCACTAGCCCCCGTTTCAGGGTCATTGCACATGCGCATAACTTGAAGCCCTGGTGGGGAGTTGTGTGGTCCCAGATAGAACAGCTGTGCGAATACTGTTATTAATGCGCATGTGCTATGACCCTGCAACACTGATTGGTCTAAGACAGTATTGTTTTGAAACAAGGGACTGAAGGTTTCATCTCCCGATCAAGTACTGTAACACTCAAGTTCTTACAAAAACGATCATTCAAACTCCACTTCAAGCTCTTACAAAAAATAATCACGAAGAGTTTCCACTTCACTTTCTAATGGAAATTTTTCAACAAACTTGAAGCCACAAAGATGAAATCTTTAAATTGACCTGCGCCAGTATTCAGATAAAAATTAAAAAAATTAAATTAAAACTGAAAATGTTGAAAAAGTATTTTCTTTTTTCAATGGTTTGAAAATTAGCATGATCTATTACAATTAGATCAAGAAACGTAGATGATTACCTTGGGTTACTGACAACTTTGCAGCCTTTTTGGAATACTAGCAGCATGCATCGCTAACCAAAGTCTTTTATGAGGAGGTTCTGTGACGCGGACTAGGTGCCTCAGACCCAAAGCTGGAGATTGACTCGCCCATCTCATCAACCTGCTTCAAAATGCCATTGTTTCTGTTTGTTTTATACCGTTGTGTAATAAATTCTTTGAAAGCCATTTCTCTAATCAGAATTGTCAAAATATTCTGATTTTTATCTATATTTACCAAACATCACACAATTTCCACAAAAACCAAGGCCCAGCCTTATAAGATTAGATCTTATGGGAACAGGGGAAGCGAAGCAATGATACCCGTGGCAAAATATTCTCACGGAAGATAATTTTACCATAATTTCTTGTTTACCAACATGTAAACAACCTGAAGATTATGTCTGAACATAGTAGCTTAATGAGACAAAATAAAGAAAACTGGAACATGATGGGTTTGCATAAATCTATTTGTAAAGTTCCTGGTTGCAGACATATTCATACCTTTGATGGACATAAAACTTAAACATTTATACTTCAAATTTAGTCAAATACTGAAAAATTAGGGAGCAACCGTACCCTAATCTGGCGCACTCTTAACTCCTAAAAATAACAAATAAGCGAGAAATAACGCCACATTATAGAGGCAACGTCTTTTACTTCAAAGTAAAGGACCATAGATTTATGATTCTTCTTCGATTAAAGATTTACCTTGCTTATAACTGTTAGGCCAAGACCCCCTCCTTTGCCCTTACCGCAGTTCCGTGTCATAACGTTGTAGGATTGCATTAAGCCAACTGTTGCAAAATGTTATCACAAATTTCGTTACGCTTTTTTAACTTTCCTTTTAAATGAAAAATCTGATATTCATATCTTAGGCGACGCTTTACGTAAAAAGGCGTGGCCTAACCTGAAAGGAAAATTATCGATCGCTACCCAGGACCTCTGCTTTGTAATTTCGTGAAACATTATACACAACATTTCTGCAAATTTTGTACAAAATAAATAATCGTAAATTGAGGCATGAAAGTCATAACTCGAACAGATTAAAATCAAGTTTAAGATGGACAAAAACCTTCATCTGCAATTAAAGTAATAGCACTGCTTTACTTCAACATGTCGATATGTTTCCTTCAGTATGTAAAAAACAATTTTTTTGCTACACCCAGTAGCGCAAAGAACCAATATGAGGCCTTTGTTGTTTGGTGACCTCTTGGACATATAAAGAATGTTCTTTAGAAGCCTTTTAGGTACTCTAAGACTATTTGCTCAAACCTCTCAATTATTCCAATTAGCCATTGGCAACACCAGCCATTGGCAACAGCAGACATTGGCCCTTTTGCTTGCTAGCTACTTTTCAACAATGATGCCAGACCGACTCTCTGAGTACAAAACTTGGATTGTGCATTCCATATGTTGTGCAGTGTAGAAATCGGGTTGTGAAATTTTGGATAGTCATCCCTTTACAAAAACGGGAGACAACTTCATTAGGGCTCTGTCAAAATTTTCGTCGAATGATGACCATAGTTCGCTATACAACTTCATAGTCCTTTTTGACAATTATCAGACGTTTAAAAATCTGGGTATTTATCGGACGAAAAAAAACCTTAGAATGAATGCTCCATCCCTTTTACTGCAATCTTTCACACTCTTGGAATTAAAGATAAAATCTGATAAAATATGTTGCATTACTCACAGCAAATATGATCGAGTCTGTGTGATATTCACCGATGCACAGCAGTCCCATCCAATCTGCAGCCGTACACTTCAGCGAATGGCTGAAAGTAGAGCAGAGCAAACTACAAGAAAGAGAAATGCGATTGTGGTTTCAAATCGTTTCACTTATTTGAGCTGGTGGGTTGTCTGGATGGTCTGCCAGGATCCTTAAAAATTTCTTTTGTTTCTTTGTCGTAATCACAGATAGTAATTCACAGATTAACTTCCAGATATGTGTTGAAGTTGAAACTAGAAGCTAGTTGATACAACTAAAAGCTAGTTGATACGATGATGATGGGAAAATTTGCTTATCACTTTTGCAGTCATCCTATCCTGAATCATGAGGATAGATCAAGTGGAAGGGCGTAAGCTCTGAATAAACTGACAACCATAGCAAGAGGCACTTTGGTCACGAGCGAATGTTGCTAGTCCCCAATTTACAGGCAAGGAAGCATGCAAAAATTAATTTCTAAAAGATATTAATAAGATAGCATGACTTCTATCTAGAATCTTTCTTTTTTTTTGCCTTTAATTCATTCCTTCTTCATACTCCTATATTAATATGAAATGTTAATTATAAGTCAATTACCTTTTTTAAGCCTATTAGAAAAGACTAAAAGAAGCACCAGCAAAATTTAAGCAGAATTCAAAATTCATAAGGTGTATAAAAACCATAATTTAAAACATCCTGTCAAAATTGTAAACCATTCTGCTTGGAGCTTCATTCTACCTACTTCTAACACTAAATAAATGTCTGGGACTAAATTGTCTTTCTTTCTTTCCCAACTTCCTACAAGTTCTTTTCTCTTAAATAGTACAGTTTTCTCCGTTTCACAGAGCTAGGCTACGCTTGCTGGAGGTGGTATGGTAATTGAAGATAGAATCGGCCTTGCCTATCTCAGAGAGACTGCAAATAAAAATTCTTTTGGGATATTTAGAATAATTTTGCTATTATCTTTATCATAGAGGCATAGAGATAATGTCTTTATCGACATAAGAGGGCGGGCAAATTTCACCTTCAACGGCTTAAAGAAACTGATTATTTGCCTAATGTCAAAATGCTACTTTCTTTTTCTTTATTCCAAAAGGATTTATACGTAAGTGTTTTACTAGGCTTATAGTTACTCCAGCGATATCGAATGGAGCAAAGGCAGTCCATTACGCACTATTTACTCAGCTTTAAAATCTGTCCAGAAAAGTATTTATCTGGCAAAACGTAGAATTGAAAAGCAAGATCAAAACAAGACGAGTGTCCTAACTTTTTTGTCAGCACCTCTGACAATCTGGACAACTTTCAAAAGCTTATTTAACATAATACATAACAACTTGCTCTTATATATTTGATTTATTTTCCAAAAGGTAAGGAAACTTTGCAGAGAACCAAACAGACAGACCTTGGAGTGTATGGCAGTGAAGGAAAGTGAGACAGGGCATTTTTCGCAGAAAATGTAAAAATGGCAAACAGAGGAGGTGTGAAGAAACTTGAATTAACATGGGTTGGTTGAACTTGGTGAATTCAAAATAATTTCAATAATAGGCTCTAAAACAGTTCAAAATAAAGAGAAACAACAAAGGGGAGATATATTGTTATTAACAGGGTTGAGAATTAAGCAAGTCTTTGAAAACATCTTCCCACGACCTTTACTGAAAGCTGCATGTATCACATTTTACTGAATCACCCAAAAAATCTATCTCCTTTTAACCGTATTATTTTCAAGTATACACAACCACTTCATGACATGATAAAACTCATTAAAATATCCCATTTCTTGCCTCATTTGCAGTTTTGAAGAAAAAGTTATGAAGGCCTGATTTTTTGGGAATCAACCTTTCATCACCGCTGTCTTTGGTTTAAGGCTTCTAATGGGTTGACAACGCTGCTTCAAAAACGTGACAAGTACAGATGATCTGAAAATTTGATAAACGTGTTTAAGGCCTTGTGCTGAGGCCACTTGGGTCGCATTCTTTCACTGGGTGTTAATAGTTATTAATTTGCTGATTATAACATATTCTCTATTTTTGGGCATAACTGAAAAACAAGTGGTAACAATACTTAGAAAATCTGCTCCTCCTATTAACAATATAAATTAACATGAGAAATACTGATAGGGCCTTGTGATAGATAAGGAATAGGTATGACCAATCTATATCGTCGAAAATCTCTAAAAAGTTCTTGGTATGTTACAAATTCGATAATTATTTTGTTTGTAATTAAAGTAGTTACTATTTATGTATTTGAATAATGGTTGACGATTTTAGTGGAATGTATTCCAATGCAACAAAGTTTAGCGATTGGATTGGATGCCAAATTTAAATGGATGTCTCACAAAATTAACAACTATAAATATCCACCCTTAAAAGCGTTTTGGCATGGGTACAATACTTTTTGCTTGCGTTTAAACATTAACGTGAATTCTTCCTAGATCTTTCTGGCAGATTTTTTATAAAAGTGGAAATGACACCCCCCTTTGGTTATTCAGCATTTAAAACATTATCCCATCCCTCTTGTCTCTAAACTTCTTTTATAAGAACATACTTCATAAACACATCCTGGCCCGGTTTGCCAAAAAAGTAAGAACACGCTCAGCCTCGAGATAAAAAAGTTATTAGAAAAAAATGATGCGTTTTGAAAATTCAGTCTCATGTTAACAAAACAGAGCAGATTTTATCAGCTAATCAAACGTATAACTTAGAATATCATGGACAACAGTTGCTAAGTGGTACACCACCAGAGGACAACATCAGAGACTCATATTGTCCGAAAAATAAGAACATTGAGCCACGACAAAACAATCTGGTTCTCATAAAGAAGATGTCATCGACACGACGTCACGTTTGTTATGGAGAGTTAACTATTATGGAATTGATAAGGCGAGTCTTTAAGATAAGTACAAGAAGATGGCTAGAATGGGTTATGGCAGACGCATAGATGCATGTAAGGTCCTATTGTGCATCCATCCAGTTTGTTTCTTCATTTCTTGGCTCCTTCGCAAACCTAATGTCATCTGCAGAGTTACAGAATTCACATAGGTTATTAGTACATATTAAAAGTTCCTCATTTACACTAGTTTCATGGGAAAGGAATCCAAATACAAAGACCCATTTACATTCTATTTTCTTGATAGTGTTTTAAGGTGGCCTTCCACTAACATGCTTCAATCTTTAAACCCACAAATAAGTGTAATCCTCCTTAAGACGTCTTCTTAAGGTGGTCTCTTTCTTGTCTGGAAATTTTGCAATTCAAAGTATTAACAAAGCACTTTCTCCAATTTATTTAATAGTTACCTGAACATATTGATTTGGTAGGCTTACACATATTTTTTCTCAAAAGATTCATAATGCTTTTAAGCACCACACTGAAGTCCAATTTCGAAATATCTCTGTGACCTTAGTCATCTTTTTCTACTTTTGACAAATTGCTAAGTCGATTTCAATTAAGTATTGTTAGAAAAAGTATTGATATCATTAGAACGTACAGCGGCCAACAAGTTAATTGGTTTTCTATATTTATAAGCTGTGGGAACATCTTTGAATTGATTCCTAAGAAAATTTTGTTTTAAGGAACAAATCACTTCGACTTCTATTATCGACGTTTAAGCGCCTCTCGCAGAAAAGCAAATTGAACCATGTGTGGCAAAATAAACGACCTGGTAGACTAATGAGACGGATATGGAAGGGTGAAACAAATTGTAAAACTTAGGCCACCTCAAAAGCCAATCTGGTGCTGGCAATCATTTACATGTACAAGGTATCTAAGCCCCAAGGGCAACTTATCTACTAAACAAATCTTGGTATTGAACATAGAACAGCATATTGCAATTTTTATGTGAGAAAACTGATCATTTTTAGCGAGGAGCAATTTACTTTTGCAGAAAGCGTACAATTTCAACGAAAGCAAAAGGATTTCCAGGGATTTTCTGATACAACAACAGGATGTACGATATTTTCCACCAAAGATGTAAGATATTTTCCACCAAAGATGTACGATTTTCATTGAATGATTTTCCCCTCGACTTTTGGCATATGCACAATACTTTTGCAAAAGTCGTACCAAACTAGGGCGTGGAGAGAAGGTATTCACCGTTAAGACAAAGATAAAGATGACTCTGTTCCTCATTCTGCTTACGTCAGACAATTTAACCAGCAAACTAGCAATTTTAAAGCCAAACTAATGAAAAACTACGAACTGTGGCACTGTTTGAGTGAATGGATTTCCAGGAAATAAAATTACAAAAAGAAAGATAAAATCAAAGAGATCTTGTTCAACATGCTTTTAATTCAAATAAAATCGTCAAAGTTCAAATTTACAAACAAATATAAAGAGACTTACAAGAAGTTTGCTTACAAGAAACTGACTGAAAGTTTTTTAATAATAGCCCGTATTAATCTATGGGCTGGTTATCAGGCTAGTTTTAATCAACATTCCATACAGACAGAGAATTCAATACACTCACCAAATAATCCAGAAACACCACAACCAACAACCATCGCAGTTTATCTCAAAATGCATTGGTCTGTTTGCGTTTACCGATAGTATTCGTACAGCAACCAAACATAAATTACATCCTTCCATATAAGCTGCATTTGTCAAGCAATGTTCCTCGTTAGGAGACAAGATGATCATGTTTTGGCTGCTCAAAGAGGGTAGATATTACCGACTGTTTGAAGACATTAATACAACAGTTCCATGAAAAACATATAGATGTCTTTGTGAGAAAACAAAATAATTAATGAATTTCTCGGAATATTGGTAAGAATTAATCCGACATAATGAACCGCAAGTGTTTAAGAAAGCTTGGTTACAAATCTCAGGGTGGTCTGGCCCTGTATTTTTGTTGCTTAGAAAGAGAAGTCGCGAAGAACTTGCTGCGGAAAAAACGAAGGAGCTAACGTGCACTCGGAAAGGAGCAATCATCACAATTTAGACTTGCCGAGGAGTAAAAGAAACAACAAGGATGATTGGCGAATGTACTGATTGAATAAAGATAACAGGAGATCTCTAGTGTTAAATCCATGCAGACAGACAACTCCTTTCAGCATGAGCAAATAAAACCGTTAATTTCACTTACAAGAGCATAAGAAGTTAAGACTGCTTCTAAAGAAACTTAAAAGAAGTCTTTGTATTTGTGCTGAAGGTGGACATCAAAGTTACTACTTAGGCCAAAAGGCTTTTCCACATTCGTTGAACCAAATTTGAAGTTAAATCTCTTTAATTTCTAAATGCATTATTAGCTTGTCTAGTGTTTTCATTAACCAAATTGGAGACATAGGATCTTCTTAGATAGAAATAGGTGGGAAGCAAATATCTTACGTCTACTGTACTTGCTAGACGTATGATTAACCATATTAATATAAGATCCTTAAAAAGACTTTACGTATCCTATGGTACTGAAACTGTTTACGTCAAGATTACAACATTTAACATGTGAACATTTCAACAAAAGACACGATTTAAATTTGGAGTGCCACAAGGATTACATCAAGGAACGATTCTATTTTGCTATCCTTGTCAATGAGTTTTGCAATGATTGGCAAGCACCAAGCTGACGTCACTTTTTGGCATAATAATCAGATCAAAAATGGCGCCAAGCATTACAAAGGTTCAAGCACCACAGAGCGTTGTAGCCATGAAGATAAAAAAGCCCAAAAATCGAAACTAATTGAAATTTAAATAGATTCTATAAACCTTTGTGAATCGTCTGTCTTACATTGACAACCTAGATTTTGACAAGATAACTTTTTGAAAAACACTGATACAAATGAAATTCGAATAGCTTTAGGCTGAAACGAGGCAAGATAATATGAGAAGTCAGCCTCAGGCTGGCGATACAAGTCTTGAGGAGAAGATTGGATTTAAGATAGTTTCCGGCGATTAGACATGATTCATCATTTCAAAAAGCTAAGAAGGAAAGCCATTAGTTCGTAGAATCGCTACATTACCATGCAGTTGAAAGTAACTTGAGTAAGTGATACTCCAGGCAAAGGATCTGAGCGCTATTTATGATTCAAAGCTGCTGTGTTCGTTTTGCAAAGTTTTTAAACTCCATCCCTTCCTCTTAGTTTTAACCACATTTCAGTTGCGAGGGTCAAGAGTTTTTGCCAAATAACTTTCATTCGGTGCCGGAACAAATAAAGTACTGTATTACTGCTCTTTTTGGTATAGAATACCACTTAGATTCAAACTAGTAACCCCGAAATTAAGTAAATTGTACCAGGAACAAATAGAAGATTAATGAATAATTTGTTATACTATGTATTATATTGTACCGTACGCAATCTAGTTGAGAGAATCTGGTGGCCCTGAGGCAAAACTGGAAGATGAGGCCCCTGCGAGAAAAGAGGTCAGAAAAAATTTGCAACCATGCCTTTTAAATTAACTTGTTAATTTAAATCAAAAAATCGATTAATTAGTTAATTTTATTGTTTCAGTATTTACGAGCATGATTTTGTTCGTTTTTATTAATTCTATTTTAAAACGGAATTCATTACTTTATCCCTACACCTCGAGGACCAGGGGCAATTGGTCTCCTTGCCCTCTCTCGGCGGCCCTGGTATAAACAATGATAAAATTTCTTTGAAGTAGGATTTTTGAGGTCTTACAGCTGTCAATTTTCACCCCTCTTTATTTTGATCAGCAAGCTTTTCAAGCGCTTAACCACATACACACAAAACCAGCAAGTAGACAAAAGTTTCTCATAGAGAGGTAAGATTGGAAAATTCATGCTGAAATGGCACTTTAAAACGCAGAAATAGGTAGTTCGATGTTAAAATGGTAACACTTGGAAACTGGGATACCATCTTCTCAATGATGACATCACAATAATGTTGCATTAGAATTGTCCCTAGCTTTGCACTCACAAATGGTATTTATACACACCTTATATAAATCGTAACAATAATTATACCCATTAAGCAAAAATTATACATAAATTAACGTATCGTAAATCCTCGAATTGGCCCCCCCTTCCATAAAGCCCCCCCCCCTCGAATAAGCCCCCATCCTAGAATTACAAATTGTCAATAAGCCCCTTCGAATAAGCCCCCACTGCTACCGTAAATTCTCAAAATGAACCTCTCAATTTGATGATTTTTGCCATCTGAGGCCGCCTATGGCGTTTTATTGAATTACCACAACAAATTCATACTTTTGGTAGTAATTAATTAAATGCTCATAAAGAAATTTCTACTAAAATAAACGAGGTATTTTAATAATGTCTTCTTAATGTCAACAATGATTCTATAAGCCCCCCTCGTATAAGCCCCCCCTCGCATAAGCCCCCATCCAAAAATATCAAAATATAAATAAGCCCCCGGGGGGCTAATTCGAGGATTTACGGTACTTTTCTTCAGTGGTGGATTTAAGCGGGTGGGCAACTAGGGGCAGTTGCCTCTTCCTCACCGAGTTGAAGCAAGTCTGGCGCCCCTTTTTTGGAAACTGTGCGCCCTTTTTCAAGATGGAGAATCAGTTGAAAAAGACTTATAGATTTATCTAATTCAAGGATTACCTCAAAACAACAATTATTGTGAAAATTCCCCTACAAAGTGAATGAAGAGCCTTCTGTCAGTAGTTAGGGACTAAAATTGTTGTATACAGCGTACACTCGTCGCCAATTTCTGAAAATTCTACTGCACCCCCACTACCAACTACCCTTCCTTCAAATTTGCTCTGGATCCGCCCTTGCTTGTCTTAACCCACGTATTTCGAAAATATTTTGGTTCATAATTATTAGAAGTCGATAGAAAAGACATGTCAGAGGCTCTTACCAGTGAAAAACAGCCTCAAAATGAACCCCAGATGTTTCTCCTGTGAGATTTTAGAAACGTTACATTTTATTAGTAATTTGTCCTGGAACGTACCTTTTTGCTTGTACCTTTGAAGATGCAATACAGTGACCGCCTGACCGATCCCTTTCTAACGTGATCCAACTGTGACCTTCGTTGATCTGCAATGCAAGAAAACCAAGCTTAACACTCCGCAAACGCCGTAACGAGAGTGAAGGGCTGAATTAGCACCCCTTAGCCATTGGAAAATGGTGAAATTCGAAACATTTATCATTTAAAAAAAATCTACACCAACCTTCAAAAAGAAAATCACTCATTTCTTATTCATTATGAAATCAGTCATTATGAAAGGTTTATGTCGTAAACCAAATAACAAATCTCCAAAGACTTTGATCTTAGAGGAAAATTAATCATTTCTGGATAAAAACTTTTCACGTTTATAATGAAATAGCTGATATCTTTCAAAACACGTTGTCGGAATTGGGTTGTCGGGATCTTGACAAATTTGGTGGCAAACTAAGCAGATAATTATTTTTTGGATAAACCTTGAAGCAATCTGAAAATTAAAGCACCGAGCCAAATAGCCTGGAGCTGGAAGTATGATGAAACAGAGAGAAAAACAGGACTGATTAAGTGGAAATATTCAAGGGAAGGAGGAGGTGGCTCAGATAATAAAACACAAAGGCTGGAGTGAGAGGAGGTATTCTCACAAAACTCCTAAAAATTACATTTACTAGACATTTTGATTAAAAGATTGAAA
Source organism: Rhopilema esculentum (assembly GCF_013076305.1). Next base: position 8,751,882 of record NW_027019384.1, read on the forward strand.
CTAGGTGAAAATGGCTGTTTAAGCAAAAGCAATGTTTCTTACAAGCAGCTTAAAGGATTTGTAGCTCGTTCTTAACCAATCCAGGAACTGCGGAGAAGGGGGGCTGGGAGGCTTTAGCCCCCCCCCCAACTTTTTGGTAAAATATTAAAAAGATACCAATGAATCATCAGTCAAGCCATTTTTATTCGGTTTTAGCCCCTCCCCCACCATTTTTAGACTCTCCACCTTTCTCAACGCTCTGTGGTGCTTGAATCAATTAAAGTACATGTAGCTTGGTCTAAACCAATCAAATTGCAGAAGCGCAGACTTTGTCCGATGTCTTAACGATTATGGGTGCAATTGCCATATATGGACACATTGTCTGTAACGATTATGGGTGCAATATATGGACACATTGTCTGTAGATGCAAGCTGCTTGCAAGTCAAAATTTGCAGCAGTTAGCATTTCTTGATTCATATAGAGAAGGATGGCTCAATCAGGGGTAAAAATAAGCTATCTAAAATTGGAGGGTCAAATGAAAGCAGGATACATTACCCCCCCCCAATCAGTTTTCTCATCGGAAATTTCAGGCTTTCATCGGGTAATTGAAAAAGGTTTAACCTGCTGAAAGCGGCCAAAAGCCCATCGAAGATGTTAACTTGACGGAAAATCATGGGCCTGAACCCAAATCCCCCAACCCTCCCCCAAACGAAAGCCTGAATTTCCGCCGCTGAATTATCACGTTATCAACAGGAATAAGGGTTTGTTACAATATCCTGTTAAGAGCCCAGTCACGCTGGCGTCAAATTTGGATTGAGAATTGATTGAACTCTGATTACTGAAGATTAACTTTGCACATATCTTTCAGAAATTTTTCTAGGTTTATGCATGTCCATCTCAACTTACATAAAACGTGACTCACAGAATATTGAACAGCAACACAAATGTGAACAACAAAACATGCTGGACTCGACTCTAGCTATTTATTGTTTTTTTCACATAATGGCTTTATCTCTCTCATACTCTATAGCAAGTTTTATTCTTCGCATATCTGTGATTGGGGCGGACCAATGACGTTGCACCAAAGGGTGATTCTCCAATAATAAACATCCTATGTTATTTTGCATGATGATAAACTGGGCATGCTTGGTAATGTTGTACCCCGGGTACCAGAGTCTCCATAATTTAGTCTCAGAAATATAGAAAATTGAAACTTGGAAGATAGGAACTGGAAACATGGAAACTGGTCCATTCTTTGCCACTGCAGTTGTCTACAATACTTTATTCCCGGGTTCATGAGGCTCTGAGGCTCTGGTACCTAGGGTGGTAAATTTATAGCAGATCTTTCCCGAGTTTGGAATTTTTGCCCAATTTGCATTGCTTTCAATTTTAACGTATATCCAAAACTAGGGGTTGTGGCAACTAAGCATCTACCGCGTAAACGTGTCACTACAATGCTGCATGGTTGCTACAATGCTGCGCTCAGGGGCTATAATGCTGCGTGGTTGACCAGTTTATGCATTCTTCGCCCCAACTAGTCACATTCTTTGCCCCTAACAGATGATGATGGCACTTTTTGTGAGGATGATAAAAAATATCATTTTCCTGTTTCCAATATTTAAGAAAATAACATTTAGATAACATTTAACATAAAAATATCTAGCGACAGAGAGAAACCGATTGAAAATTTTATTTCAAACGCAAAACACTCATTAGCGTTTTAATATTTCTCTCGGACCACCTCACTGTAATGCGCTATTCACAAACATGATTTCAAGTTTGACCGCAATTAGATGTTGCTAAACAAGACTTTGTTGTTGCGTGCGCACCTTACTGAAGTGCCATCAATGGTCTTGCTTATCTTAAACCCCCTTGTTCTAAACACCGTTTGATGTCTCTTTGCTGCAAACGAAAAATGTTTAGCTTTGTTGATGGTAGCAAAAAGGATTTGCTCATTCATTTTGTCACAAGCTAATTAAAACTTAAACATTTTCTTTCCATACCATACCACTGGAGTTTCCTGTATTCAGTTAAATGCAGCCTCCATTGACCTCACTGGCATCAACAGAAACGAATATGACCCCTTCATCTGACAATTATTTCAAAAGGGTAAGAAGCCAAGCCAACGTATCAAAAGGGCTCCTAAAACACCTTAAGACATGAGTGTGTATTTTGCATAACTCAACTCTATGATTTGTTTCTTACATGTGAACAAATATATGGCTCAAGGTCCCCCGCTTGGCCCTGGGTGATTGCTCTAGCTGCCCCCATACTGCAAGTTAACGTACCACAATCCCAAAAACATATTACAAAACATCTTTTTCAATTTCACTGTAAGAAGTAATGACATATTATCGATGGAAAGCGGATTAGGAAAATAAAGAGCCGTTTATCTTGAAGAACGTGTACTTGCATCCAAAATCTGTCAGCTTTTGAAATATGTCGTATTTTAGAGTTGCTTGATGTTAATCTTAGACGCATGAAAGGGAAAACATCAGAGAACAAATGTAAAAAACAAGTTTAATGTATTTAACCATACAAACAATTCTTTGGCGTTACAAAATTTGAAAATATCTTTAAAAAAAGCACACATTTTACAACATATTAAAAGCTTTTTTGTCTGACAATCATCAGAGTTTGAAACATCAGAAAATGGGTACGAAAGCACAAGATGAAAATTATATATATCCAGTTATGGATCGAAATAGGCCAATCAGAAAAATGTAAGCATGTTTTGCAATGAAATTTGGAAAGAGAAAAAAGGGAATACCACAATACAATATAAATTAGGTTAATTGCCATTATATGCTCAAGTTGCTTTCATTAATTAAGCAGAGGGTAATTTTGATAAGGGAAAGCTTCTATTTTGCCACAGAAGGGAACCTTTTTATCACAAGTTGGTAGAAAATGAAATCCTGACCACCCAGAGCTACCTTAAATGAAACTGTAGTAAATCCCATACTGAACAACGCCACACGAAGATACAGTCAATGACTGAGAAATAAAGTTGATAGATAACAAAACCAATTCATTTAAGCTTATGGCGTGTAAAATTCACTGAAACCTATAGCTTTAGCGATATCTAAGAGAAATTGAGAATGAACACTGTTATGATAGTCTTGAGATCACTTCGTAATACATGAACTACCAAATAATAATGAGATACTTTAAAACCAAACCATGAAATATTGACACTTTAAAAGAAAAAAACATCAGAATAATTGATTCATTTTCTGTGGTTTCGTAAGCTTAGTCTGTGATTTGATCGAAAGTCCCTAAAATAGTGTCCTTGTGCCTGCTAAATTTCATTGAAAATCCTACTCTTCATTTTCAGTTTGTGAATCCTATTGGCTCAAGGATTTTTCGTCAAGAATCAACTTTCACATAAAACTAAATGAACATTGAAAAATGACAGATTTGGTAGTCCCAAAAATGATGATGCTTTCATTTGATCATACGATACTAAATGATGATGCCTTCATTTGATCATTTGATCATATGTTTCATGTTAAGAATTTGTTACATCTAAAGAGGTTACATTCAGAGAAAAAATTCCAAGGAAACAGTCTAAGGTTTTCGTATGGAAAGTATGTATTTCTGTAATGGAATAATCAACTGTAAAATCTTGCACCAAAGTTAAAGTAAGAATTTGTGATGTTAGTCTGCTGGTTGAAAAAATACGATGCTGTTGAGATGCCACTAACCAAGTAAGACGAATAGTAACATCTGGAAGGTTTTAGAATAGACACCTGATAATAATTTATAGCCTTAGCTTTAACGATCGGAATTTAAAAGATGTGGAAAAAAATAACTATTAAATGGATAAAATAAACCTTTACTCTCTTATGACATTTTTTTATTTTTACGTAGAAGTCAAGGCTTGACGATCATTCAATAGAATGGCATTCATCTTGACACCAAAAAATGAGGCAAAGCATAACGAAAGCAATGTTCATAATATCAAGTGCATAGACAATGGAAGCAGTGGCAAAAATGATCCCAATCAATTTCTTAAAACATCTGCTGCTTAAAATAGCTAGAATATCAATTTTCGCGAATATCAAGACAAACGCTGATAATATTATCTAAGGAACTTCAATTCGAAGGTCAATTTTGTATCACATCGATTTTAGGTTTCACAAGAACTTAGCCTTCATATGGAAGCGCTTTATCAAGTCGTTTCGTTTGTAGATCGTGTGTTAAACGTCGAGCCGACTTATACGTTTGGATTTATGATATATATTGTAAACGATTTGACCGACGTCTCCTAAAACAGACAAAATGATTGTCTGATATGTTTTATATGATTAACTGGTAATGCTGTTTGAGCTTCACGACACTCAAAGTGGAATAAAAATCGTCAGTGTAATAATGACATTTTAGATACCATGGATTTTTTGGCTTCAACATGTCATCAGGCTGGCTTTATACCCGAGGTTAAAATTGTGATGAACATCGGGGAACCGTTCACATTAGGCTGTCTAATAATTGGTTCTCACATTTTTGTTGGGCGTGAGAGTTTCACCTCTTTCCAAGTTGTCGGAAGCCGTTCTTGTAAGAACAAATCAAAGGTATTAAACAAAAAGGGGGAGAGAACACACCCCTGCCGTACACCTTCTTTTGATTTGAAACCATCTCGTTGTTCGCTAAACAGTTAAATCTACAACTGTTTACTAGTAAAGCGCATTTATAACTCACTTAAACAGCCATGGAATTGTGAAAATTCTGGTCAAAATATTAGCAATAATGCCCCTGTCAACGTAGGTTAAAAACTTTGTTATCATTCGTAAATTTGACAGTTTGCTTAATGTTTCCCTCTATTCAGCTACAAGCTTGTTTCCAGCATTGTACTCTAGACAAAGTGCAATATATAAAAAGGATAAATGAAATTAGCTGCCACGTTCTGAAATAAGCTTTAAGTTCGTTACACAACTAGGAATTGCTCGTCATTGCTTCAAAAATAATGCTCTTAGCGTTGAGTTTTTTATAACCAACACCTCCTTTTCCTGCGTTAAGTGACTATGTAATCTGGTGGGTGTGGCTTTTAGTGCTGGAATGTTTAACAATTTAATTATCGACCAATATTGCTGATTAAAAATTAACTATAACCTCAGCCTTGATTCACAAGAGCCAATTTGCTCTCAGAGGTGTCCTAAGTTGAGAATCCAATTAACAAAGTCATAATTTATGCGTAATTCCATCCACGTTTTATAAGCATGTAGTAAGTGTATACAATCCGATTTACGGATTATTCCAAATCTGCATCTAAAGCTTTCAGTTTCTGGTCGTAATAACTGACATCATTTTAGCTCTACGATATTGTTGCCCTGAAAAACTACAACTGCTCTATACTTTATATTCTATCCAAAAAAGACATGAAATTAGGACCTGTTTTGCAGGCGTAAAACCCTAACATGGATCAGGGCGTACAATTTTAGCATTCTATATTATCACGAAGAGTGGAGGATCTTCCATAATTAAGGTACCTGGGGTTGTGCTGCGAGCGAGGGTATACATTTTCAGACTTTTAGTCTAGCCAAGAGTATATTTTCTTGCAGTTTTGCTCCAGGCAAAGTCTAGCCTAGAGTATCATATTTGACAATAACGGTGCTTTGACAATATTTGATTGTTAAAAAAGCCTTTTAAAGTAGGATTCTTATCCTGAAAATCCATTTTTGTCGATAATAAACTATCAAGCGAAATTTTTTTTGTAGAAATTAGTCTAGCCAACGATATCACTATGGATACGCTTGTGGCAGACCCCCTGTTTACACTACTTCCAAAGGAGACAAGAACGCTTGCACCATGTAGCAATGGGGGCAGCTGCTAGTCATCTACGATCTGAACCGTATGCTGGAATGACATCAAAACCTCGCCCAATACTTCCACACAGCCTGCAGACAATATTAAACAAATGAATTAAAACTGCAGTTTACAACTATTTGTAACTATTTCCAACGCTTATCAAGCATCATACAGCGCGGCATTGTGGGGTGGCTCCATTGCGCAACATAAATTCCTTCTTCATTCTTCATTTTACAAGATTTCTTCATACCACGGAATTATTATCGATATACTATCGAAATATCTTTCGGATCTAATGAAATTAACTGATAACACGGAGACACGACTCAAACCAAGCATTTATTTGAAGCATCCATTGTAATGATATCTGAGACTGGAGCCAACTTCAAGAGCTTACCGATTTAACAGAACAATCTTTTTATGTTAAAAATTAAAATCTAATTATTTTTATGAGTTGAATTAGTCTGAGCAAATTGGGCTTCCAACGGGAAACAGTTTCGCTTTTCTTTAGTTTATGAAGTATAAGGAGCATTATATTTGAAAGATTCTTCAACGTCTTTTGATGAAAAATGAAATCTTTGTTCTTTCAACATACCTTTTTCACTGTTTTAAAGTAAGGGGTAAATAAAAACGAAGATCTTACTCTTCAGAATAATGTGCTTTGAAGCGTGATATACTGGGTAATGGCATAGCCATTTTAAGAGGCCTAAATCTCTTTTACGAAAGAATGCCAGCTACTATCCCCCTTTTGTTTTACACGCTCTAAGAGTTAAAATCCTTGCGTTTTTTGGATTTTTTAGAATTCAGTTCACGACTCAGTGTTGGCAATTTCTGTTAAGGCACGTTTTAATGTAGAATAGAAGCAATATCTTTAGAAACATGGGTTAAATGTACAAGATACATCAACTGCTGGAAACAGACACGGTCAAGAAAAGTTCCTTCAAATGTTTTGTAGACTACTCTCTTTCGCTACTGAACCGCCCAAAAGGAGGTTGCCTGCTACTTTTTAATTTGGGAGGCTTTTTCTAAAAGACATTCTCAAACAATTGAAACTTCATTTTCTGGGGACAAGGCCTTACACAAACAATTCTTCAGCAATATGCATCTCCCAAGAGGGAAAATCATTTAATATTAGTTTAACAGGGATCTAGGGGTGTGTCTGACAGGGGTGTAGGGGTGTAGATAGTGTGTCAGCCTTCCCATGATCGCTCAAGGAGGGGAATAGCGAAGGAGAATGGGACGTAATTTCCTTTCCCAGTTCTTTTTTTCTTTGACTCTTTGAGGCTCTGGTGCCTTCATCAGAGAACTGTGAACGCAGACAAGATTGTCAAGGTCAAAGTAGGCCTTTGCCAACAGGTATCCGCTACAGAAGATTTACTATGCCCACTCATATTCGTAGACCGAAAGTGGCGCCTTAAAATCAAACATCAGAATCCAGATGTTATTATAGACTCCTTCTGTGAAATAACATTGAGCATTTAGCCCTCAATGCGCAGATTCTCAATAATGAATTTTGTGCAACACTGTGATTTCGCAAAGGAAACAGAAACGAAGCGAGAGTCGATATGGAGACATTTAAAGAATCAAAATATGGGCATGAAAGAGCTCTGGTTGAAAATTAGAAAGGAAAGAAAGTTTTTTCCAACCTGAAAGAGATATACTTCAAATATAGTGGAATATTCTAAATAATAATAATGGTGAAAACCGTCTACAACGCGAATATGATTAGGTTCACTTTGATGTTGAGAAAGACAGATTCAAAAATGGCTTTGAACTTTGTTCTGACGTTTTGTACTCTGAAGAGTGACGCAAAAGCTTTAGTATGACTCAAAATATTTGCTTTCTTAAAAACAATTTTTAAATTTTGTACCACAAAAAGACAGATTTGCTTAGAAGGAGTGAACGAATGAATGGGGAACGCAATGGGTCATGAGCACTCTAATTTACCTATTTCCTTTGCAAGCCCTAATGAATTAATGCCAGCTGAAATAAAACTAAACTGATTACGTTCAGCTAAATATCAACAAAGACCGGGAGATAAATGAGAAAGACTGGAAAAGCATTTGGAATAGAGATATTGAGCAAGTCGGCTTGCATATAACGTAATTCCTAGACGTATTACGTCTGATATGGCATGAAAATGCGTTCTACCTGCACGAATCAGTAGTCAGGCGTGACGGGCTCTTGAAAGTACAATTCTTTGAAGTCACTCTACACCAAAGAAGGAAGTGAATGTTTATGCATCTTAGATATTAAGAAAAAAGTATCTAACAACCATCTAGACAGACCAATCATATTCAAGACAAAAATCACTCTAAAAAAGGGATAAACACAGGAAAAAGAAAATTTCAAGATTGAAGAAAAATCAAGATCAAATAGAAGATCTATCATTTCATCTTGTTAAAAATAAATCACATCTCATACAATCTAAAATTGACCCTTTGAGAGGACTTCACGGTGCTTTTGGTGTATAATCTCAAAAATACTCAGAGAGCATTTGGAAAATTTTGCAAAGAAAATAAGACAGGATTTATGGAAGCTCTTAAATGATTTCTTT